>VMKM01000128.1:0-590432 GCA_008360985.2 Macquaria ambigua
TGTGTGTGTGTGTGTGTGTGTGTGTGTGTGTTTGTGTGTAAGAGAGAGCAAGTTTGATGCAGAGGCAACAGATATTTTTCTGTTCTAGCAGCCTTCTACCAAATCTCTCTCTCTTACACACAAACACACACACACACACACACACACACACACACACACACACACACACAAACACTGTGTGGCATTATGGTTTTGCCTTTTTGTCCAGGTGCTTACAGTCTTTTCCCACAGACATTCATAAGAGACCTTGAGTCTGCTGCAGCTTCCATTTGCTGAAAATGCATTCATACAAAGGTGTGTGTGTGTGTGTGTGTGTGTGTGTGTGTGTGTGTGTGTGTGTGATACTAGGAAACACTACAAATAAGAGAAATATTGGCATAAAGTCTCATCAGTGAAGGTTTCTGATGGTTTTGCACTGGCTATACCCACCATTACGGTGCATGTTTAGGCAAATTGTAATTACAAGGTTTTGACTCATAAACTACAGCCTCAAAACTGACCATAATGTTGGATTAACAATGACAGTCTCAAAATAATACTATATTTCAGCTTCACAGCTATGTGCAGGGCCAGGGCTGTTGTATTGGATTGCATTATACTGTCAGGTGTTCCTGTTTGTGTGTTCGCCTCCTGGGTATTTGACAGTGGTGGAAGGAGTATTCAGATCTGTTACTTACTGTAAGCAAAAGTACCAATACCACAATGAAAAAAAAAAACTCAATTCAAATCCAAAAGTCCTTCAAATTTGTATTAATTCTTTGAACTTTGGACTGAATATATTTTGTGAAATATTGTATACGTTTGCCTCAAACTGTTGTTTAAATGAAACCATGTGAGAAGTTTGGAGAGGAAATGTCTCTTTAGTGTAACTGCTAACAACTCATAGACACGTGACAAGGAGCCTGTTTTATTGTTGAGGTCATAGGCCAAAAAGTTTGGAACCCAATAATTCCATTTTTTATTTAATTAATTTGTAAAGTAACTAGTAACTATAGCTGACAAATAAATACACAGTAGTGGAGTAAAAAGTACAATATTTCCCTCTGAATTGTAGTGGAGAAGAAGTATAAAGTATAAAATGGGAATACTCAAGTAAAGTACAAGTGAGTAAATGTGCTTAGTTACCTTCGAACACTGGTATTTGAATGATCAAATAACAAGCGTGGACATTGCTGATGACACTGCCGATATCATGTCTTCTGAACAACCTGGTAGGATCAGATATGGCCAAGAGAGCCATCAGTGCAGAATTCCTAACTGGCAGGCACAGAGGTGTGAGATGACCATTATGTTTCATTATGAATCATTATCATGAGTCACTGTATTTGTAATGATAAGCACTGACCATCACCTTCAAGAGTGCATCAAAACTAAGCTACAAAACGCCCTCAAACAAAGCCTGTTTTCTAGCAAGACTGAGAGGAGAGGTCAACTAAATCGTCCCATTAAAGCGCAACAGAAAGCACAGCTGTAAGTAAAATGCATCGTAGCTTTGAGGACTCAGAGCAAACATCCCTGTGCCAAATGTGCCATTCGGAGCGGGCAGGCTTCAAGGCCGGCAACCATCTAAAGAGGGCTCAGAGCTCTGGCTCTCCTTCATTCACTTTGTCACATTCTGCTTCCCCTTTCTCTCCCGACTCACACCGTTTTATCTCCGTTCCTTTGCTTTCTCTGCTCTCCCTTTCTGTCACACTTGGCTTTAACTCAGTTAATGTTTGTGTGTGTGCGCTTGCATGTGTGGGCATGTTTGTGTGTTTAGATACTTATCAGCTATTATAAACCGCACAGGCTTGAATAGAGGTTGAAAAACAACAATTGATGTATTTTAATAATTATCATCCTGACTCGAGCACACTTCTTTGTGTGTGTGTGTGTGTGTGTGTGTGTGTGTGTGTGCGCACGTGTGTTCATCTTTTGAGCTACCGTGGCACCCACTCAGTTGTCTTAACTCTCTGATTTAAATGCTTCTAATTGTTGTGCATACATGGGGTAATGGTTTGGTACATGGATTTACATGCACATTTTCTCCTTACAGGCTTAATTTAGAATTAAATCCCTAACAGCCTGCAATCTAGCCTTCTAGTGTATATTTCAAATTTGGCATCAAGTAATATAATGCTATTAGGGCTGTGACCATCTACTGCTTGCACTCCGTTACCTCGGTGTTGCTCAAACATGTGCAGGAATACATCCACACACACACACACACACACACACACACACACACAAATGCACTTACTCACCATGTGTTTTACTGGATTGTCTCCCACTTCCTTTTGTCGGAAGCTTACCCTCCCTTTCCCCCTCTGCCACCCTGCTCACCCCCTATCCTTTCATCTCGCCTGCCCTCTTCTGCCTCGTTCTGTCACTCATCAGCATCCCTCACTCAGTCACTCTCCTCTCCAATTTTTTCCACCCTCAGCTATCTCTTCTTCCTCTTTTTTTCTCATTTTGTCCCCCCTCTGTCTGTCTGTCTCTTAATACATCTTTTTTCTGCCTCTTCTTCTCTTTTTGTGGCCCTCCACTGGCCCTCCTCATTGGGCTGCAGGCCAGTGTGGGTCAGAGGCAGGTTGTAATTACTTCCCTCCTCCTCTGACAGCCATAGTGAAGGAAGAAAGAGAGAGAAAGCAAGAGAAATAGAATAAAGAAAAAGATAAACAGACCGATTATTTATTCCAACAATCAGGGCTCAACTAAGCCCTCTAATCCTTTTTTTTTTTCACCACAAAAGGGCAAAAATTAATGTGAATCAGATGCATTTCTGTTATCTCTACAATCACGTTCACATCCATGCATCAAATTAAATGTGCTGCACTTCACCGAAGTTCTTGTTTGCACAGTCCGACATTGAGAGATAAATAATACAGTAATATAGAATGATTTCTCCCACATGCTTAATGTAGCATAGGAGAGTTGGCCTTAATTGGCGCAGCTATATTTGAGTTGTAATGTAGGGCGGGCAATGCCTCCTTGACTTCAGCACTGTGTTGGGAAAAATTTGCATACCTTTAAAAATCAATAGCAGTTTGAAAAAATTTTTCGCCAGACAAAATGGAATTAGCATGGAAAGGGAAAAAAAAGAACACAAAGAAAAGAACTGTGACTTCAATGGATTGTATTTCATTAAATGTGCCTTTTAGATCAGACCTGGGTCACGCTACAGTTTTCCAATTTTTTTTCTCATAGTGGCAGCTTAAATGGCAGGAGAACTCATTAGTTAAAGGTTGTAACAGGCAGGGGTGGGGATTGTTTGAAGTTTCAGCTGAATGCATCGCTGTGAACGCTGTCGTTAATTACCCAAACTTGTGAGGAGGAGATGTTTTCAGTGTTGGCTATAGGCCAGCATCCAGATGCTATTCTTATCCTGGGTGATCGATGGTATTTCTTCAGCTGTCTGGGGGTCACAACCCACTGAGACAGGGGTCACCAATTACGGAGCGCCAATAACCTTTATTTCCTTCCCTTTTCTGTTAATAGGCAGGTTTTCACACACATGTACGTGAGTCATCTTGTACTCACACAAATTTAATTATGGAGTACTTATAATTGTTAATACAGTTTTAATGTTTGTTTTGTTTTTTTACTTTATTGTTGTTGCTGGGGAACAAAACATTAGACTTAGCCTGGAAAGAAGGGTGTGCCTTTATAGCTGTAACTATAAAATAGATTTTAGTTTTATATATTATGTTTATGTTTTTAAAATGATGATTAACTACTGAGCTGAAAAATAAAGTGTTCCATTGTTACACTTACAGTGTAATTTAGTTCTAGGTCCCCCTAAAAACAAACAAAAAACATCTCAAAATAAAGGAATTCCTGTCAAAGTAAATACTAAAATCAGAGAAGAGAAATAAAGGAAAATGCATGTCTGCACACATATATGAAATAAATAAAGAAATGAAAACAAGAATGCCACTGAGGCCAAAACTGAAATGACAGGAAACCTACATGAGTCCTGAGATGGCTGGCAGTCCTCACACTCAGAGGAAGGAGTGAAAGGAAGGAGTGAGTACTGTACATGTTACTGGTAAGCCCTCTTCCACAACTAGGTTGATTATTTTAAGAACTGTGAGATTGATTTTGAGGCCCTGTGGGGGCCTTGCGGGTCTGTGCGAGTGAAAGTGAAGGTGCGCACAGACCAGAAAAGGAGGGAAGATCACAAAGGAGAGGAGGGGTAGGAGATGGGAGGAGTGGAGAGGAGTAGAGGTGGTCTCCAGATTCCTGAGGTTATTAATAAGAGTGTGTCTTCAAGGACATCAATGATGATTTGGGTCAAACTATTTCCTCTTCTTCCTGAGATGTACCAAGGGCACTCAAAAAAAAAAAAAATTTTTTAAAAATGGCCCCAGACATATCGTTCTCTCCCAACTTGAAATAGTCTGCCGTTGAACATGGTAAACGGTTTGATATCCTCATGAAACACTGGCAGGTTTATAATCAGTTTTAAGAGATGTCACCTTAATTTGCCATATTGGCAGGCAAAACAAATGTGTTAGCAACTGGTGTGAGAAGAATCCTTTAAGAGACAGACAGAAAAGAAAAATTATGACATACTGTCCTTGGAGATGCTTCAGTTTCTAATTTCTTTCACTGGAAAGCTTGACAGTCTACCAGTCCACAATTCTTTCACAACAATCCTTTTTTTTTCCCTCAGTGAAACAAGATGTTCGTCCTCGCTTTCTTTGGTGTTGCCTGTCCATGTGAACAAGACCTTGCCTTGGCTTCTTATTACATGACCAAGGAAGCAGGATGTTCACTGCCGCCTACGGAGCTGTCTGTGCGTGTTCACAAAGCTATGCGGTTTAACGGCAATTCAGCCTGATTTCCGTCATATGAAAGGACAATAAACACCTTACCTGTGGGCTGAGGACAAAATATCTTTCCTCGCCAGCAGTGGCATCTGGCCATGTTCATTTTACACCTGTCCCACTGAGCTTTTAGTTTTGAGTTAATGACATCTCCTCTGGGTCTGGGAGTGTTATAAAACATTTCTGCTCAGGTGACTTATGCTGTTCAGTTTACAGCTGCCTGTGGAAAACAAACTGATGAAATCAAAAGGATGATGCATCCACACAGAACCCCAGTCATGATTGAGAACAAAATGTGATTGTTGCGTTTGTCTGCCATCTAGTGGTCAAATGAAGTCCCAGCAGGGAGCATGTCTGACTGACTGATCTGAGAACTACTGTTTAATTTGAGCAAATTCAGAGTAGGGTAAATACTAAAAAAAATACCGTGATTCTGGAGGTATGTGTGAAAACAAGTGTTGAATTGTTTTATTTTATTTAAACCTTTGCCTTGTTGCCTTATACATGTTGTCAGATATGTTTTATCATGTTATATTACCGTTACTGGTACCATAAAGAATTAATTAACTTATTATCCAGGAACTGACATTTTGTAGACCATAAAAATACCGTAAGAATACCACAAGGAAAGATCAAAATGTTCCCACACAATCCGTCTGTTGTCAATAGAAGATTTCTATCTGAATAAATTATTTGTATTTAATTGCATTGCCACTGAAAGAAAGGATGACTATCGTTAAAATAAAGCATCTTCTTTGCATAAGGTCGCCGGATTTAGAGGGTTTTTATTTTTGAAAAGAGCGTAAGAGCAAGTTAGAAGCAAAAATGCTCCTGGTTTATATGAAAGATTAGAAAGAGACCAATGAAAGCGGCTCTGTTTCCCAGCATGCCACGGGCGTCCGTGTCACTGTTCACCTAAAAAAAACACCTAAAATACAACGAGGAGAAAACGAGACATTGTACGTTGTCCACGCACGGCTTTTTTTTGTCTTAGGCAACCTCAATGACATAATAGTAGGTTTGGTATTATTTGCACCACTACAAAGAGTACAAGCAGATATATCGCTCCATAAATACGACGTTTCTACCCTGTTTCCTTTCGTGGGCGGAAGCTCATAGTAGAGGTCACATGCTGAGTGCTCGTCACTCCACCAATCACCTCGGGGAAGGTCTGAGACAAGAGCCAATAGTTACCCTTGCAGGGTATCACCTGATTCAGGTGAGCGAGTGAACAGAAAATATGGGTCGTTGTGAGACGTTGTAGCAGGAGAAGCCTGGTGCAGTGGCGCCCCCGGTGGATGCGACGCTCACTGACTTGGAATCGCTCGCGGCTGGCGAATGAGCACGATGAATGAGGTGGGGCACAGCTCCAGAACCCAATTCAGACTACTCTCCCCCCACATTTTCAAGCTTTATGATTTAAAAAAAAAAAAAATAATTATACTGTTAAAATCAACATCATCCTACACCTGGTTAATAAAAACAATAATGAACAACCAATAAAATACAGAACACATAGCCATTAAGTCATTTAGTCCCTAAAGCCCAAAAAAGCACCCCAATCCCCACTTGCCAACTCTTTACTATTTTTTTTTCACTCACTTTTATTAAGGATGGACAATGATTAAGTCAGGTGCACAGTGCAAAGGGGTGAAAAATGTGTTTGTTTCCTAAAGGTGGAGCAAAATTTACATGGACATTTATGGTAATTATTATTCAATTAATGTATGATTATATATATATATATATATATATATATATATATATATATGCTGCTATATATATATATATTCAATATCAAACAAAAAACAAAAATTATATTTAATTACATTATATATATATATAATTTAATTAAATATAATTTTTGTTTTTTGTTTGATTTTTTTTTTTATATATATTTTTTTAATTTAGCCACAATATAATTTTTTTAATTCATTATGCGCTTCTGTTAGGTGTTGTAATAAGTAAGCCGAATCAAATAAATGACAATGAAAGATTTCTTAAGCAAACTGAAAAATGACCTGCTGGTGGTGTAGTGTGACCTGTTGACCTGGGGGCATGGCCGAGCCATGGCCCCTATAAAACAAAAGGGGTTTATGTTTCTGTCTGACCCAGTTCCAGGGCCTTATCTGAGCGTGTAGAGTTACCCGCACAGAATGATCTGAAATGTAGAGCCACAGAATTAAAAACCTCAAACATCAACTGCAGACGTCATGATGATAAGGAAGACAAGGAAAGGGTAGAACAGAAGGGTAATCAAATCACCTGTCCTTTTAGTTGGCTTATTCCTTAATTACTTCTGGACCTTTCTATCTATGTGGCTGGGGATTGGAGTTGACCACAGCACAACAACCCTGCCTGACAACATTCACTCCTGCATGCCAAGTCCCATTATTCAATACAACAGATATAAAAACTATTTCATACCCCCTGCCATCTCTCAGCTAAACTCTGCAAGGAAAGGGTAACATGAGAACATACACCCACTCAGGATATAAATGTGAAATATTTCATGATTTATTGTGATTTTACAGGTTTTTAAAATTCTTTATTCTTATTAAATTAAAATTGATGCATCTATGTGCTTTGCCCTATATCCGGTGTCTCTGTTTTACTGCTGCACAACCTGTTGCCATTTGAGGACAAATAAAATTATTGTTCATTGTTTCTGGGCACAGGACACAGATATAATCTTGGAATCTAAAAGAATACCTTAAAACATTTTTCTTTCTGTAAATTCAGGTATGACCCATAAAATATCATACCGCGATTTGTAACCTGCACACCTGCTCTGCACAGTGTTCTTCAGCACGCCACTGTAGAGTGATGCTTGGGGAGATGTGTGGATCCATATTTTAAATAGCTGTCTTGCCTCATGAACCTCACACAAATAATAACCCACCCATCTCAAAAAAGCTGGATCTGTGTCAGGGCAGATAGTTGGTGAACTGTCCACGACCCACTTTGTTGTAATTATCTGATGGATTTGTATTTCATACAGTAACTGAGACACAACATGATAAATGTAAAGCAAAAACAGAATAACAGAAACGGAGTCAGGTCAGAAGCAGAACTGATCACGTTATATGGTGTGTATAAGTAGACTAATTAAACTGTCACTGTAATTAATTAATTTCAGTATAGATTTACAACAGTTTTATTAAAGAAGCCTGTCTGAAGAAGTCTGTATTTTTGTTGACCATGTTAATTGCAGATATATTCATATAGATGATTGAAGAATTTGACTTGTAGACGAAAATGGCTGCCTTTCTTTTTGGTTTTTCAAATGATTAGAATTATTCCAGTGTTGAAACAGTACTGATGTTAACAAACTTGCATCTGGCATCAGCAACAACTGTCATCTTTAGATCTTTAGTTTATATATATATATTAAAAGACCTGTCAATCAATCTGGGAGCAGGCTCAAGACCTGTGTTTTTACATTTTGTTGTTGGGATTAACCCTTTGTTTGCATTGAGGATCATGGAGTGTGCAATTTCATTCTAGACATGATGGTTAGAATAAGATTTAGCAGTTAAAAATATATGAATTTAGACACTGAGTGATGACGAGGAGTGAACACAATTATGGGCCATAACTGGCAGTACTACGACTACTACAAAATTAAATAAATGTAATGTAATGTGATATTTTTTAAAATAAATAATAATAATAATTATAACTGTAAAACTCACAGTTCCCAAGTCTCCTGTCACCAGAATTATGGGCCCTTTATCCTCAGTTGTGTTTGGTAAACATGTTTATTGAGTACTTTGGAGGGAAAAATCTGAGGGCACATGGCCACTCACATTAGGAACAGATGGGAATAATGAGAGCATTAATGGCTTAGATAAGGAGGGCACAACCTTTCACTCAGGTAGGACAGAAACATGTGAGTGCTGACCCAGCATCAGCCAGATGAGATCACTATTAATAATCAAATTGAATTCAGATTTATTTAATCAGAATTTTATTACATTTAACTTGATTTGGATCATATCTCCTGGCCCCTGAGGGAAAATTAGAGGAAGATTATTTTTATTCATTATTTTCTATTTTGTCTAAATTGAATTACTCTTTTACACATTTCTTCATGTGTTTGTTTTTTATTTGTAAATGAACGTTTTGATTATTAAAACACTGACAGATGTATCTGTTTTATTTTCACATTTTAGAACTGATTCATATTTATATTACTGATTTGTCAATTGATTATTTGACCAACTTATCATTAAGTGGCACAAACAGGCCTTCATGCTACTAAATAAGGGTCTTACAGTGTACATTTACCAAATTTGCCAACACACATTTGACTTAAAGATGTCACTTTTACAAGGGATCTCACATTCGAGGAATTTGGGTGCACCTTGTGACTGAAATCAAAACACGGATATGGTAGACGGACTTCTCATGACCTAAAACGTGTGGGATCACATGGCAGACATGGACCCGTTTTGACCAGCCGCCAAGGGTCGGGGCCGGACTTGTATAACTTGTTGTTGTTTGTGGTTTTTACAGATATTGTCTGGCAGCATCCGCGACCTGCAGTGACATTATGTAACTTATGCATCTTCAATATGACCTGTGAAAATGATGTTGTAGACTGAAGTCTGCTGGGGCTGTCGGGGTGGATTAGGGTTTCCATAAAAGAGGATGGCCACCCTTGATCGTTTCAGATATTGACAGAGGAGAGGAACAGGGGAGAGTTGGGGAACTGAGTGGACACAAAGAGAGGAAGAATCCAGAAAGAGAAAGATCACCTCATTTGGAAAAGAGAACGCAGATTTATTGGATAACTGAAATAATTTCCTCTACAATCAAATTCTTCACACTTAAATGCATATTGTCGTCATTCCACACCTCTGTAATTTCATGAACTACAGGGAGGTCATATGTCAAGGTGTGTTTTTTCTCTTCAGTTTGGGTTTGCAGGAACTTTAACAAATTGATATTGTTGCAATGATATTGTCCTGAGTGCATCTCTTGTTTTTTTAAAAATTATTTTCAGAGTGACTGTCTCACTGTGTCTGCACTTCCAGCATGCCTTTGTTAGTGTTGAAATACATGCTGCTGTGCGTGCTGATGGGTGGAACGGTGTGTGCCTGCATGCTGAAGAATCACACCTTCTGGATTGAGAGGCACGACTGTGCCCAGTGTGTGGCTATCAACACTACTATCTGCAGTGGCTACTGTTACACACAGGTGACAACACACACATACTCACACTTTTCATGGGAACTCTTCATCTTAACATTTTGTATATGATGCAAAAAAAGGAGGAATACTTACAACAAAGTGTATAATTAAGTGATGTTGACGTGGTGATGCACATGATAAGAATACTTGATGCAACACCCTGTCGCTTGGGTGGAGGCAAACATACTGTAACAATACATTTTGATTCAGCTTCTTAAATCTTCTTCTTCAAAACACCGATTTTGCAAGTTCAATTTGTGGATCAAAATGAAAATCACACCTTTGTTGGATCTAGATACATTATCTCATTTAGATAATTTGGGACCAGGATGTACCCCTACTCAAGAGGTGTGATAATGGCTTACCAAATTATAACATGTCTTGTGACACACACCTCACCTCGTGTAAAAAGTTGACACAATGTCATACTGTTATGTTCAACCACTGCACCGCCTCTAACAGTCTTGTTTCCCCCTTTTCAGGACACCAATTTGAGGGGACGGTTTGGGAGGACCTTCCTGATCCAGCGTAGCTGTGTGCCTCTCTCCCTGGTGTACCGAGCCGCCCGTGTGCCAGGCTGCCCTTGGGATGTCAACCCACAGCTGTATTATCCTGCGGCCCTGCGTTGCAGCTGCAGGCGTTGTGACGCACGCACACACCACTGTGTCCACACCAGCCGAATCTCTTATGACCGATGCACCGTGACTCTTGGCAGTGTGAAGAGCCAGACCCAGCCCGCTTTGGAAACCTGAACATGTGCTGATACAAGCAATGCACATGCATGGCGAATGATGCAGCTGTCGGACTTGACGGACCAGCAGTGTTTCTGCTTGTTCATGTTATTATGGTGCATCTCGGCTCCTCATGGTCACGCGCTGTTTTCTCTAGTTTGTTAGGCAAGATATTGCAATAAAACACTGTGTCGAGCATGCACTAATAGCTTTATTGTGAATTGTATTGCCTGTATAAATGAATGCCATGACAATGAATAAACGAAAATAAATGAGTGTATAATGATATGCTCAGTTTGGGAGGAGAATGGTCATTTCTATGGATTTACCAGGGTTTCTGTAGGCTTAGCGTATCAGCACATAATAGACCTTTCTCACAGATGATACAGGTGTAACTATAATGACTGTGTTCACGGTATTAGTGTGTCAGTTAGATGTTAGAGAGTCACACACCATAGCAGAGCCCTGGCACTGCAATACTGAAATTAAATGCCATAATTAATGTGCATGGTCTGATTAGTTACACGTGCGTTCGACAAGTCTGTGAGAAGGGTCTCCTCTCTGTAATAAGACAACCTCAAGGAAATGTTGCATCGTGCTCACCTGGCTTAATAGGTTTCCTGAGACGAGTTGGCCCATCCCACTTTACAAAAAAGCTCTTTTCATTGGCTAAAAAGTCAGGTCGGAAACGCCCGTAGCTGCATCATGCTCTTTCCATTCCTTCGTTGAGTCCTGCAGAGGTGCGGAGGAAGAGTCGACAGCTAAACTTTGTTACAGCAGAATTAAATCTCTGACTTCACTTCAAGGTAGGTTCTTCTCATGCTTTTACGATACATAGGCTTGCAGTAATCATGTTTGTTCGAATACTGCATTGATATCGTAGCCTATTAAAGTAGCAGCCAGGGCAGGTGTGCAAAATGTGCAGATTTTGGTTTGGAGCAGGCCTCTACATGTGAAACATCAGGATGTATTCAGAGCAGACAGTTACCTTTTGAAATCACTGGTGCACCTTATTCTGTCACCCTGTGTCCTTATTAGAAGTTTCAGCTATATTGCCTCTATAAGTCTTTACTAATAATGACATCCATAGTATTTGATAGGTTCACCAATTTTGAATTGGAAAACTGGTGGTAGCACTCAATATTTGGTCAAATCATATGTCTTTTTTTTTTTTTTTCTCTAATTGACCCCTAGACTCCTGTTCCCCAATTCACAGATTACAGAATCGCTTTGTTTAACAAAATGACCACTCGGGGCGCTTTCGAGCTCAACTTGATGTAACATTTAGGCACATTTTAGAGGCAAAAAGGTAAAAGTTTGAAAGAAAAGTCGCGAGATTCTCACTTCAGTTTTGGAGCATTCGAGTTTCTTCATGAAGAGCTTTATTATTTCTAGTCGTCATGTTTTTGACTATGAACGTTTTTGACTGACTATGCAAATGTTATGTCTATACATGAGTGACATTAACCAGCCATTGTATTGCATCACCTTTTGCACAGCCACAGTCGTGATCTAACTTGTCTGATTGTCTTCACCCAAATCCTCTGACTGCCACAACTTTAATAAGATGGTAGATAAATAATAAATTAAGGCTTTTTTAAATCTGTCCATGAGTGTATAGTTTTGTGATCATGAGGCTTTGAGTAGGAAGGTGTATCCTTGGAAGCTATTTGGATTGTGGTTTGATTTTTGATCTATGATAGGGTGATGACTGACCCTGTCTCTATTTCTTGGCTGGCATGGCAGTGCAGTGGGTGGAGAGTAATGTTGAATTTATCCCTGGATCTGCAGGGCTGGACTTGCCTCTCTCTCTATATATATAACCCTGAGCTTCTCTCGACTCTTGCCTTGCTCAGTGTCTCCCAGGGACTCTCAGCCTGCTCTCCCTCTGCGGCCTCCTCCTTTTGTGTTGATCATCTTTGCACTCACGACAAGCAAGAACGATGGCCCAGCAACAGCAGATTAGGTATGAACCTGCTCTGTCCATCAGGACAATACACCAAACCCTCCAGCATGGTACAGTATGTAGGCTGCTGAGAGAGAAAAATAGAAATGAAGCATGCTTTGATTGCTTTTTATTCCATTAATTTCAAATAGTAAACAGTTCTAGTTTGCCATCTGTTGTTTCTTTAGTGCTGATATGGGAAATTATAGAAGCTTCAGGATGTATAATGCCTCTTGCACATATGTTTGATTTACTCTGTCGACAAGTTATTTTTGGATGTCCAGATTCCCAGAGTTACAGTTCTGTTGCTAATGCCTCACATACAGTATGCACATACACTTTAAAAAGCATAATGAATAACTTTATTATGCAGATAATGTTTTTGAATCTCATGCTGCTTCAGTTCAGTTACAGCAGGTTTTGTCACCTCACCTGAGAGTGCCCCACCTTACTCCACTTATACAAATGTGGTGGGAAAAAAAGGAATGATTGTTATGCGCATATCTGTTTTGACTTGACTTAAACAGCCTCCCAGCCAAACTGATCAATGGAGGGATTGCAGGCATAGTAGGAGTCACCTGTGTGTTCCCAATCGACCTGGCCAAGACCCGCCTGCAGAACCAACGCAGCGGGCAGCAACTCTACAAGAACATGTAAGAACCACACCCGCCAAAAGAAAAGATCCCATTGACATTAAAAGGATTGCATTGTCAAAAACCTGCCTAACGTTGTAAACTTAATTAAATGCACATTTATTTCAAAGTACTAAGCTTTAGAAACTGAGCTCAGCAAAGGCTCTTGGACCCAAGTTAGACTGTCTTTCTTCTCAGTAGTAATTCCTTTTTGTGACCACACTCAACCTGTTTTGTGACAGCAACATAATTTGACAACCTTCTCCTTGTATGAAGGCTCTTCCCAAGGCTAGTTTTCTACTATTGTCACTTAATTATGATTGCATAAGTATAAAGTGTTTCCTGTAAATAATTTGCACAACTAATCAATTTGTTTTTTTTTCCTTCAGGATGGATTGCCTAATAAAAACAGTTAAATCTGAAGGCTACTTTGCCATGTACAGAGGTAAGACTAGTCACTGTCCATACTAACCTTTTTTAATAGAAGTCATATAGATGTCATATAGAAGTATTTTAGATCTGTGATATACGTTGATTGTCTGACCAACAATTTTGGCATGTGGCCTAAACCAAACCTACCAATTTAATCAGACTTGTGCCAAGTTTCTTTCTTTCTTTTTCTTTTTCATCCTCTGTGCTGTGACACGTACCACATAGCTACAACTCACTGCACCGAAGCTATGGCCACTTTATGCCTCACATAAACCATTGTTTTTTTATCTGATTGACAACCTCTGTGATCCTGTGATCTTGCTGTCTTTAGATTTGTTATATCGCTACTTTTTTATTAAATAAGTACATTTTTTCACTGTTTATAGCCTTTATCACAAGTTGCTATCAAAGTACTGAATGTGTGTGGTTTTCATTAGAATTAAGTTTGTCATGAGTCAATGCTTGTTGTTGCAGGTGCTGCAGTAAATCTCACCCTGGTAACCCCAGAGAAGGCCATCAAACTAGCTGCTAATGACTTCTTCCGCCACCAGCTGAGCAAAGATGGGTGAGTAGTAGCGCTGAAAAAGTAGGACTCCTGTACTGCAGTGTCATTCTTGGTTTTTAACCCCGTCTATGCCCCGTCTTCAGTGGCAGGCTGACGGTGGTCAGGGAGATGTTGGCAGGGTGCTGTGCAGGAATGTGCCAGGTCATCATCACCACACCCATGGAGATGCTCAAGATCCAGCTGCAGGATGCTGGCAGGCTAGGTAAATACAAGGAAATCAGCAGAATAGATCACCAGCATCAAATAATGCTGTTACAATAAAACCGTTACAATATGTTTCCTGTATCTGCCAGCGGCCCAGCAGAGGGTGATGCCTAGTGTAGTAACCACTCTGAAGATGGGGGGGACCAGTGCTGTTCTTAGCCGTTCCTACAACACAAGCCCAGCAACTCAAGTCATGCGAGTGTCTGCTACACAGATCACCAGAGAGCTGCTGAGGACCAAAGGAGTCACAGGACTGTACAGGGGACTCGGAGCCACATTGATGAGGTAAGATGGCATTTAATACTCGCTTTTGCTTAGCTGGTTTTCCATCTTTGGTCAGCTGTGTCTTAATGTGGTGAACATGCTTGTTTGTTGCCTTTTCAGGGACATCCCGTTCTCCGTTGTGTACTTCCCTCTTTTTGCACATCTGCACCAGCTCGGCCAGCGTTCATCTGAAGACCCATCTGTGCCCTTCTATTGGTCCTTCATGTCTGGCTGCTTGGCTGGATCAATCGCTGCTGTGACTGTCAGCCCTTGTGATGGTGAGTGCCTCGTCTATGCAGATAACTGGTCAATGTTTGGGGGACTGGGAACTGATCAACAGTTTTATTAACTGAAATTTTAAGTTGTCTCAAAGATTTAGCAAATTCTCAACTAAAATAAGTTTTGTATGTCTTGTGCAGTGGTCAAGACAAGGCTTCAATCACTCAAAAAAGGAGCTAATGAGGAAACCTACAACGGAGTGGTGGACTGTGTCAGGTAAATTAGTCATACAGCCATCAAACATTATGCCTTTGCCTCACCGGGCGTTCGCATGAATGGCACAAGTTACATGCTAACCCTGCGCTCTCTCTTCCATTGCAGAAAGATCATGAGAAAGGAGGGTCCCGGAGCGTTCCTCAAGGGGGCCAGTTGCCGGGCCCTGGTTATTGCCCCACTCTTTGGCATTGCCCAGGTTGTGTACTTTGTAGGAGTTGGAGAGATCCTGCTGGGGTACACCCCCTACAATATCTACTCTGCATAAACAAGCTGTTTCCTAGTCTTTCTGCCGCCTCATTAAATTACAGGCAGCTATGCCCTTGGCATAGCCATGGACTCAGCTCTCTATTACTGTGTACCTTCTTTTATTGTTAGAGGCCTTCAGAGTAATAGATCCAGAGATATGCCATTCTATTTCAAAATGGTTTCAAATTATGCCTTTAGCATGACTATCTATCTCTTAAGGACATGATAATCCAACATTGATCACCATTTGACCCAGATCAGAGTTGACTCTACTCCTGTAGCACCAAACCTTTCCCCTTGTTTCCTTAGATTTAGCCTCTATCCCTAAATGTGCCCATATCATTTATCCTTCACCTGTATATATCCCCATCCAACTGCCCCATCTTGGCAACCACTAGGTGATAGGAGCTGTTGTTGCAAAAGAGACCTTACTGTGTCAGGGAGCATCTACTAAGTAATGACAAAGGCAGACTATTGAAACTTTACTTGAATAGCTTCAATCCTGTTTTAAAGGGTTACATGTGAAACTGGGCCATGGATGTTGATCCATGTCTTTGTATATAGTGTATTTGTTTTCAAAGCAGATATCATTTGGTAAATAACTTCTCTCACAAAATGATTGTCACATGTTGTCCTCTAAACACAACCTGGTTGGGGAAAAAATCTGGAAAACAGAAGGGGCTCATAGCTTATGAACGAACGAAACATTTGGACTGCCTGTCCACTGGGATGCCGTACAGGGATTCTGTGTTGTATTACTTTCTGTCACAAGGAGTGATTTTTCCTGTGCTTCTGAATTGTTGCTTTATAATTGGTAACAAGCCTATAGCTGACCATAGATGCTTTCTGGTGTTTATTTTTCAGAACAATTGTGGTTGAGGTGTTTGGGTTTTTTTTACTGGGTACTGTGAATCTTTCCGTGGCAGCCTACACAACTCTGTTTATGTAACGTGCAAGCTTGAACTCTGCAGCTAAACAGCTCAATAAGGCCTTTTGCAGTTGACTTTGGAGAACTGCTTTTGTGGTGAAGGAAATTTTGTTTGATGGTGTTAAACTAGACTGATGGGGGACAAGACTTTATTGATGGGATTTGCTGTGCTTTTGGGACCAAGTCTTCTGAAAAAAGTGCAACACGACACAACGCATAGCCACTTTCTCTTAGTTGACTGTGGTTGTCTGTGACTGGTCAGGTTCTCTTGTCAGAGAGATACAGGAGCCCACACAAATGTTAGCATTTAGAAGCAGAACTCAGTGCAATCCTGAGCCGCACACTTATTTTTTGGGTCAAAGTACCTTTAACAGTTTTACCAATGTAAATATTTACCCTGTATTTTTTCAATTTTCTCAAAGTGCAAGTTAAACTCAAATTGAGAGCAGTTTTAACATTTCAACATTTTGAAAGTGTTTCATTCAGTTGAGAAGATAATTTATTTTAAGTTCATTTTTGAATTACGCATGTAAATAAAGATATCTAAATGCTGAATAAATATTTTAAAATGCAGTGCTTACTTGTATTATTTGTGGAGTATGTGGAGCCTGAAGTATTGCATATTATAGTTTTAGTCACAAAGGTGGAACGCATTCAGTCATGTATTCTCAGGTAGGGCTGTTGGAAATGGCAGCAGGTTGACTGCAGACGGCAAGATACTTTTTCTGATGCAATCTCAAAAGGTGTTACCCAACTCCTCTACACATGGCATCCCTGGCTTGGATTAGTTTGTGGCAGTAAAAATGCTCATGCTGCAGTGTTGGGGTAACTCTACCCTGGGGAGTCCTGGAGCCTTTGCCGCATCGCATGCATAACTATCTCCTCAACTACATTTTCAGCTGTCCTTTAAGCTCAAGTGCAGAAAGGTGAAACTGACATGAAACTCATGCGACTAATCCGGGAAACCTGCTTAATCGCAGGGGATATCAAATACAATCAGCTCTTAAATGGCTATATAGGTCATTTTGATTCTTCACAAGAAGAAATATAACTTGTATATATATCACGCTATTCCTCGCACTGTATATTTATGTGCCACAGCCAGTTAGTACTGGCTTTCCTGGGGATCACCTGATCTAAATTTATACCTACAACTACAATACATGCTGTTACATACTACATATTTAACTGTGATGGATGTGTGGCGAGGGGATTCATTTTTATGTCGTTTTACAATAACTGAAAAAAGTGTTTGTTTTTTTTCTACTTAAAAAGGAAAGCCTTTTTTTCTCTAATGTTGACACTACACATTCTGTGATAACTCACACCATATTCGCACAAAATCTGGTGAAAGTATCAGCCTGTATACATTCCATTTGGCGAGGTGTGGAGGTTGTATTGCGCTGCTGGAAAGGACTGGAAGTGTGTGGACTTACTGGTGTATTTTCAGGCTCCTGAAACCATGCAGCAAGTGGAGTATGTGACTAAGGCTGTGTGTGTAATGGTGGAGTCTGATGCTGATATCATGATTATGAGATGTCTTTTAACAAGTTATTAAATATAGAAAAATCCAATTAAAAACTACTTGTCTGAATCAGAAACGTATATGCAAAAATACAAAAATAAAAAAAACAAAAAAAAAATCAAAAGCTTTTGACAAATACAACATGATTCTGTTTTTTGCCAAGCACCCCACCTTTGAACCTTTTCCAGAAAGCAGGTTTACTGAGTTATCTGGACAACTTCGCTGAGTAAAACCCACTACCCCCTCAAACCTGGAACATAAACTGATAGAAAAAGACCTGTTTTGTCTTTTTATCAGCCAAGTCTTCCAGATAAACATGCTACCTGGAAGAGGCCATTTGTCACAACACTTTAGTAATTACTAATCTGTTCTTCTTGTGTCAGTTCCTGTGAACGATGAACAGGAAACAACTATAAACTGATAATATCAGAACATGTGTGATGAAATACGACACAGGAAACGGTGTAAAACTTTAAAAGCTTTATTAAACTTCAAACACGTATCTTCCTGAGAAGCCTGGAATGGTATTAAAATAAATTAACACACAATCAACTACGAAAGGCTTGACTGTGTACACAGTGTCTTTTTACGCGCAAAGTACGTTACATCTCCAGATTTGCTCAAACAAATATGACTGAGGAACACAGCAACAGCTTTGTGGATTGAGTTGCACTAAAGTGTTCCCAGTTCATCTTGTTTTAACTCCACAGAGCCTCTGAAGTGACAGTGACTCTGTTGTGTCGCCTCACTCCACAGAGTAAACACTGCCCACTGGCATCCCAACAGCCTGAAGTGATAAGTAAGCCTTTGTTGTCTCCTCACTTGTGTCTCATCACACTGAAATATAAAAAAAAGGAAAGCAATATTGACTAGGGCTTGTGTTCCATATAGCTTGGTGACATAATCAACATTAAGATTATTGTTTTAAGTCCTCAGAACAGATTTCTTTTAGTACCGAGAGGCTTTTAAAATAGTTGGCAGAGAAATTGTTGCTTTCACCACTTCAGCTCTCTTGGCAGAGACGACACAGTCGAGTGCGACACTTTAAAAAAACAACCAAAAACAATAATGGCAAGTTGAGCCATATGTTCTACTCGTCGAATGTCTGTGACAATTAAATGTAGTCCAACTCTACAAACATATGTACACTTTTGCTACGATCTTTTGCTACGTTCAGATAGCCTGTCAAAAATAGCTCGTTATCAAAGAAAGGCACGTTAAAGAAGCGGTTTTAGTTGTGTGGATTTGCTTTGACTATTCCAAACACTGTCATGACTACAACACTGTACAGCTACTGCAATCCTCTGTCTACACACAGCATGTTAAATAGTATCACATCAGCCACAAATAATGTACAACTACAAGACAACTCACACATATTTACATACCGGAGTCCTGACACTTGGAATAAACCAAACAGAATTAACACTGGCCTGATTTAACCTGAATAAATGGAAGTGATTCCAGGTTGGGCACGTCTTTCCAACCTTAGTATCTGCTGGGGTTGATGAGGTGAGAGGAATACAGGGGTCGTTTCTCTTTTGTTTTGTTGTGGGCGATGTACTTTTAAGGCACACCGCGGGAAATAAATGGAAGTGGGAAGAGATCAAAGGCTTGGCTCAGATAACTGGATTTCCCAGCCCCAGTGCCTAGTCTCAGTTGACCGGCTAGTATATGTTCAGCCTGTAAACATGTCCACATGATCTTCTTGACATACAGTCAACAGAGACTCTGTGTGTTCTCTAACGTAAGAGAGCATATCTATTAACACAGAAAGGGTAGAAAGTGGTATTTATGTCACCTGATCACTCCACCAAACAGACGAGGAGCTTTTCCTTTCTGACAAAGAGGGAATTTAGTTTGTAGTTCAGCTGGTGTGTTTCTACAATCATCTTTAGTATGTCTGCGTGTTTTATCTCCTTAACTACAAATAACATATAGGCTACTTTACAGTTTTGCTGACCATTTTCGAATGCAGGGTAAACAGTTTTAGATTTTTGGATGCACTTTTCCTGCTGCTCCCGGCAGCTTTTCTATTTATTTCTGTTTGATAGAAGACTGTTGAAACTTGCTTGAGTTGTGTAATTCACCACAGTTAACATTTCTTAAACACACCAGCATTGTTTGCAAAAAATAAAGTTTGCATGATTTGTTGTAAATGGACTAGAACCTGCAAACCACTGGTATAGTTGTTTAAAGGAATAGTTTTTTTTTCACTTTCTTGCCAAGAGATGATCGATACCACTCTCATGTCTGTATGATAAATATGAAACCAAAGCTAGCAGCCGGTTAGCTTAGCTTAGCATGATGACTGGAAACAGGTGAAACAGCTAGCCTGGCTCTGTCCAAAGGTGACAAAATCTGCCTAAAAAGGTCAGAAGGTTACAAAGTCCATCTACCAGCACCCAGGTGTTCCCTGGGAACAAACCCAGACTAGCTGTTTCCCCGTTTCCAGTCTCTATGCTAAGCTAAACTCACCATCTGCTGGCTGTAGCTTCATATTTACTGGACACATAGGAGAGTGCTATCAATCTTCTAATCTAACTCTCTGCAAGAAAGTGAATAAGCATATTCCCCAAAATGTTGAACTATTCCTTTCAGATAACTGCAGATTTGTCTTGTAGAGCAATCTGTGTGGATTGTACAGTTCACAGAGTGTCTGTATTCTGCATGCGTGTGAGTAAGAGCGCTGGCGCTGCACGATGGACGCATTCTCGAAACATTACCTCTCTTGACGCCCCACTCTGATTCCACCAATCAGGATTCCCTACGAGAGTTCAGACAACCTTTTTTAAGGCTCGTCTGTCTGTGCGTGTTCATGTGTGTGTGTGTGTGTGTGTGTGTTCGTTTGTGTGCACAGATAAGCAAACTTAGCTGCTTTCACCTCAGATTGCTCTCTCAGGGCTAAAGTTTCCCACAGCCAAGGGGTCAGTGTCAAGGCTGTGTGAAAAAGCATTGACACTACTGTGACAGTATGTGGGTTAAAATTTGTAGTGGAAGCCAAATGGCCGTGAGGAAAAAACAATTTGTCAGATTGTCGGGTCAACATCAGAAATTATACTGTTCCCACTGGATATGTGAATGGTGTAAGTCTTATCAGAATGTTGAAGGTAGGGTATGCTACTCTGCTTGTGACGGCAAATAAATAAAGAAAAGTTAAGAGAAAATAGTGGAAGATCAGGCCAGGAGAGCTGGGTTGAGCACCATAGTGGAAAGGAATTTTTTGAATGTGGTCTATTTCCTGGGTCCCTGGATGGATGAAGGACAGCGGATGACATTTGATCTGAAGGCTATACAGTCTTTCGGGGCTGGGTACAGGAGGGATGAGGGTTAGAGGCCAAGGATCCAGCTTAAATGACCTCCCTGCTGTTGCGAATGGCACAGCAGAGCACCATACTGAAGATCATCCCAATGATCTGTTGAGAGGAAAACTGATTTTTAATAAAATCATTCTCACTCACAGAAAAGTGCGTATTTGTGTGTGTTTTCGACAGATCCTTACTCACCATGACTCCAGCGATGCCGATGCCCACGTACCCAATGATGTAGAGTTTACTGTTGAAGAAGTCCTTGATGCCTGTCTCACAGTCCTGCAGACGAAACATAAGAGGAGTCATGTAGTGTCAAGTTGTGGTGAACCAGGAAGATTTGTATGGCACCGTGACTCATTCATTAGACAACAAACGGGGCAGGATTTAATTTCCTTCTGGAGGTGGAGCTTCCATCTGACAGATCTTACCTTAGTATTTGGTCCGGGATCAGGGCAGGGGCTTGCAATGGTTCCACAACAGTTCAGCTGAAAGTGGGAAAAAATGTGATGTGTGTGATGCTGTGATGGAAGCATAAGCAAATAGCTTTTAATATGCAATTTTTTCTGCATTAGGAACATAACATTACCCTAAAATATTTAATTTTCTACTTACTACTTTCTGGTACGAGATGATCAATGTGCCGTTATTGTTTTCATTGTAGGTTGTTGCGTAGAAGTTCTGAACGTCTTCGATAATCTGTGTGAGAGAGGATGAGTGAATGACGTGGTGCCGTTGGGATTTATCACACTCATTGCACTACTCAAGCTGTAAAATGATAAAGGTACCTTGTCTTTGTTCAGGAATCCAAAGACCCCTGCTGCCACCTCAGCACCAAAGATGATCAACAGACAGGCAAAGAACTGAAAAAATCCACAGATGACAATGAGTGTGCGGTACTTGTAAATAGGTTATAGGTGAAATATATGCCTGCTTAAAGGTATTTTTCCAACTATTAGCAATTTTGTTGAAGATTCCAAGACAAAAGCATTTCACTTCAGTTTTTGCTCTTGTGTTTGGATGCACGTGTACTCACTGAACCCAGCAGGCACTGAGATTCCCGAACAGCTCCGCAGCAGCCAAAGAAACCAACCAGCATCACCAGACTGCCAGCACCTATCAGGATATACACACCTGGAGGGACAGGGAAAAAGAAAGCTATCACTTATGTGCAGTGATGCAATGGTAAACAAAAAGGCAGGTGAATACGACCTTTACTCATGACACAAACATACATCAGAATGCCATTTGATATATTCTATTCATCAACATGATTAAGATGTATCAGCGTAAAAAGGTGCATTCACTGTGCTTCTGTGGTTTGATTCCCCACTACATCTCTGCTCTGCTTAGCTTTTCCCAGCTAGTCCATCTGGCAATTTTAATTTGCAGAGTCACCAGCAGGGGGCAGCATAGAGCTAGGAATGTAAGTTAGTTGAAACAGTCACTATCTAGATTGCCAAGCAGAGCTCAGACAGTGGCATTAACATTTCAGACTGTACTATTTCTGTGGTCAGCTGAGCAAATGACAGCAAAGTGATCGGTGCTTTGTCAGATGCTTTTTTAGGAGTGGGTGGACCCACTTGTATTGTGCCTTTTAACAGTGTCCTCATATGAGCTGCCTTGTAAATAGCCTTGTTGACAAGAGCCTGATTTAGGGGGAGCTCTAAGTGGGATGCTTCACGTCCTCTTAGATGCCTTGATCTCCCATTAACCCTCTCATTAGGAAGGGTATATCATGGGTAGGTCTGCAGGGAGGAATTCAACAACAGCTTGGTTCCACCAGTGCACTTGACAGGTGGGTTCTGTTGCTAGGCGACAGCTCTGCAGAGGACGGGGTGAGCGAGGACGCATCAGCCCCCAGGTGATGTGGGCTCAGGTGGGAACGAAAGAGGAAGACAGTTCATAGGCTCCCGGTGGGTCAACAAAAAGAGTTGATGTGATACAATAGTTGAGCTGGGTGTGTCATTTCTTTTGTTGTTAGGAAGGAGAGTTTAGTTGCCAGCTTAAGGTGTCAAATGATCAGTTGGCATGCTGATCAGCTTTTAACTTGCATTCACAAACTGAAAGGTTTCGGCACAACACTGCAATGGTTTTCCCTTTAGTTCTCAGTCTGAAGTTGTTCTCATTTATTTTTATAACACATCATTTCACATTACAAAGAAAAGAAAAGTTTTGTGAGGGCTTGACGTCATGGGAACGAGGCATAGCAACTATTGAGCGCTCTCAGCTGTGTCTGCGGGGACAGCGCTCTCACTGTCAAAGCCATGTGTAGCACTCCTCTCAGAGGACCTGACAGAGGCCATCCATCCCCAGTCAAACCACATGGACATCTGAGGCTTAGTCCACACACAGGAAGAAGTGATGAAATACCTTTACGGTATTATAGGCTTTTTAAAAAAGAAATCTGCAACACTTGTCTACCATTGCACAACCTTAGCAGTCCTAAACTGGCATCAGAGAAGCAAATAAAGTACCCATCAGGAAGAGAATAGTTTAGTCTGGAGGTTGTCAAAATAACTGACATTATCCTAAGTATCACACTGGTTGCAGAGAGTGGGAGAAGGGTAGATCTACATGGGACGGCTCCTCCTCTTTCCCATTCTGCACTGTCATGTCATTTGATGTCCCATCTTGTTTTTCCTTCAAATCTTTGCCATGCATCCCCATCTGTTTCTATGATGGTCCTCTTCCATGTGCCTTTTTAACCGTCCCCACACTCAGTGACCCCACCGCACCCCACCCCCCCTCCGTCTCTCTTTCCATCTGGGCAGGGTGACTGACTGAAAGGTGGTTAGGAGCCCCGTGGTTTCCCTAGTGCATTAACGCTCCATGTACAGCAGTCATTTCCTGTTATTCACGCTCATCTCCGGCGTGACAGAAGCAAGCACACGCCTAATGATGAAAAAAAGCACGAGAGTATGTTGAATTTGGACATTTATCCGTGTGTCGCAAACTTGGTAATGGTGGACACCCATCGAACTATGACACTCACGCATACACATTCACACACAAAAAGACTGACTTGTGTAGAAGCAATTTCTGTGCATGTGTGGGCTTTTAAATGTGCTTGTAGAGTGTGTATTTGTGTGTGTCTGTGCATGGGGGGAAGCCTGTGAATATCCCCTCTGACACAAACATTTATTCACAGACAAAGGGAGTTGCACTGAAACATGTCAATAAACAATTTTAAAGGCCCTCTCCAGACTGAGCATGACAGAGATGAGAGGAACATGACATTTTTTTACTAATGTATTCAAAGTTTATTTTATTATTAGATCTTCTATTATTCTATGGACTGACATGAAATGTCACAATTTGCAATTTGCAAAATTCATGGTTTGATTTGAAAAGATACAGTGGCGTCATGATGTGATACATTTTCAATACCGCAAAAATAAGGAGAATGTGTCAATCAATTTCCATTCTCAACATTAGTCAGCATAAAAGTCTAACTGCTGACACTTCAGAGTGAAACAACTGAACTTCCCTTGACCCATTTAGAGTGGTTTCTCAGCAAAGACACAAACATAAGCCGTGCTTAAAAAAAACGCACAATATAATTTCTTGCAACAACAACAGCACTTCATCTGAATTTTAAATTAAACCTGTGGTGAATTGTACAACACATGTACTGAGTCAGTGGCCTTGTGCTAAATGCGATACAGCATATTGTTACACATCTACACTGTATATGTACATTGGCTGTGAGAGATTAGCTGAGGTGTGCTATATATGGTACTTACCAATGAAGAATGTGTCTGGAGCCTTATCACCATTGAGCAGAGACACCGTTTCTGGGTCAAAACGCAGCCACAGTCCCACTGCCAGCACAAAGGATCCCATCAACTGCAGCGAGAGAAATGACAGAAAGACTTATTAGTAATAAGCTTTTGCTACATATGACTACTTATTTCAGAAAAATACATAGAAAACAATAACAAGGACCTCTGCAGACAAGTGGTCCACAGTCATACGCTATCAAGACTCGTGGCTTTAATTGTAACCGAACACTAATAAATACCAACTGCATTCCCTAACTAGTCTTCCCTCATGCTCCTTTTCTTTTTCTTTCCTTTTAAAGATGTAATAATCATTAAAATGGCACATGGTTGCAGACAATCCTTTATTTGAGAAACACAGTCAATAACTATAAAGTAGAAAATCTTTAATTTTTGTTGTGTATTTCAAATTGAAGCGTGTTTCTCTTATCATTTCTATCCTAGCTTTAGATCTGTCATCATTGCTGTAAATTGGTTTCGGCATACATCACCAACACAACGCTCTTTTCATTTGAAGCTTTTCATCTGCACAACAGTGGAAGTGTGTTTTTCAGGCCTTCAGAGGGCTTGTTCTTTTGCTCTCCTTGAATGTGATTTTCCACATTAAAAAAAAAAGGCAAATGGTGCTGTGGAGTTTCCACTCCGGCCCTCCAACCCTTTGCAACAGAATTATAATTTCAATAAGTTAGTTAATTAGGGTAAAAATTGAACATTTTGTTTCTAAACAATAGGTCTGAATATCTGTCTACATCGTGGGTGGATTATTTAGGTGTTCTAAGCCAACAGATACCAATAAAATGTAACTTATGTAACTTTGAAACACCCATTAGCAATTTCTGGCTTCCCAGTAGGAAGAAAATGACCGTAGCTTGGCTATGGGCAGCAGTGTGGCACCTTGAGCTTTAACAGGCTCTCCTGTTTGTTTGGAAATGTGGTTACATGTTGCTCATATTTTCCTTCATCTAAACCACCATCAGTATACACTGACTGAAATCATACTCCCTGCAATGCTCTTGCTTTGGGACAGCGAAAAACTTTCATTCTCTAAGTGGTCAGAAGACCTTGAAGTAAATGCCTTTTTTTCCCTGAGATCTGAGATGTTCTCAGAGGCAGACGCTGTGGTGGGTGTTCCACTGACAGATCAATACTGAGAGGTTTTAATGATCACTGAGCCCATGCCCCCTGAGGATAATCCAGTCTAAAAACCTTCTGAGCCGGGCTTCAAAACAACACGTGTCTATGTGTGTGTGTGTGTGTGCGCAGAGAAATAAAATGATTTGTCCAAATGGAGAGTATTTCAGAGTGCTTGTCACATGGTCTCTCTGTGTCCTAGTTCTGAGAATATAGGTAGACTGCTGTTTGTGTGACTGTTTGTTTCTGTGTCCTCGAGCTCTGTTAAGTAACTTTATTTAGAGAAACAAACCCCGTTGCCAAGTTCACTCACAAACAAACAGTTGCACGTCAGTATCTTTATTTTACTTTGTGGCCTCTTGTTTACCAGATCTACTCTGCCTTTTCCTGGTTCTGCAATTTCTCTTGTTTCACCTCTTTCATCCTTCATCCTCGTCCTCAATGTCTACACTCCTCTCCTCCTCCACTTCAGGTCCACAGGTTATATTTTATGGCGTTGGTCTGAAGTAAAGCCAGTAGTTCAGTTGTAAAGCATCAGAATAGGACAGGTGCTGGGAAGCCGGCCTCCTCCCAAACTGAGGATTTAGTGTCATGCGTGGTGATGTATGGCACAGCTGAGCTCTTGGGGTTTCAGGATTAGCAGGTCCAAAGTGATAAAGCACAGTGAAGTGAAGGCGGTAGATATGTAGACTTACTGAACCAGGATTAGTGTTGAGAGGGGCTCTGGATCTATTTAACACTGGTATTTGTCGGAGAACACCCGATGGTGCGATGGTGTTGTTGGAGGTGTGAGGTGAGGACTGCTGCCCACTGAATCATGCGGATATACACACAGTGCTAAGAGCTGGTGCCGTCCCAAGCTAGATTGTGTTAAGTGCTGTATGGAGGAGCAGGTGGTTGTTTCACAGTTGAAAAGAGCTCAGAGCTCAGCCAAACCTCATTACTATTATGGTTACATTTAAAAGCCTTTTCAAAACTAGATGCATAGATACCACACTGAAAGGTCTCATTATAGAACAGGGGGGCTTCATCCAACACTGCAGTCAGTAGCTGACGTGCTAAGTACATTCCCAACTCTGGCACTCATGAGCCTGACTATCCCAAAGGTCCCATTAACCCCACTGCTTACGTACCTCCCTGCTTTACCCCCCACCACTTTGTCTGCCATCATTACCCCGTCTGACACCAGACACACCCCTCCCTTCTCCTGGCCTCTCTACCTCCCGAATCTACCACCCCGCCCCCTGACTTATCTCCATGTATCCTCTACCCCACCTCATCCCGCCCCCTCCCTCCCAACCTCACCCAAAGGACAAAGACCCACTGTCTCCCTGTGACTATACGCTTTGGCGCACAATAGGAGGGAACAGACACAATGAAAGAGAGAATGAAAGAGGGAAGGGAGCGGAAAAGGGAGAATAAACCGTTAGAAGTCCCATCATCTTTTTTCTTTGCCTGCGGACACAGACTACAGAAGCATCTTGTTGAGAGACTATGTTAAAACTCCAGCCTGTGTCCTATATAGGTCCTGTATTTGCATGTATGTCTCTAAAACACAGATGGAAGTGAGAATAGCAGAGTTCCCCTGCGCCCTCTTTCTGTCCTAACACCTCTGAGGATAGTTTGTATGTCTGGATATTTCTAGACAGGGGTGGAAATCTCTCTGTTGAAGCTTTATTGAGATTCTTTTACAGTGTAAGGCCTACTTTTTAACGGTGCAACTGCAGTTAAATAGTGTTTTTGTGAGGGGAATTTCCATGAGAACAGGGGCTGAGCTGACACAGGGCTGTGGTCTTGGTCAGAGACAGTTTGTGGCATTAACCACTTTCTAGCTTAGGTTTATTTCAAGGGGAAAAAAATAGTCTTACTATAAATTAAAGCAAAAGCAGTCTATGACAGCAAAACAAGTGTGAACTACTTCTTTAAATCCAGCAGTAATTGGTGAGGGATTTAAGCTTGTCAAAAATAGTCTTCTGTCTGGCATATGTTTGGGAAAACAGATGCAAGCGCACATTAAAAATGATGGGCAGAAGGAAAGTGTAAATAGGAGTGAGATAATTATGGGTGGAGTAAATCCCATTGTACTCTGCCATAGGGCAAGGGTGGGGGAGCGTAGCGGCACACATGAACCTCCACAACACAGACAAGTGTGTTTGTAGGGCTGAACATCAGAGCAATATTTAGTGTCAATAATGATTTTAAAGTCAGTGCATGTTACCAGAAATCTGCTCATTTAGCTCCATAAAATGTTTGGGACTTTACCTACCAGGGTCTTTCACTTTCTACACCTTACTCTGCATCATTTATCTCCTGTTCTCTTTCATTTTCAGTTAGGCTCACCCAATTTTTAAAGTATAATAAACTGTGTATCATTTATGAAGTTGTGTGGTTATTGACTGAAACGTTTGCTCTTTACAGAAATAAATGCAAAAACATACAAAAACTCCCTTCCATGTGGCATGCAGTGTTAGCTGGCTAGAAAATCAAAAATATTGTTGCTTGACCAGCAGAAAAAAATGGTAGAGTCTGAAACAATTCAAACAATAGAGAAAACAAACAGAAACACTGGTGGTGCAGATGGACAAATTATTAAACTATACTAACCAAATTAATCATGAAGGCAATAGGAATCAGAACACTCCCAAAATGTGTCATATCAGTTGTCTTTGATGAGGAGGAAGGACACAGGAGGAATATCTGTGGGAAAGACGCTTCGTGCTGCACCTTTCACGCACATCACTATGAAGCAATGGCTGCCCCACACTGTTTATCTCACAGGCTTAATTTTTGACTAAATAGGGCAGTCAGTGAACTACAGCACACAAACACAGGCCAGACAGGCCAGCTAGGTATTGACGTTCTGTTGCAAGCTTTTGTATTTGCAGCTATCAGTGTAATATATACAAGAGCTTGGCCTGCATTATATTACAGTTTAGAGACAGTTTAGTAATGGAGCCCTGCAGGAATCTCACTACATCATGATGCTGTGACATGGAGTCAGAGAGATTTATAAACACAGAGCCACTTTCTAAGTACTGATTGATGGCCATGTTTTGAGTGTGTCAAATGAGGGTATTAACTACGTGTATGACGCTCTTCATCCTTCAGGTAAAAACAGCTTCATTTTTGTGTTTAAAGTGTGTGAGTGTCAGTACGTCTCACAGCTCCCATCTGTTGACATCATTCAGCGTCACAGCCTCGTCCAAGAGAAGAGCCACCGGTCTGTCTCTGCTCTACCGTCCACTCTGTGCTCATGGGGGGATTTTAAGGGAAACATATCTGCCCCTCCTCCACCTGCTTTCATCACACATACACTCCTCTCATCATCTCTCACAACATCAACAGAGGGGGCTGCAGCCCAGGCTGGGGGGGATTGGGATGCTGTGATTATGAATGGAGGGTGATCACTGTTCATTTGTAGCTGAACGAGAACAGGGGATGTGCAGAACTTGTATGCAGCAAGCAACCAAAAAGTGGAAGAGCATCCGTTTAGGTGTTTCTGTGCTCCTGTATGACATGTGCAGACAGTACACACATCCACAGAATATCCCGCTATCCTCATACTGATCTATTTTCTATCTTTATCTGGGTCAACTTCACGCCAACTGTCCCTCTTTTGCCTTGTGAGCGCACACACACGCACATGAATATCCCTCTCAATCTCCCAATGACCCTTTTCTCTCCTGTCACATTTGCCGTCTTCCTTTCTCTGTTTTTCATCTCTCACTGAGCATTCACTCTCGTCTGTCAGGAGATCACCCATCCTCTTTCTCCACCTGTCTGCCATCTCTCTCATCTTCACCTCTCTGTCTCTGCATGTGTCCACACTCAGATGTATCAAAAGGAGATTTCAGCAAATGCCACACCCAGCGGAGATAGAACCAACCACTTAATGGTGGGACCGGTGGGGCCGCTGCGGTTAAGGCTCAGCTGCTTAGCCAGGCAGGAGCAGCAGACTGAAGTTATGCTATTGTCCCCGCTGTCACAATGGATCCATTCACGCTGCACTCATCGCCTGATCCACTCCACAGATGCTTGTTGGAAAATCTCTCTCTCACACACACACACACATACATACACAAAGGAACGTCCCCTCTGAGGAGTGAGAACGGTTGTACACATAAGCCAAAGTGTGCCTTTACACACACACACACACACACACACACACACACACATTATCCACCAACTTCCTCTAGACTTGCAATTAGTATGTTCATTTATAGCATGCACTATGAGTGGAATTTAACAAGGATGTCAGGGTTTATGAAGACACATGTGCAAAGCATGTGTGCAGGACACACACACACCTTTCACATCCACCTGACAGTTTGTCTTAGGGAAAAGAGACTCTCTTGTGTGTGTGTGTGGGGGTGGGGGGGCAGGGAAGTTGTAAGTTCAGTTCATCAATCAGCTCTGCACCTTTTGTTAATGAAGGTGCAGGGAGCCAGCTGCTGAGTTAGTTTTCCATGCTGTCTCTCAATCTCTCACCCTCTCTTTCTCTCTCTCTCTGTCTTTTCATTCAGTCCTCCTTTCAAAAACACGCTTCCCCGGGAAAAAGGGGGCGGGTTTTTCCTCTGTGGAAAATCTGATTTGAGCCCGGTGAGCCAAAACTAAAAACCTCTGGCTGTCACCCTTTCCGCGCCACGCAGAGTAAACCCACGCAGGACCGCAGCTAAATAAAGCACACGAGAGTCCGACAAGAGGATGAATGCGAAAACTGTAAACAATCTCAGCATCGTTACTAAAATAACACGTGGGTGTGAAAGTGGGCTGTGTGGAGTGAGTAGTCTGCACTGCTGCACTTGCTCCGTGATCATTTACGCACAACTTGCATCTCATCTCGCCACACAGCACAGCACCGAACATGCACTTACCCAGAATGTAAAGTTGAACACGAACAAAAGGTATTTCACACATTTCATTCCTCCTTCCACCTTCCCCATTTCGGCTGGATGTCTCTGTGTTTTGCCTTTATCCCCGCAAAATGCTCTGACGGTTGTGTTGGCTGCGCACGCTGTGACAAAACGGTCCACCCCGGTCACAACACTTGTGCATCAAGAAGCGCCGTCACGGTAGCCTCTCTCTCTTTCTTTCTTTCTCTCTCTCTCACACACACATGCGCACGCGCGTGCACGCACACAAAACGCCGCAGGATCCGCTTAAACTCTTTCCAGACCGCCCCTTTCAATAATACAGAGGGTGGCTGAAGGGGGGACCGAGACTACACGATAGGGACTTGGCAAATGTTTGGCCGAAGTGTTGTTTTTCCTGTAACAAAAAAGCAGGTAGGTAAAATTAAATAGGTAAAATGATTTACCTATAAACCGATATTCACCGTATGTCCAGGGTGTCCATCTCCAACTTTGTAACCTCATGGCACCGTATAATTAGCAACCCAATATGAAAATTGCAGAAAACAAGCATATTATAAGTGGCAACACATATACTTGTGATATCCTTTAAATGTTTCTAATATTCTTAAAATATAACCTACTAATTAGTGAGTTTAGTGTTGTTTTCTTGTCTGCTAGTGTAATAAATACACTACTTTTCTTTCTTTCCATCAGGGCTGATTATTATTATTACACACCACAAATATCTGTTCATGCATAGTAGCACTGACAGACAATTTGCAATTGTATATAATTTGGGTAATGGTAGTTGTGGTTGAACTATTCTTTGCTATAGGATATTTTCATCACTCTGGCTGACAAGTTAATTTAGTGATAAAATGATATAATTTATTCCGTAACATGTTCCCTTCATATAAAGAAGGAGTTGACCAAGTTTGTGATTTAACCCCTCAGACTAACAAACAGTGCACGCCCTGCAGTGACTCAACTTTCCACATCAGCATGCATAGTAACCTTGCGATATTTTTCAACTAGGATATAATTCCTACACAGTTATAGCATCTCACATATGAAGTATGGGAACCAGCCTATTTGATGACAGAATTACTGCAAAGTCAAACCTCATGCACAGAGCAAAAAGCTTACTATTAAGTCAGCAAGTACACAAGGATAAGGCTAGCATTTATGCAGAAATGAGTTGCTTAAAAAGATCTGTTTCATTTTGTAATCGCATTATTAGATAACAGGATTTACTCAATTTCCTTTTAGAAGGCAGCACTTTCCTCTTACAGCAAAGTGTCAAAAAAAAAAAAAAAAAAAGGAAGTTGCCTATCAGTAAGACATGACGACTAATTCTCAATGGAAGGACTGGAAGCTAAAATAGTTTCTGCTTCTTTCTGTTTCTGCTCCCCATGGCACTAAATTTAGTCCTGCAGCGATGAGTTAAAGAGCTTCAGTTCACACAAGTTCATCATCCACTGTCCTCCTCATTCAGCTTAATGTTTAAAGATGGAATGAAAATCTGTTTGAATAAGTGCCCTGGAAAAGGAAAGGCTTTTTAACACAACAGAAGTCAAAGTTTCTTTGAGGAAAAAAAACATTTTTATGGCAATGTCACACTAAAAAGGACCAGGCTAAAAATGTACACAGTTAGTTAGTGTTAGTGTTATTTATTTACATGCTGTTGAGTTTCATGAGTAGTTTTCCACCCATGAGTAGGTCTACTGGGTAAAGTTAACCCATTGCTGAGTTGGGTCACTTTTGACCCACTGCTTTTTAGTGTTTATATTTCTCAGAATTTAAAACACAATTTACTTTTTATTCATAAATGAATTGTCCAACCTTGTGCAAAGCATCAGCTAAGCACAAACAAGACACCAACTAAATCTACTGTTAATGAAATGGAACGAGTAGCACCTCTACTGGATTTCTTCCCTCAGTGTCATCAGTACAACACCATGTTCAACATAAATATTTTCCACACAACCATGGAGAGCGGACATCCCAAGAGCAACTTCATTGTATCACTGGGAAATAAGGCACTGGTTAGAAAATGACCATATAGAGGAACAAAGTGGTCTGCCAAGCTGAGCGCTAGAGGGAAAAAGGAGTCAGACAGGAATGACATGACGGAGAGAGAGGGAGAGAAGGGCTACAACAAATGCTAAGATGATTTACTTATGTGAATAATCACCAACATGTAGCCCTTTTCAGCCATTCACATGTGTGTCTGTCTCAAAACTGACCCGTCTAAAGCTGTCAGAGCAGCAGAGTTTGTGCTGTGAGACTTATTAAGGGAACTGCGGAGGACAGAGAGAAAAGAAACCAAAATAAAAAAAAGGTTTATTTTGGACGCTAACCAGAGCAGTGCCAAAAGAGGAAAGGCTGATAAGACTGGGACAAGACCACTGTGTCCCTGCTTGTTAGTTATTGTGGGCTGTTGGCCACTCAGTTGCTATGTGGTTCCAAACATGTGAACAAGAAAAATGTGTGCAGGTCACAACCTCCATGAAAATAGATAACAAATAGCTGACTAGATCATTTTACAGCTCAACATGATACTTAACAGGTCCATCGGGGTGGGTGGGTGGGGGTAAAGGGGGTGCTTTGAAGTCAATTGCTCTGTTCTTTTAGCCAACAGACACTACTGTGGACATATTTGATATAACTGAGCCAGACAAATGTATACTGTTGTGTTGGCTGTTGTGAGTATCTTCAGAATTTGAATTAAGTCCTTGCTTTTCTTCTTCAGGGCCTGGAGCTTTTCCTTGGCTCTGAGGTCACTATTGATGACAGACTGTGATATCTGTCGGTTGTGAGGGTCAGCAATTAGTCTCACTCTACAAGGAAGTGAATTAAGCTGTGCTGACACTTAGTAGAGTTGTTAGGCTGTTTTAGTTTTTGAGAATAATGTTAATTAAGCTGTGATCCTAACACTTTGATTAGTTATGACAGCACCAAACTGGCAGGAGACTTTAGCAGTGAAAGAGCCTTCTATCTGTGGCAGCATGGCGCCATCTACTGGTCAGACTGCAAACATAGACTGTGCAGTAGTTTATTTTCAGGGAAAAGTCACCTGAGCAGCTGTGCTCTTCATTCATGTACTGGGAAACGAGTAGTACAAACGCAGGGTTTTACAAACAGAGTAGTTAGTGACTTGTTTAAAGGGTCTTTGACAGCAGCTGTTGAGGGTGGGGAGTGCTATTTATTCACTGTATTCATCCAGGTGCAGGTTTGCCTACTTTACCTGTAAACAATTAGGAAAAGTAGAAGAGATGGGATAAATTATGATCTCTCGTTGCTACTCAGAAGTCTGTGAAGGAGCCAGAACTCAGCTTCTTCTTTCTCTCTTTACATGCAGGTTACCGCCTTCACAGCTACTGCGGCAAAAACTGAGAGAGAACGGTTCACAAGCCACACCGCCTGTTTGCAGCTCCTGCCAAAGTGAGAGGTTATCTGAGGTCTGAAAAACTTTTTGATCAGGAAGCCTTGCTGCGATGAGGTTTCCTGGCAACACATCCAGAGCTGAATAGCACCGCGTATGATCTGTGAAGCAGCAGCACTAGTGAGGGTGAGAGCGCAGCCTGGCACCTGGGGAGGGTGATGATGTGAGGAGAGGTGCAGAATTCACCTTTCAGTGAGAAGAGAGGAAAGAAGAGAGAGCTCTAGACTGTAACAGTCCTCCCTTTTTTTCTCCTATTCATTTGGCACCAACATTTATCAGGTATGGTTTTCAACTTGACCACAAGAGGGCAGCATATTCTTGCAAAATCCTGTCATAGACAGAAACAGTCTATAGAGTCTACTATTCTTCTATTTTGTGGGTGTCTGTGATTGGCAGCCATTCCCTGACTAACACAAAGATAATCTACAGTATACAGGGCTGAATTACCAGCCAGTCAAAGTGGGCAACTGCTCCGGGGCCTTAGATCCTCAGAGATCCTGAAGGCCCCATATTACATATTTTTGCATGTTCCTAAATACTTTAATTTATTAATTTTTTTAATTACCACTAAAAGTGAGTCAATAGAGGTCCACAGCTAATTTTACTGTATACTGTATCCACTATACACTATGTAGTACCTTAACCATGTGTACTTGTTTTTCTCATGTTATTGCCAGAATAGTTTCTAAATTGTGTTGGATGAAATCTGAGCGATATACATTTCTCTTGGTTGCCCTGCACTGCCCTTATTTTCACCCTACATCTTTAGATACAAATTGGTGACAAATTATAGGAATAACCTGAATAAGTGAGTGGAGAAACACACCAAATGCAGATGCTTCCATACAGGGAAAGAGAGTTACTGAATGGTTTGATGAGCATACAAATGATGTGAATCATATGTTATTGCCTTCACAGTCACCTCTCTCAACCCAATTGAGCACCTATGGGAGATTTTGGACCAAATTTGTAACCCATCTGTATGCGTGAACCCTATGTTTCCCTCACATACAGGCTCACAGGCATTTCCCACAGCTGTGTTTACACCAGTTTTCCAAGGTGACAGGAATTCTGCCGCACTGCTGGGAGCACCACAGCCAATCCATCTTCCCCCGTGTGTATAAAATGCAGAGCAGGACTCTCAGGCCTTCATGGTGCGAACGACATTCCTTCACCCTAGGAAGAGTCTACTCTGCCACTGGCTGCTGTCCCCTGTCCTGGAATAATGCTGCAGTGCCAACAGAGACATGAGTCGTCGGAAATTTAGAACAGCCACTGGTAGTCACTATGTAATAGAAGAAATAGAGAGCAAAGTGTGGGTACTGAGGCTGATTTAATGTCTGGTCTTGTAAATTTAAGTTGCACTCAGGGAGTCTGGGATTTGGGGATGTTAGGAGCAGTGGTTCACAACCTTTTGTGCTTGTGAACTGTTATGAAGCAAAGTCTTCTTGTGGCCCTTTGTTACACGGTGCATGTTGGATTGTGAGAACTATTAACGGGTGATTTTCCTCTCTCAGACTGTTTGATTTGAATCATTTTTTAGGGGCCTGAAGAGGTAACTATTAGCTAACTTTGATGAGAGCGGTGGGACTGAACCAAAATAGTAAAGTTACGGGCTGTAAAACCAAAACAATGAGCTGAAAGATGCTAAAAAGAGATCTAGAGTTGAGGCGAACTGCAGAGCTGGGTGAGAATTCTCTGTGGGTTTGTCACTACGACCGACCTCTTTCATATTTCACATAGTCATTTTATTAATTATTAATATAAAAATATTGGTTAGAGCAGCTTTAAAGCCAAAGTGTTAACATCTTAAACTGACACAAGAAACCAGGCAAGTACTGAGGTGTTTAATAAATAACAGCATGAACAACACAACAACAACAATAACAACAACATTAAAAGCTTGAATTCATTTTGTATATACACATACTGTATATATTTTCATATTTGACTGTATAAACCATAAATATGACATGCAGTCCTCATAACTTAAAACAACCAGGACTTCTCGGACTGAGGTAGGGTCAGGGGCCAAGGGGTTGGATTGATGAAGCTGTTTGTGTGAGTGTGTGTGGAATGAATGCTATGTTGAGTGTGTGTGTGTGTGTGTGTGTGTGTGTATGTTTGGAGGTGGGGAAGAGGATTACAGTATTGGCAATAAAGCTGCAGTGGCTGTTTAGTAGAAATGTGTGTGCTTGGTTCATAGTTCAGTGGTCAGGAGTCGTCCTCCCCGGTCAGTGCCCCAGTCGTCCCGCCCAAGACTTCCGGCTGAGAACACACACACATGCGGCGTTGATGCGGATGAAACGCCAGGCTGTTCGTTCCTTGAAGATGGTCAGGGCGCTTACAAATATGTGTGTGTTGGTGCAGTAGGAGTTCCAGTGGCGACTGTCGATGCCGAGACAGCCCGAGTTGCCTGATTTGGAGCCCTGTTTGCCGCCCCGTCCCCCTGGCCTTCCCCCATTTGCAGTCCCGGAGCCTCTGTGCGTGGGGGATCGGCAGGTGGTCTCATAGAAGAACTGTTTCTTCACAACGTTGTTGATTGTAACGTTGGGCAGCACTGTCACCTCGTTCCCAGCTATGTCTGTGGCTCGTGTCAGGTTGCCCACCCAGGTATTTATGCTGTCACATACTGAGTACTCTCCTCGGTGCATGGTGTGCGATCCTGCTCTGCGCCTTACCCTCACCCCCCTCACCCCTTCAATGTCATAGCCCTCACCTTCCAGGGCATCATGTGATGGGGGCACCTCGCTGAAGACAACACGGGGCGAGGAGCGGTAACGTCTCTTGGAGAAGAGCTTGGGGTCCACCACTGGGATGGAGGGGTCAGGGGGGGAATCAGACTTAGGGTGCCTGACGACAGGGCTCCTGTCCTGGGTGTGTGAAGCTGCCCGATGGGGCCTCTTGGTCCTGTGGTGGCTGGTCCTACGATGCTCCTGTGAAGAATGGTGTTCGGAAAGGTGGTCCCCCGCTGCTGTCTGCTGCTGTCCTGCTCTGTGATTGGCTGCCGTCTGCTGTCTTAGTTTGTGGTTGGCTGCCCCGGCGCTCTGGGCCAATCCACCTCCCATGTTCAGTACAGCCTGGACGCCGATCAGGAGGAGCAGGGCCAGTGGTGACGACCTCATGGGCACACGTCCTGAGCCGAAGAAAAAAAAAAGGTCACATTACAAAGTTTACATTATTGAAACTGCTGACAGACTGAAAGAAAATAAATACATCACTTATCAAGAAAGAATACCAAACATTTTCTAGAACCACAATCCAGATACTCAAATGTGAGGATTTGCTGTTTAACTTTTTTCACTCTCACACAAAATAAGCAATTTGATCACATTTCTTAGGGCTCTGAAAACCTGAGATGGGTATTTCATAGCATGAGCCTAGTTCAGGCAGAGCACTGAAGTCGCTTGTATTGGCTGATTGGCATCAGCTGTTTGCAACAGGCTTTACAATGATTGGCTGTTCAGTTTGCTATGTTGCTGAATCTGTGTATTATTTGAAATCTCTATTAATTTGCAATCTTTGTATTCATTTGCATTAGTATTGCTAGTGCTAATGTCCAAAGAGATACATTTAAATTTCCCCCTGGGCGTTTGGAGTTGTTTTGGGGGGTTACCTCATGCATGCTATTTAGCTGATCACTAGAGATTACTACTTTACTCAAACTGTGTTTATGGCTGTTCATATCATAATGGAATTTATAGCTAAACCTCTGCTTATCGCTAATTTGGTTATCTTATTGCTAATATGGTTAGCATTAAGAGAGGAGAGGAGGCCTGGCTTGCATAAAAGCACGTGTTTGTACATAATCTAGGTACATTTTAGTTGTAGATTATTTCCCTTGCATCAAAATATTATTAGTATCATGCCATATGTTGAGTTACGTCTCAGATGAGAAGGGCTTTGCTAGCATTCAGAGGAAATCGCAACATGTTGCTTCACATATTAGGTCCATAATAGTTTAGAATATTTTCCTTGAATTGGGATGTTTATCTGAGGCCAGCCAAGATGTTGTTTGAGCTATGCAACATGCTTGTTACATAATGCACTCCCTGCTAATAATTAAGCAGGGAACAATAATTGTGTTTTGGGGGATCAGCTCTCTCAGCAGCTGCTTAACGTTAACTATAAGTGTCTCTTATTGAAATGAAGCACTGTTCAACATAACTTGCACTTGTATTGACTGATTGGCATTAGCTGTTTGCAATATGTTACATTACAATGTTTGGCTCATGTGACTTATCGCTGTTACTCTGTTGATTACGCTCATGCCGCTCGCTGCAGAAACTCCCTCCACCACCCCAACCTCCTCCTATGTCGTATTTCATGTTGTTGATTTAACTAAGATTTATGTTCACGTATGTGTTTATTAAAGGGGGGATTCGCTCTCTCAGCAGAATCCTCCTCACTGACTCTGATTCATTGAGAGCTCCCTCAAACAGCAGAGCCCTTTCCACCAAATCTAACTGTATAACCATTTGAAATAAATGGTCAACTTCTTGACGCGTTGTCTCTGAGTGAATGTACTTTCAAAAGCTAAGTGAATCTAAGAATATTTTCCAAATGAATCAAAGTAATAATTAGTTGCAGCCCTAGGCTAGCATACATACATTATCAAATAGGAAGCTGTAATTGTGGCAGAATTAGTATTGTCCTACAGATCTAGTTAAGCAGTGTTTTCTGTCAGTTAAGTGCTTTGGTTGAGAAACAAATGTTTTGTCCATTTTCACCATCACAGGAACATCTTTGGTCCTTGAACTAGAATGTGTTCTGTGTGTTTCTGTGTTGAGTGTCTATGTGTACCTGTGGAATGTGTCCAGTTGAAGTGGGAGCCCCTGTGGACTCTAGAGCCAGACTCCAGTGCAGGCCGGGCCCCTCATGCCTGCCATCTGGACCCCCTGAACCACAGTTCTGTAACACACACACACAGACCAAATACTTAACTTAAACATATGGATTAATGATTCAGCTTTTATATACAGTATACCCCATGTTGTGCAATTGATATTTTACTAAAACCATTTACTGTTTCAAATAATGAATATTGGCAATTTAATGAATATGTCTTCCTTTATCATTCAAGACTAAATTTGAACTCATGGGCAGGACATACTTATGTGGACTATTCAAACTACTTCAACACCTTTATTTCTCATGAATGTGAGTTAGTTATTTCTGTGTCACGCTCATACATTCAGCCCATTACACGTAGTATTACAAGACAATGCTGTATATCAAACATCAAAATTACAGCAAGACATCTTCTTCATCTCTTCTTTTCAAAACTGCAGTCATAACATATATGAATCGACATAATTTCAGGTAAGATATGATTGTACAAAATGTCAACTAAATTGTGAAACAAGTTGCAGAATGAGAAAGAACGTTTTTGCTACATGCCTTTATTTTTTACCCTGATTTTTTAAAATACCTATAAATCAGTCTCCCACAAAACAAAAGTTTCAACAAGTGGTAAAATAGTGCAAGAAGTGCAAGTAAAACGTCTAGAAGCAAGGTAAACTCTCACTTCTCTTCCCCTGAACACCACTGCTCTCACAGACATACACAATTTACCATTATCTGACCTTATCTCTTGCAAAGTACACACACACACTCACCGTGTTTAACTCTTAGAGCTTAGACTTGCCATACATTGGAATGTGCGGAATTTCACACCTTATTTAGATGTTACATATATATTGAACATAAGGCACTCCAACATGCATCATTAGCAGGGGATGTGAACACATGCATGCACACACAGACTCTGTCACACATGCAAAAAAAAAAGTGTCTTTCTTAGGCACACATGCCATACAAGTGTACATACATGCGCATGTAGGAATGCATGTAAGGTTGTTTTCATGAATAGTTTACATGCTTAGATGCCGTGATGTGTACGAATACACACACCCCCTCCCACACAAATGCTCAGAAGGTCACTGAGGTGAGTTGAAACTGGCGTGTCAGTATTTTTGACTTATCTGCAATGTTCTGTTAAACACATCTTGCTGGTACGGTGTTGGAATACCACAACGTTTATTAGTGTTGTAAATGTTTAGCTCAACATGTTTAATTTTACGACCTTGTTGTGAGAGGTACAGCATCCTGGCTGGATATAAAAAAAAAAAAAGCTTAGGAAGTGATTATGATTCATGGTCATATTTGCAAAGATGAAACATTATCTAGTTTTTATTTAATCTTTTGTGGCACACAGGTCTTCTAGATATACGACTTGCATTGAAATCCTTCCAGTGTAGCACATAATATCCAGAAGAGGTCAGTGTTGCCTGCATTGGACGGAATTCAAAGACAATGACAAGCAGCTGACATATGTCAAAATGTCACGGGCCCTGTTCCCATTAGAAATAGCAACTCAGATGCATGAGAGAAGTTTAGCATCTTAAATCATTTTATAGGTATTTTCCCACAAGCTAAGAATGCTCAAGTTCTTGAGATTTCTGTTCTTTGAAACATGTTTTCTATACCTGTTTGTGTACCAGGCAGTGGTGAAGAGCAACTACAGTCATGCGTACATGTACTCAAGTAATGTATTCAGTAACATTTTGAGGAACTGGTACTTTACTTAAGTACTTCTTTTCCTTTGCCTTTCATGTAGTCCACCACATTTATATAACTATAGTTACTAGTTAAGATTTATAAGACAGGATTCAACTTGTCATATCATCCTATTGTGATGTATGTGAGCAATTTGTATTTTACTAAATATGAAGGTTTTTCATACTTTACAAATCATACACTATAATGAGCTGTTAAATATTATCCATTGCTGTAGATTAAATGACAAAAAAGCATATAAAGTAGTTACTTCAAAGAGCCACGACACTAAATGCTGGGTAAGTGTTAATTCATCAGTAATAATAACACAATAATAAAAAGGTCAGTGAGTCAAAATTAGTACTTTTGCAGATAAATCTTATGCTAACATGTAATTGAATACTTTTACATTGTGGTATTGTAAAGATCTGAATTCTTCTTCAACCACTGCCATGGTGTCAGTTTGGCACTGCAACTGAAAAACAATCATGTAGGCTAATCTTGGGAGATGGAGAGAGCTAGAGACATAAGATATCTTTTGGCTTCAATAAATACAATCATACACCTACACACTCACACACACATATGGAGCTGGTCCAAACAGGCAGCGAGTTGATTGATCCCGGCTGACGGGCAGCGCACTATTTACATGGCCCAGGGTAAGCCGGGAGGATCCTAATGTTAAAAATATGTGGCTTGTGTTTAATGCCAGCGGAGCCAGCGTAAACACTGCAGCGCAGGAGCACAGGGGTCAGAGCGGTTTAGAGAGCACCTCTGACTTATGGGATTACTTCAGCACTGGATCTGTCTGGCTATCCATCCGACCCTCTCACACAAATACTGTATGCAAAATAACAAACAATGGCCCTGTGGTTTTCCTGTATTTCAGTGAATAGGGTAGGGTTTGGACGTGCTCCCATTGCTGTTTATTTGTGTTTATGGTTTTGCAGAAACAAAACCTCACTCTGCTCCAGAAATTGTGTACTAGTCTCACTGGAAAGTTAGATATTTCAGCCACATTTGCAGGGTGTTGACTGGGCCTGGAATAGAAAATGTTAGATGAAATGGTCCAATGGGTTTTACATACTAACATACATCCTATATCAAACTGTGGGGGAAAGGCGACCCATATGGTACTGACATAACAGGAAGTCTCAGATGGCTGTGTGAGGCTCCCTGCACTTTGACGTGCACAGGACAGTGAGCTGCTTTCCTCTTTAGTGACCAGGCAGAAAAATCAGAGCACACAAACACACATGGGAGATGCCCTGAAGAATAAGAGAGCTCGCAGGAGACAGTCCTGCTCACATGTGCCAGCCAAATAATGACAAAGTTATTCCAAAACCATCTGAGCAAATATCACAGAAATGACAGACACAGTATGGTTCATATTTCCAGACACTCAACACACTGTATTAATACACACTGCTATAAACAAAGCAGTTGTTCGATCTCCTTTTATGATTCATGCTTTGTACAGTTTGCACCAAGGAGGATGTTTATGAGATGTGGCTTACTATAACGTGCCCTGCTCTAAGGAGGTTTCCCTTCTCACAATAGGCTGATTCCCCAGCAAACTGTAAATCAAGACCATTTCTCTTGAGTCATCCATCACTTTCAAATGGCATGAGTGTTCAAGGCACCACATGACACTACCTGGTTAAGCAAGTTTGCCAAAGTTGATGAAAGTATGTGGAAAGAAGACATAAGTCACGCAGCTGCCAGGTTGTGACCTGGAAAACGTATCATTAGGCAGCACGAGAGGAAAACACTTCAGAGAGACTAATTACTTAGCCCAAGGCAGTGGAGGCCGGCCACACATTTACTGGTACTCACTATGTAGTGTTAGCCAGTAACACATTTTCATTTAGTCTGCCTGTCCACAAGATGCTCCATTGATCAGACTCTGCACCTACAAGCTGCCAAAGTACTGCATGTAGTTACAGTACAGCGTGTTGACTGTGATACAATGACAACAAGGCAGGTGGGCCAAAACATGAGCAGTTTAGGAGAGCGTTGCCTGCCATCAGTCCGAGGTTAGTTTACGTTTAGCAGGGGTTTCTTCCTATCTGTGTGATACATTAGTCATTAGTTACAAGTCCTTGTTAAAAGATGTGCAGGAGCGGCATGTCAACAGTTCACTCAAACAAACACACACCTCTCTCTCGGAGTGATGACAAGGGCATCAGCTTATGAGGGGGTGAGAAAGAGAGACTGACAGCTACAGAGATAGAGAGCGGGAGAGAGAAAAGAGACGCGGAGAAAAAACAGAGAAAGGTAAACAGTTTTTCTGTGTCTCTCATCAATTCAGTGAAGTGCAGTTCCTCCTTCTGTCATCCACTGGAAATAATTATCAAGAGGGATGACTGCCAGGTCAACTTGCACTCTTTTCGCTTTTACACGCATCCAAATATCTGAAGATATATTTATTTCCTCTGAAGAAATGGTATCTAATGCTCGTTAATCAATGTTTAAAAAATGCAGTGACTTATAAGGACCAAATAATTCTTACTTTTGGAGGTTTAATTTGAAATGAAACGCTTCAGTTAAAATGAAGGACTGCAACAGAATTCACATGTTCATCAGATGTCTTTTCTCATGGTGCCTTTTCACTTTACAGGGCCATACTCACAACTGCAATGCCTCCATTTCTCGTCCAGTCACCGTTTCATTCACAACTGCAATCGAAGCTTGTCATCTACGTGAAGACGATCTGCTTGTCTCAGTTTAGACAAGCCGCCATGTGAAACTAATACAACAGCCAAGACACTGCCGTGAATCAAGTTTTTGTCACGCAAAATGATGTCATGCAGCGTCTGTTAAAAGCACAATGAAGTTACACTCTCCAAACGTTCTTGAGAGGCTGTCAGCGAGATGGCTATTCTTGGAAACACTTCAAAAGTCTCCTATATGGGATACGTAGCACAGGTCAGACAGTCAGAAAAAAACGTAACGCTATAAAATAAACTTTGAAAAATACATGCTATTTCATAAGCCAGAAAATCAGTAAAAAAACATTTAAATAGTGCAATGCTTATAATTCTGATTAATTCGATGTTACACAGCGCCCTGGTCCATTTACACAGATGTCATTAATGAAGTATATTAAGATGTGATTTAATATAAACTAAACCATCTGAACCAGTGTAATTCACTGTTCATGGTTGCACGGAAACACATGGTTTTCCAGAATTTTCCATGGTTAATAAACATTTCAATACAACTCAATACAATTGCACTTCACATTGCTGTGTTTTTTTCATTGTAGACAATTTTAAAAATCAAATGCAAATACATCGTAGTCAAAATGTAAAAATTGAACCATTGAAGCCCGATTAACCTTATAAGTCCAACTTCACTCAGTCTTTCTAATTTGGCATGGTGCAACTGAGCGTGGCTTTAAGTGGGGATGGTCAAGACAAATTTTTCTACATCAAAACATGGCAGATAATACTTTGCCTTTGTTTCTCAAACTGCCCATATATCTTTAATTCCAGCCTGGCGGAAAAAAACTAAAAGTGAACGTTATCAACCTTTAGCCGTGTGACAGTCGTAATGTGAGTAAGAGAGATGAAAGAGATCAGCTTCTGCCCTGTCCTTTCCCCTCGTCTTCATGTTTAAAAGACATTTGCTGTGAGAACCGGGGCACCTGTGTTGCATCAGGGATACTTCAAACAGTAAACTCTGCTGCCCTGGCCTCAGGACACAGGAAGAGAGAGACAGGCAGCATCAAACTGACAGACACACACAACCTGTTAAAGCACTTGACTCCTCAGTGCGATGACAAATGATGCAAGATATGCCGAACAAAAGAACATTTACTGTACAAACTGTTATAGTATGAACTGACCAACCTCTACAATATGGAAAAAAGAACATATGTGCAGGTCTTGACATCAGCTTGTATTAGCTTCATGGGTTTACTGGGTGCAGCACTAAAATATGCCTGGCGTGTACAACACACAGGTAAATGTATTTCCAACTTTCAAATGTATTTCTATAAAAACAAGCAGCTTTTGAAAGACTGACCCTTTATTCAACTTAGCTGGCTGATGCTGGCAGCAGCACAGAGGCAGGTATTTCACTGCACGCATCCACTGAATGTTTCCCAAGCTCAGTAACACACTGCCAACAATATCTCTGAAATATATCTGTGGCTTCAGGGTTTTATGAGAAACCATTTCAAACAAATTTACCTGTAATAAAACCATGAATGAACATGGTGCCATGCAGTGAGAGGGGGGATATCAAGAAGTCTGTATTTGAAGTTCATTTCTTGTTTTGATTAGCAAGTGTGCATTACGTGCATGGTTGGCGCCTGTAGAATTTAATATATGTATCTCCATTTTACACAGGCGTTTCTCTTCATCATAAATCAATTTGTATCTGTTCAGGGTATCTTGAGAATATCAGGGAAGCAATCAGCCAAGGTGTGAAAACTAAAAGGAACAGACTTTGGCAAAGAGCCAGAGTCTTCATCCTGCTGTTTCGTGACTTTCTCTGGTTCTCTTTCCGTCGCTCTGTCTGTCAGTCAGTCAGTCTGTCTCTCATTTATCCAGGTTCTCCCTTTCTGCTGCTGGAACCTAACCTAATATTCCTCTTTTCTCTCACGGTTAAAAGCCAGCATACATGGAAGTTTCTGTGTCCAACAGCGATAACAGATTTCAACACGCAAGCGCATGTGTGCAGGTGCAGAGCAGACCCTCTCTATCGTTTCCTTGTGTTTTGGGAAAATTACGCAACCACTTTTCTGATCATATCCATAGACCCTTTCACTGGAGATCTGACACCACCGCCCCCACCCCCACCCCTGTCTCTTTCCCAACTTGGCCATCTCGAACCCAGACTGTGGTTGTGTGTTTGTTTTGTTTTTTTGTGTTGTGGCCTACAAATAATTGGCTACTGCTTCAGAAGCTGTAAAGTGATTCCTCTAAAGACGTGCCCAAAACACAGACAAAAGGATTTCAATTCCCAGTAGAAGGAATTTGTCTTGGAACTGGTATAATTAAAACAGTTGGACTTGTGTCTGCATATGGCTCCACTCACTAATGCAAACTGTCCAAGAAAAGTAGATGTCAAAGCGTTGAGTCAAGAGGGACAAAGTGTGCCAATGCAGTTTAGCTGAATGTAAATACCTACTAATTAAATTGATCCCATGTACCTGGGAGACAATAGGTGCAATAAGATGCATATGTGAATTTTGAGTCAATGTCTTCCTTTCTCTTTGATGTAGCAAGGCTCAAAGGCACTTCAACCTTGACAAGGCTCCCATTCCCGTCCAAGATAATGAAACACAGTTCCAGGAACCACAGGCCTTAAGTTTGGCGTATACTGTATCTCTCTCCAGGCTGAAAGATCTTTTTATCAGCTGAGATTTCACACGTCTTCAGCTACATGTGGTAAAGCTTTAAAGTCAGCTCTTGGCACAATATTTGTTCCCGAGTCGTTTTTTATTTGCAAGGGCAACCCTGAAACAAAGCAGAGACATGACTACAATGTAACCTCAGCCTTTTCCCTACTGTCACACGTTGTCCTACAGTAAGTCGAACAATGATTCATCATAATAGAAAGATTGAATCCTTGTGTTGTTTGTGAAAGGAATCCAAAATAAACAACATTTTAGCTGACAGAGAAATTCAGCAGTAATTACATTTGGAAGAATGGGATGAGTAGCAAATAGAAACTGTAAACTGAAACAATGCAGCTCTTTGTACATCAAGGAATATCAATGGTTTTTCTTTTTGTTTGTAATAATGTGGTTTCTAGCACTTTCCCATAAAAAAAACTGCCTACTTTGTTCATGAAAAAAAGTTATGTAATATGAATGTTTCTGGGCTATATGTTATGCTTGCATTTAGAAAAGCATGAAAATGTCTTTATTAATAAGGCACTGTGGTAACATGAGTGAGCCCATTCCTCTAGCAATGCAAATGCAACTGGCTTGAAATAATTCGGATTTATATCAGAAACTGAGAATTATTGTGCATCAATAAAACTGAAAGTGTATTCATATTACAGAGGAAAAACAGGGGTCCTGTGCTGAGCAGTCCACTTTATTTGCCGTAGTATTTACCGCTCCTGAACTCCCTGCGGTACTAACATGGCACCACATTAGCTACAATGCTAATGTTGCTAGCAGTAGATTGCTCTGTTTCAGATACTTAAACACTGTTATATTTTTTTTGTCTGGTGTCGATATGAGGCCAGTTTGTTATTGTACAGTTCTGGAAATTAAGAAACACAAGTCATTCGTTTTTCGTCCTTTCATCTTTCAGTTTAAGCAGTGGTCAGCAGCGATTGGCTGCGCCCGCAAAGGTCAGCACGGCTCTGGTCAAAGTTCAACAAATTTGAACTTTGTGGACATTTATGTGAATACGCCCAAACACTTTGTTTCTGACACAATTTCTGCTCTGCTCTTTAATTCTACTTTCAAAAGGTCCTCACAGACAATGAATTTCAGTGTTGTGATGCTGTTTAATGTCCTTATAATGAACTCTCGGCTGCTGTCTTGGACCCCAGCACAATTCCAGGCATGAGGTTCCTTCGGCAATGAGGCAAAACCGCAGCCAGAGCACCATGGCTGTGTTAGTGAAAGGTCTTCCCCTCCTCTCTTTCCCCTTTTTTCCCCCTCTCTACAAACGGGGCCCATCCCCAGTCAACCCACCCTCTCCCTGCACTGGACCAGCAGACGTGGGAGGCCAGTCCTCCAGGCCTTGAAGGCAGGATGAACACAATGATTAACATGTTTTCCAGACCCCTAGTTTTTATGACCTTGACATTCAACAATCTTCTCATGACAAGTGCTTAATCTTTTGGCATGGTCGTGGTAATAACTCCCCCTTCCTGGTGAGAATCTAAGATCCCACAGCGGAGCAGTGAGAGGAGGAGGCCCAGAGGCAAGAATGCCTGTCTGGCCACGGAGAGAGATGTAGACAGAGGGATGGAGAGGAAGGAATCAGAGACATCATGGGATGGGGAGAGGCAACAAGTAATGGAGGGCGGGGTACAGATGGGCAATGAGATGTCTTGGGAATTTAGCAAATAAAGGAGCATGTGATAGAAAGAAGCAGAGCAAGGAAGGACGAGGGTGCAGGGGAGCAGAAATAGAGACAAAGAGGAGTTCAAGGACAGGGAAGGAAGGAGGAATTAAGGCTACAGGGAGTTGCAAAGAGTTGAGGAGTAAGAGACACATTGAGTTCCATTGCTGTCCCTTTCCTCCCAATAGCTTTAACAGAAAAGAACATTTCTCACATGTCTGCTTCAGGAGACAGAAACCCAACTGTCTCAGAGGTGTTGTAGCTCATGTTGCTTATATACTCTCAGGGCATCCAGCAGAGCAGAGCTTGAAAAGCATCTCTGTTGTCCAAGCAGAGGTTCACTCATGCTTAATACTAATGCTCCCGGAGAGTACAACTATATCAGCATGTATGTGATTGAAATCGCTAACACCGATTAGGTGAAATAAATCTGTCATGTTGCTGATAAAGATCACTGACTAATGTTAGAATGAGTCATTCGGTTCATCATCTCGACTTTGATTTGACTCATCTTATAATGTAAAATCTGTGCTTTGAATGCGTCTTTCACAGCTTGTACCCTCGACGAAATCGAGCATATAGATGTGACACTTTGACTGCATGCTGTTGTAAACAAAACAGCGGGGGAGCGATGAATGAGCGAATGAGTCACGCAGGTAAATTAGCTACAGAACATAAAGTGAAACGTGGGCGTAAATAGACCCAAGTTTTCCATTACGCCCCATTTGTGCTGCGCTTTCGTCTGATGCCATAAGCATGGGTGTGGGCCCATAGACGCAAATTGGGTATATGTTGCGTCAGACATTAGGATATGCATGTGCGGTATTCTTTTAATGTTCTTACTTGTATTCTGCAATGAAAGTAGGCGCTACACAGTAATTATATCAAAATTCTCCACATCTGATGGGTAGCTGGGAAGGAGAGCTAATCAGTGAGAAAAAAAGGGTTCTGGTCAAGTCCGTTCTTGAGGCATATTATGATAATAAGCTAAGTTTAACATAAAAGTGTAGACAGTATTTTAGAGGCTGTTGCAGTACAGTGAAAGTGCTCTGGCTGCAAGCTGGCGTTTAGCTGTGCCTTCCTCTTTAAATTGGTGTAACATGGATTTGATTTGTTAAACTTAATTCAATTGTCATTTAGCCTATTTTATTGCGGTGAAAACGTCAGTATCTCACTCCAGGATACTGAAGCAAAATAGGTAAAGACCGCACTCGCATGATGACATCCTGCTGCCATCCTGCTGCCATCCTGCTGCCATGTGGCCTTAAAGAGCCATCATGCATAACTGACAGCCTCTTTACAGTAACCTCAAATCTTAACGTTGTTGTAGATCGGTTATGTCGATTGACATAACATTTTGTGCAGACTTGCTAAAGGTACGAAAGGTAACTTTTCCCACCTTTGATCACTCTCAGTAAACTGCTCTTAATCAACATTTTAGATTTAGAGTAAAGCATGACCTTACTGAAACAACTTTGAGTATTCAGCTGTGCACAATCCACTTTACTGTGCTGTTATAGATGGCCTTGTCAGAACTGTGGTGAATCCTCCGAAGAGTATAAAAATGCGATGTTGTCGTCACTCCCAGCGTTTGTTTGATTACAGTCTCACCCCTCTCACTAAAGACTTGACCCGGCCATTTTCTGTTCTGTGTGGTCTCCACATCGTTCTCTCATCTGTCTCTCTCTCGCTCTACTTCTGTCTCTCTCTGCCTCCCTATCTCCCTCACTCCATATCTTCCTCCCTCCCTCCCTCTCTTTCCCCCTCTAGCTGATGTCAACCACCTGTCTGCGTGGGACCTCCCAGGCCCATCCTCTGTCTGTTAGCAGCATGCCATGTTCAGCGTGTGAGCAGAGCTATGGTGAAAGAGATAGAGTGGCTACTTTCCAGCGTGTCTGCATGTGTGTTTGTGTGTGTATATGTGACCTGCAGCGGGGGGTTTAGATGAATTAATATCTACCATGGAGCTTGATGCACAGGCTTAACAGAGAATCCAGCAGAGAGAAATGGCTTCCTACAGCGTCATCCTCCCCAAAACTCCTCATGACACACCATCAATCCTCAAGTTTGTTTTGTCAACTCGATGACAGATTAAAACAGATTGTTTGAAGCTAGATGCGGAGAAAAGTGCTTGTGAAGTCCCTCACGCCTGTGTAGTTTTTGGGATCCTGCCTGGCTAAAACAACCATAAGAAGAATGACGCCTCATTAATTTCTACTCATTGTGTAGGAGACCAATCTGTTACGACTAGCCAGTGGCTCATCCTCCTGCATACTGTGCATTCCCAAATCGGCATAATCCGAATAAGTGCATAATAAGTGGCTTCACTTGTATCCTTGGGGCTAAGGCGTGTGTGTGTGTGTGTGTGTGTGTGTGTGTGTGTGTGTGTGTGTGTGTGTGATGAGTATCCAACACAAACACACATATACATACACACGTATCCACATGCGTATTGCTCACACATGTACAAACTACATTCCTCCAATGTTGGTGTGGTTTATGTATCTATTTCTTCTGTACTTTCCATGGGAATTTATTTGTAAGAACAGATTATTGTATGGCTAAAAAACATATTTATAACAAAGCGTCTGATAGCAAATGCTGATTTTATCTTATTTTGAGGCATTGGAGTGAATCAGAATATTTGAAAAGATCAAGTATTCTTGTTCTGTTGATGGCAACGAGGGAGAGTTTCATGTCCAGACAAGCTATTATCAACCAACCAATCAGGATAAAGGGGAAGGAAAGTGAGAGTGAGGCAGTGTCATCACATCAATCCAAATGTACACACACACACACACACACACAAAAAGTGGCTGCGGTGAAACAATTCAAAACACCAGACGTGCACTTAGTCAACAGATTAAGACCACAACACTGTTATTCTAGCAATAAGAACTGCCCTTGTAATTTGGTGATTTATCAGCTACTGTGTGTTTGGGCTGCGTGCACATGCATGAGAGGAGACTGAGCCATAGCTGAAAGTCATAGAGGCATTTAATGTGGAATGAGCAGGCATGTCTGCACATTTAGTTGTCATTTTGTTTGAAGCACATATGCGCAGACACAGAAAGAGAAACACGCAGACACAGGCAAACATAACCCTTTGATGGAGCACCTGTTGAAATCAGATCTTCAGCAGTCAAACACAAAGACTGACTGGATTCTGTTTTCAATGTATGGAAAAGTCCAAACACAGGAGTGTATTATTCTTGATTTTGCACAGCGCAAAGGAGCTGAAAACCAGGTCCATATGGGAAAAAGGTGCTGGGACAAAAGAATCCTGCTCATGCCTGACAACAATTCTGTCCAAATCCAGTAAGTTACAAATGTCAAACAATGTTAGCTGTGATTTCTATTGAGTCAATTTTCTCCCAAACATTGTGAGAAGTTGTTTGTAAAGGAAACGTCAGTGAGAATTACTGCAGAAAGTAACTCGGGAGGTGACGCCACGTTTCTGTATTTTCCACTCTGCTCTGTACTCTCTGCTCTTGCGCCACATGGTTCAGGATCCTGACCTGCGGTGACCTCCAGATCCTCCGTTTTCCTCCACAAACACAGACGTCACCCCGAGCCCGAACTCTGACCTCTTACCTCTCCCACTGATTTCAGACAGAACACTTAAGCTGGTTCGCTTTACACCAGATGTTCTTACCCCATTCTGTGCATTGACCTGAGCCAGACTGCAGCTCTAGTGACCCAAAAAATAACCAAAGCAGGGCCTGGGTTTACGTTTTGACCCATGAATTATCATCTTCTCATTTTTCCCAAACAGGAAGGCTTTGTTCTAGATGTTCAATATCTTAATATGTTTTGTTCTAAGGTAACTGTTATGTAATCTAAGTTAAGGTTGGACTGAAACTGAAATGGATGCTTATATTTTGTAGTAGCTGTTTTAGCAAAACATACGTCAACTTTATTTTAAACTGCATACATTTCAAGTGCAAAATAACAGAAGATAACAGAAAATAAAAATGATCGTGTGTTATATTTTGATTAACATGTGACTCTACTATGGCATAACAAAACAAATGGGATTTTATTTTAGTAAGACATAAGACATCTTGTAAGATGGAGCGATCATTCATCATGTATCTGTGTGAACAAACCCTTAATTAGTTTTTTGTTGCCAGATGGCACTGTTCCATATTTTCAAGTAACACTAGTAGTACTCGTGTCAAACTAAGTCAGGTGGTATGGTATCTTTACCAAAGACTTTTTTTTTTTTTTGCCTGGAACAAACGATATGTGTGGTACTGTAGGGCGTAGGACAACAGTAGTAATGTAATTTAACATGTCTATTAAATCATGTTGCATAGTTGCAATCATTTCTGGTCACTGTTGTAAATTAGTGCTCATATTAGGCTGCAAGTGACTGGTGCTTTACATTGCTTTGTTTAATCTGTAACTGATGTTTCAACCAAAATAGGTTTACAAAAAAAAACTGAAAAATTATTTTCACTTTTTTTGTTTAGTTGTTTTTGTGGAAAGTGACATTTTCATAGGTGCAAATCTGCTATCTGAGGTTAAAATAACTAAAATATGTAATGTAAAAAAAATCTGAAGAGTGTGAAAAATAATAATAAATAATAATATAGGAAATAATTAACTTACTGAATAAATGCCACAACACAATTCTCATCTGTTTTTCTTATATAGGGACACAAAATCCGGCACAGTGCATTAGCATTCCACAAACAATGTTTGTGATATACCTCAGAGGGTTGTGTTTAGGTTATAAAGGAAAAACCTTGCAGGACCATTAGAATAATTTTTAGAACTAACCTGATATCTGTGTTTGTAGTCTGACTTTAAGGGTTGGTGCGGTTGGTTTTAGGCCCTCAGGTTAAATAGCCACAGTTAAATTGACAGTCCAGGTGTGCTGTCGCAGCCTCTCCCCTGCCCAGGTGTCCTATACAACACTCTGCAGTCTAGACACACTCACACTTTTCCATCCTTTATGTGTTCAAGGGGTGGATCTTCTTCCTGTCATAATCTGAGCGAGCACAATTTCATAGATTTGCATGCCTGATGACGGCATTATGTCACATCTCTACACTGGAAAGCAGCGAACAAAACAGCAGCTGAATCCAAATACTTCTGACAGTAATGTGTTGACTATTGAGCCGTTTTTGAACAAGCAACTTCTATTTATCAGATATTTGCAATTGTATGACAAAGATAATTTGTGAGACAGTAAGGATTATAATTTATCAATCCATTAATGTACCCATACAATATGAAAATGCATATGCCTAAATGCATGTCATGATATCTGATTCTTGATAGATAAAACTTTTGAATAAAGTGAATAAAATCCCAAGATACCACAGAAAGAGTATCTATCAACCACTGTCTAGTTTACCAGTTCACTGACAAGCATCTAGCCAGGCTGTTTTAGCGATTAGTAAGATGTATGGGTGAGAATTAATGTACGGTAGATGTGCTCTAAATATGATATCTCTTTTTAAAATGTATGCTGTCTCTGGCTTGCCTCATTCATGAATGAATGGAGCATTTCCAGTTAAAACTCAGTAGCTACATCACACTTTGGTAGGAATTGTTTTGTTTTGACCCAGTGTTATTTTTTTTTATATTATATATATTATGGGTTATTTATCCAAACAAAAAATATGGCTATTTTCACCCACTGTTAGACACAGCAAGCTCAAGTTTGACCTTAAAATTGTCACAGATACATTGTTGGTTGAACAAATGACATTCAAAACTGCAAAGGATACAAATATTATTAATAATCAGTAATAAATAGTGACATGTAAGTTTAAAAAAAGCTAGAGTAGATTATAACAAGCATTCTATATTTCTGTTTGGGTAAATAACCCAGCCGTAAGATAAAAAACAACCCGCTGTCTTGGGTGGTTTTCTACCAGTGGGAAATGGTAAAGTTAACTCAGTATTTTAAACTAATGCATACCTAGTAACATTTCAGTTCATTATTTGTTCCATAGTAACCACTCAAGATTTTGTGTACCTAATTGTAAAGTGTTACCCTTTATCTCTCTCTTTTCTCTCTCTCTCTCTCTCACACACACACACACACATGCGTGCGTGCACACACAGGTGCTAACATAGGGAAAGCTGTAATTCAGCTTCAAAGGGAAACCTGAGAGGGTCATGAATAATCACAGACATCTTTGTCTGCAGGGGAAAACAGCATTGTCCATCTGCCCTCCACGCACATACATACACTAGTTTATATGGCTTAAGCTGGTTTTAGCAACGCTATTGTGTGAAATTCATGGTTTGAAGAATATATTTCCATTTACAAACGCCAACCAAATTTACAGATATCAACCTTTTTGAATTTTAAAATCATGTAATAATGATTTTAAATGTATTGTTGCTTCTGGATCATTCTGCATGATTGACAGACAGGTGAGCCAGCAGGGGAGATGAGATATGTTGTAAACAGACAGACTCAAATGTAGATTACAAGCCAAGGACAGGCAGTTGGTTAAGTGTTAGCAGTGGTATTGAAAAAAGGACCTGCTCCGTATTGAAATTAAATAATCTTGACTAGGAGACATTTTTAAGATGGTTAAAGCTGACAAGCTGCCTACTCATCTTGCCTGCAAAATTATGTTAGCAAGTGCACTTTCTCTTGGCTGTTGACATTGTTAGGTTTGAGGATGTTTCCCAGCTCATTCGCAAAGCCAAACTGTGAGACGAGATATACGTGGTAGATCTACCATATCTACTGGTAGATATAGTGTATATTTGGTTTGGCTTACCATTCATCGCTGTGTTGTCATTGTTGCAGGCTGCTCTCTGCCTGTCAATCCATGACAAAACAGTGGCAATGAAATGTTTTGATTGGCTATTTGCTAGAACGTTCTCCTTCTACATAGAAGCCAGTGGGTGCCTTCACGAGGCCAACAAATATTAAATGTTTTTTTTCTCCCTTTTGGTTAATCATTTTCATTTTCACAGGACATCCAATTTATAAAGCAGTACAGTATCTGTTGAGGTGTCATGTAAAATATACAGCCAGGCTGCTGCAGCTTTCTCTTTCCATTTCCTCTGTGGACCAACAGAGAGGGGATGAAAACGCAGTCAGCTTCCCTCCGGCACTCACTGGCAATGAATTTGAAGCTCGTAAACAATTTAGAAAATTTCTTTTTTTGTACGGAACGGAGCACCTTTCTCTTGAGAGAGCTTTACTCGCTGGCCTATGCTGAAAGTTTTCTTGTCCAACTTATCCACACTTTTCTTATCCAACACTCATATTTGTGTGTGTGTGTGACAAAAATATGAGCTGACTTGTCACTACCATTTGGTATTTGGCTAACCCAACAACACCTACATTTTTTTTTACATCTTCTTTAGATTAAAATGAAATCATAATAACACAACAAGTCTAACGTGGCTGAACAAATGACTGCACCTATAGGTCACAGTTGAAGCCTTCGGTGTGTGATGTTTGTTTGTGTGAGTTAATGTTCGTCCGCGGTGACATTCCTCCCCTGTCAAAGCCCGAAAGGAATTCCCTGGTAGGAGTGGCAGGCATGAGGTCTGTGTTTAGCACACACGCTTGCATACACACACACAATTACACACAAATATACATATCAGGAGTATATAAAACACTGAGCACCAGGCCCCACCCAGACATAAGGATAACCTCAGCAACATACTTCATGTTGGACATTGGAGCTCATCAGAACCTACAAGTCCTTTAAGAGTTGTGTAACATGAGCGGAGGGAAAGACAGATAGAAAAAGAGGGGGAGAGAGGGACAGATAGAAAAAAAGGAGAGAGGGAGAGAGAGAGAGAGAAAGAAGGTAACCTGATGTCCCAGGAGTTTTCTGAACAGTGAACTGGTTCCCATTGAAGTTTGGAGAACCCCCTTTTTTTCTGATCCTCACCTCTATTCTCTCCGTCTCTCTACACCCTCTCCTCTTCCATTCCCTGTCTCCATCCGTATATACCTGGAAAGCTGCTGTTTCTTACTGAAAACGTTAAAAGAACTGAGCCAACACAAACTTTTACATTTATCACTTAACTAAACTTGTCTTAGCACCTCCTGTGTGTGGTAGTCAGCTGCAATTTTCTCCCCCCAATAGAGGACTGACTGGCTGCTGCTGAGCTCAATCTCAATTCAGAGGCTCCACCTTCACCTAATGACAGGTATGAAGAAAACTTGAAGAGCAAATCTTCTGAGAGAGACTCTTCTCTCTTCTGTTTCTCTATTTCTCAGTCCTATATGCATACACACCCCACACATGAACACCATGTTTAATTAGAGTATTAAAAGAACAAGGTAGGACTCACCACCCTGTTAATGCTCCCTTCTCTTCTCTCCCAAGTGAGTGACAACTTCCAGATAAACTCTGCTATATTCCACCTCACTCTCTCCAGGCCAAGGGCAGAATTATCCCAAACTCCAAATCCCGCTCCTGCTTTTAAAGCTGTGAATCCAGGTCTTGGGCCATCCACTTCTGACTGTTTCCCTCCCACACTCTTTGGTAAAATGGATTGTTCTAAAAGTTTAGTAAGAGGAGTCCCAAAGCTGCTCCCTCCCTCCTGTGTGGCTCACTGCAGGTCCTAGTGCCTACCCTTTCCACATGCTCCGGGAAAGAAAAAAAAAAAGCGCACAGCTGCTCATAATTTACACCTAGCTGCTGTTATTCATTCTCTCCTTCCATTCACCGTTTCATCCACGTTTTGTCTCTTTTGCGCAAATCAGTGGAAACAAACTTTCACCCGGGGATGATTCAACTTCTTTTCATTTGAGACTTGACGTCACCGAATAGTGAGGTCAGGCTTTGCCTTGTGCAGTGAAAGCTTCCCAAGATTGTCATTGTTATTCCACATCTGAGTCATTGCTAGCTTTGCATAGAATACCCTTGGATATGGACTTAGTGGTGCAATGTGCCTCTGCCATGTGCGTGGTTAAACCACCAACGTCCTTGGTGTAGAGGATGGTTGTGAAGGAGAACTCAGTTAAACAACTCATCGACCGTTCCAGAAACACTGGTACACTGTCATTTTCTAAAAGCTGATTTTGTAAATATGCACAGCGTTTTGCAATTCAAACAGTGAAAATGCATACAGTCCAATGAAATTCATGGACCTCCAAGAATAGAACTTTGATGGTCTGTTGCAACCAGGAATTCATCCCTGCTACTTGTCAATGGCAAATGGAGAGAAAATGGGAAATAGAGTCAAACCATGCAACTATGATATCCCCTCGCCCAGGGTAGAGATCAGCCACACCCTGCATTCAGCAGGGCCTCCAGGCTCCAGTATCACAACAGTCCCTCTCTGACATTTCTCTCCCTCTCTTGTTTGTGCATCTTTATTTTCCCGTCTCTCCGTCTTGCCTTTTCACCCTCTTTCTGGTTCTAAGCGTTTCTCTCTTTCACAGCTTCTCTCTGACCTGAACCGTATCGTTGTCAGAGCCCCTGGCGCTGAGCAGACAGACAGCCCACCTTTCTGCTGCAACAGACAGAGAGAGGGAAAAAAAGAAAGAGAAAATGAGAGAAAGGAAGGATTGTATGTCAGTGTCATCCCTTTCTCCTCCTCCTGGGAAAATGGAAATTCCTTTACTTTGAGTTGAAACACTGATGCTGTTTCGGTGTTAATGAAAAGACTTTATTGGGTGCAAATGGGCCCTGGAAGAAATAACACAGGTGAAAACTTGCTCAAGAATTTTGACCCCCAATAATGAGTTCAAACCCAAGTGGGCATTTCCCTAAAGCTGGTGTGGCTCTTTTTTGAGGCTCTGTGTGTGTGAACAAGCTTGTGTCACTGTCAAAACTGCCTTGGCCCTTGTTATCGAGTCTGAGTCTGAAAGGGGAAACCCCAGACAGTGAACTCTGACCCTGCACCCCACTCTGGGGTTGGTTAAGGGTGAGAAATGCTGCAGAGGAGTGAGCACTTTGGGCTGAGAGGGTGGGGAGGAGGTCAAGAGTGCACTGATATCCTCATATTTCAGGCATTTTGACGCTGGGACTGCTTCGGAGGATCTGTGCGCAAGAGTCTGACCTTGTTTCAGGCCTAGACCTAAATGCAGGTGATTTTCAAAACTGCATTGTTGATCAGGTTTCGCAACCTTAGGCGAGTTTAGGTTTAAGTTTAGGTTTAGGGTGAATGGCTGAAAGTTGCTTAGTTTCACTTAGTTCTGTCATTTATAACATTTATATCAGTGAGATACACCTGTTTGATAATGACGACGAATTTGTTGTGTGCGTTTGCGTTTATTTAAAAAAAGAATAAATTTAACACACCCTTCCCATGGACATAAAAACAAGGCTGGTATTGTCAGGGTTTGGTGCTGTAAAATGTGCTATTAATCATTATTACAGTGCATGTGCATATGTGTGTGTGTTATAATAACTGGGATGATTCACAATCCAGGCCTAATGTGTGGTCTTCAATTTACAGCTCTATAAATTCCAGAAAATGCCTGCAAAGACTTGAAGTCTTGTTCTGACACTACCACACAGTGCATAACTATCGAGATGCATTCTGCACAATACCACACCATCTTCATTATTGGTTTGAAACAATATGTGAGTTAATTCCTTTCTGAGATGCAGCTGTAGGGCACCAGTGTAGTGCGCCAGCATAAAATCCACATCCAAATCCAAATACCCTGACTGTTTTCATCCAAGCACTTAACAACTGGCTAATCCTTAGCTACGCTCGATATGTATCACAATGATATCTGAAGGAAGCGGTTGGACAGGTTTCTCCCTGGCACAAAGATGCTGCTCAGGGACACACAGGCCTGCTGAAACAGACGCACACGCTCTTGTTGAAGCACACATCCCCATTCATCTCAATCATTCCAAGAATGATGACATACTTCTCTGAACTTGAGCGTCAACTGTCTGTGTTTATTAAGATCCTCAGTCATCCAGGTGATGGCATACCAGGTCAAAGGTGATTTACAGGAAAGGGTCAGTTCACCTAAACTTTAAAAAAAATTATATTTCTCACGTACCTAGCGGTATCTAGCAATGCAGATACTTTTGGTTTTATGTGTCAAGGTTGTGAGGTACAGTATCTGCCCCTGACATTTAGGTTTAGGTCGCACAAAGCATTGAAAATTTACCATTCACCAGCAACACTTCTTTCCAGTCTTCCCAGTTTCTCTAGATAATTCATACACCACTTGGTGAACCAACTACTGAAAAAGTAGTTCCTGTATGAAACCTGTTGACTGTGTGTTTTGTGATGGAAAAGATGTTTCTGTTGAATTTTTTAAAAAGGAAAATTGTCCTTGCTTTGAGCACCACAATGACATTTGATTTAAAATCTCAAAAACAGGTATTTAAAATCATGGGCAAATAAAACCAAAACTATCTATATGACAATCTGTTTTTTTGAGTGAATCAACCCTTTAACATTGTGTATCAGCCATTCTTTAGGCCAGTGGGAATGAAGTGAAGCTGTTTTTGCTTTTTTGATAGAGACTTATACATTTTGTGTATCACTTCCATCACAACTTATCATATAAATCATGGTCCTAAAAAGCTTCTAATGACACAAATGATCACTTTCTTTTCTTTTGTCCTTAAAATTAATGGTAGACATGATTCAAAAGGAGAAATATTCATTGGTTTCCAGCATGGTCACATAAGCTACCTTTTAATTTCTACACTATGCACTAAATGATCAGGTACATGACACGTTTGTAAAGGATATGATTTGAGCGAAATGTTCCTGCAGAATGAATGTACAAGTACACATTATATAACTATAATGAAACTCCTTCATTACTTCAATACATCTGAGCCTAGGCATGACTCTGTATCCCTGTTTTCTCATTACTTAATGAGGATTATAAGATCATACACAAAGCGTCCCTTTTCTTTTTTACAGAAGCATTGGTCAGACTCTACTCAATAATTGATGACACATCTCTCCTCTAACATTTCCCATAGCATTCATTCTTTCTTTTCCTTAATGGCCAGTGAAAACCTACGCCAGAGAATCAGTCATTGATTGAGGCTTTCTGGCCCAGTTATCCATATGTCACGAGGAAGGTGGATGAATGGCTTAATTTCACCTGCACCTTTGTTGACTGTGTGCGCCTATGGTTGTGTGCGTGTATGTGTGTCTTCCTGCGAGGCGACTGAATGGCTGTTCCTCCGCGCATTGTTGAGTTCGAGGGCTCATCCTCCTACACCCTCATCATGGCCTTGCGCTGACGCATCCCAGAAGCCTCTTCACTCATTGACTCTTCTGTCCCCTTCCTCCCACGGCCTCGCTGGGCAGAATCCCGCTATTGTCCCACCATGCGGTGTACACAGGCTAGCAAACAGCCCGGCTCACACTCATATGCACTATGCACCACGCACGGTATGTACATATGGATTCAGAGCAACAGCAAAGCATACCTGAACCTATAGAAAAAAAACATACTGCACATAATTTGCTCACATAATATCAGGTTTTTCACATGCTGAATATGTTTTCCAGTTGTTCCCACAGTTTGCCCTCCAACCCTAATCTCCTCTCAGTGGAAACCAAGCACTTCATTAAACCCAAAGTCCCTGTGTGTGTGTGTGTTTATGCGTGCCTGTGTCTGTTACTGTGGTTGTGTGTGCTCGGTAAGTAAGTGTATTAACCTTTAGCCTCTCTCACCATTGTTTCTATGACATGCCCGACTGCTACTGAAACCCGTTCCCAGAGATTTTGGCAAAATGTTGAATCTACCAACATCTTGTGTTCATTTCGCATCTGGGTCCAAGCCAAAGTTAAGGGATGAGAGCAAGTCTTAAGATCACATGCTGTCGTGCATTCCATCCAGCTGGACTCTGATATGGACTCCTTGTTATGTCATCTGACCGTAACAATCACTAATTTATAAGTAGAAAATTCATGTATTTTTAATATGAATGATAAAGACTCCCACATTGTCAACATTTTAATTCATACATCTTCTTGTCTCTCTCTCCAACCTTTTTAGCTGTTTGTCTCAGGATTTCAGATGTATTCACTGGGCATGGAGGACCAATCTGTCTTTTTAATGAAAGGGCTGTTGGTCTGTTGAAGATTTCATATGTGACTATAGTGTATGAAAAGGGAAAATCTAAGTCATTTGTCAGCATTATAGTCATTTTGCGCCTATAGATTTATGGTTACCAATGTCCGAATAACCCAACTCTATAGCAAAGTTGTTTGGCGGCTGGCTGTTTCTCACACACAGAGGGCATTGTGTCTTGTAATGGAGCCCTGGCCTCAGGGTCTGTTGCTTCACAGCTCACAACTCATAGACATGTAGGCTTAGATCTTTGCCTCGAAACACATTGTTGCGGTTATCCTTTCAAACTGCATACAGTATATTACCCATACAGCCTGATAAAAACAATCACAGACAGGAGCCAGTAATGGTTTTCATAAAGTCACATAAATCTGGGAGCAAACCCAGAATGCATGGAGTTGCATACAGTACATCTCCCATTTGGAATAAATGTAAAACAAAAAAAAAAAAAAAAGCTATGAGCAGGAAATCACTTGGCTTGCGTCCTCACCCACATATCAAAACCTATTTTGTGGTCAACTTTCCAGCACACATTCATGCCCAAGATAGTGCAAGGACATTAAACCTTACTCATATTTTTTGACAAAATCCAATTTCCACCAGTTCTTCCCACAGACTCCACTGATCTCTTTTTCTTCCTCCATAAATAATTTCCCCCCTTTCACACAAATTCCATAAATATGAGCCACAAGGTCTCAAAAGCCACCACTTTTCTCCAAAATGTGAAACTTCTGTGACTCACATCCTACCTCCACACACGTCAGAACACATCCTGTGATGGCTACACTGATAATTGTTTCCTCTCAATTTGTCTAAGAATTTTTCCCATTCACTTTTACTCCATGTTTGTGGTCAGCACGTGACTTATGACTGCAAGCGCAAGCAGGTTCCTGTTCCTTTGTGCTGTTGCCAACAAACACGCTGTGTCATACAAAATACAAACAACATGTGACAACCATCGAAACTACTTTTGAAATTACACACTGCAGATATCCTTATTATTATGTCGCAACGTATCTCCTTATTTTCCACACTGATCAGCGCAGGACAGAACATAGTGGAGCATTTAGCAGCTAAAGAGCCAGATATTTCCCTCAGGAAATGGTGGAGACCAAAAGCAGACTTCAAATGAATGTTAATGTCGCTCCAATCTGCTTAATATCTAAATAGGTTAACTGTTTGCTAACATGTTCGCCATATCATGTTTATTGTCAGTGTTGTGGCTACTTCCACAGAGTGGCCTAAAATTCAATGAATGTAGCCCATATTGAAAACACCAAAACAATAGAAAACTGTTAAATCTCTTCAACCATCACCACCAACAGGTTGAGAGTGCAGCTGAATAAAGCTCATTTCAAAAATGCACCCTTTATATGTAAAAGTGATGGTCATTTCACATGTTGGTCTCATGTCTGAGTAAGTGCCTGAGTTGCTTTTAGGTTAAGGTTTTTAGGTTTTAACACTGAGTTAAATGGGAACAGATAAATGTAAAGGCTGCCTCAAAACAAAGTTAAATACAAATCTTTACAGTAATAAAGTAATACATTTCTCATGCAAGTGTGATCTCCTATGTTCAAAGAAAAGAAAATCAGTTTAAAAACTATGAAACACTGTAAAAAAGCCACATGATGTTGTTAGGGAGATTCCTCTCATATACTGTCCCTCACTGTGAGGCCGGGGAAAAAGAGGTAAAAAAACCCCAACTCCATAAATAATAATCTAACTGCATGTATGAATACATGAATATCCAGAAAAACACTTTTGATAGGCTATAACATTTGAGCAAGTAGGAATTAAATGTGAGTCCCAATTCAATGTCTTGTCATTTTATGCTTTTGCACTGTCGGACTTATAGGCAGCAGTATTCTCTTAATAAATTATGAAGATTTATTAGGAGATTCACTTGACGGAAGTGGAGGTGATCGAATGGTTATTAATTAAGGCTTCAATGGATAAAAAGTTTTAAAATCCAGCACTGATGCAGCCTGAAAAAAATATAAAAACACCTCTTCCTTCATTTCATTAAACTTTTCATCTAACCACTGTTTTCCACCAGTGATACCACTTGCGCTTGTGCACCAGGTGCTAAATATCGTGTGAGCACGTGGCTCTGTCTGTAAATATCCTGTCATGTCTGAATAAAGCCGTAAGGCAAATTTATTCAAAGTCAAATGAAGTCAAGTCTGAATGATGAAAAGTTGTCACTTCAACAGCTTGACGAATACAGCAGTGTTACTTATTCCTTAATTCCTTATGTCTTTTCATTGCATGAAGTACTTTGCTTTGTTCTCAAGGTTTATCTCACTTTCGTTGTCTCTCACTTTCTGAGTATTTGGTATTTCAATATAGCTGATTACACAATAGCCGTTGTCTCACATACAAATCCATTTATGCTGTCAGATGACTGCTGGTGTAAAATTGTGATTAATTGAGGGTCATAAATGCTTCCTGGTAACCAAGGTGGCACCAGTTAATTCAAGGAAGTGTGCATAAGGCATAGAAGTGTCATGAACAAGAAATAAACTGCCTGAATGTTTATGACTGCTGTCATTTAGTGACATTTGGTTAATCTGTAACGATAACTTAAATTTATCAAGGGGACATAGCCTGTCATTAACATGTCATGGCAGGCATAAAATATTAGTTGGTACACTGTGAAATCCAGTAATGACAGTGTCATTAATAATTTCCTTGACCTCAAGTTGTAAAGTCACTAAACATATAATTAAATTGTCAAATAAAATAACAATGGGAAAATGAACAAACAAAGTAACAATATTACAATTGACAGCTTCATATATAGTATTGTGCAAGCCTTATGCACACCTATTTAAAAGGTTAACAGCTTCTGCGTTGGCACTATTTATCCAATCACCATTTTATCTTCACACAGTTATAATATGACCACACCTATTGTCTGATCAGGGATACTGAAACCCAAAATAGGAGATTGCAGAGACCTGTTGGAAGCAACAGAAAGTTGGCTACTAAACATTGCTGGCAAGAGGACATATGTTGGCCAAGTCTGTAAAAGATTTATCGCATGGGATCACGCATCAGTGTTTTCAAAAAGCAAATAAGGTGTTTGTAAGGAAGACAGAAACAAAGTTGGAGTTAGACATGAGGTTGGAGGAGAGGGTGAGGAGTCGGGGTGAGATGCAGAGCAGAGAGGCGGGGGGCGGAGAGAGGAGAAAGGAAGGCAGGCAGAGTAAGTTGTGAGGGGTGAGTTAAAAGAGACACCTGGGAGAGGAACAAAGCAGCAGCTGGCTTGTCTTTACTCCTCGGAAACCCCACAGAGAGTCTTTTAAAGGGTTAAACCAGGTCACCATGTACACTCTTGCATATATACACACACACACACACACACACACACACACACACACACACATACAAACATCTGGGCATGCACACATTCGCAAGTCCAAACACAACCTGTATAGTGAGAAGTCGTGTTTCCTTATATTGGAATGAAATAGGTTTAATGTTTCTGTCTCCAGCATGTTGACACTGAGATGCTGCATTACCAGTGTGAAGTGTTTGAGTCTGAAATACATTACTGAATACATTACTGTCTTCACAGCCTGTCTTAGTAGTAGCGGTCTACAGCATCTGACACGCTACAATAAAAGGCCATCATGTTACTGTGCACCAGTGATCACAGGTTACATAAAGAAGGGCCTCCCGTACAGGGTAGGAAACAGCCTGAATTGGGAAATCTGTTTATGCCCAACAGATATAAAGTTATTTTATGACAACCTTATGACACCTTCGAGATCCCAGGGTGTTTCCACCTCTGACTAATCGCAATAGGTTTCCAACCAGGTAAAGAGCGAAAGCCGCGTGAGAACCCTGAGGGTGATTACTGTACATAGTTGGAATGCATAAAGACAAAATAAGAATGTATGCTTGTTAGACACAGTCTTGAAGAAAAGCTCCATTACCACCCCCACAGACCTCTGGGCATGACCCCCCCACACCTCAAACCAACAGTCAAAGCACTCCCAGTCTGTGAAGGCATGTGTTGTGACATTCTCTTTAAACTAGCACCACACAATCAATTACTTTTACCCGTGTTCATAGATAACGATATTGCCCGGCCTCTTGTAGAGCTTACAGAGGTCTGTATTTAAATACTGCAATATGTAGCAATATTGCTTCATATTATTATATTTATGTTTTTGCTTTGAGAACAAAATGGCCTGGCAATGCCAGTTGGTAACTCCAAGCACCATCCTGAATTCATGAGATATGGAAAATGAGAGTAGGCGCAGGAACGATATTGAAAGTGACCAGGACAGTCTAGAAGGCCACCAGTATTTACCAGGAAACTTGTAAACTCAACACAGATATTTTATTGTCTTTTTGAGCTGTTAGTAAGTAAGAAAGAAAATCTGATTTACGGTATTAATATAGCATCGATATTGGACAATTATGCACAACCCCAGATTGCCTTCAGTGACATTCAGTGATGTTTTTTTACGTCCAATGCAAAGGTTTTTATAACTCTCTCTTTCTATAATGTCTGCGCATGGAAACCACAATACGGATAAGGTTAGGGAAAGGTTGTGGTTATTGCAAATATCGTTAAGGCATGGTTAGGGTTAGGCAACTTCAACACTTGGTTAAGGTTAGGGAAAGATCGTTGTTAGAGCTAATAATGTAAATTACAAGTCTGATATAGCTTATTTCTCTGTGCTTCATTGTTGTCCAAAAACTATTTAAAACACATCAGTGAACCACACTGTTGCAATGGCTGACATGGCATCATTACGATGAATATGGGCAATGTAGTTTATTCGATTCAACATACAATGTTCTGTTGCTTTAAGTACTCTGTGGCACACCAAATCTGTGGATCTGTAAAAATAGTCCCCAAAATATACACAATTTAGTCTCTCTCTCTCTCTCTCTCTATATATATATATATATATATGTGTGTGACCTGATTTAAAGAATTACTTACCTTCAGTAGCAACAACATGGCTTGGGGCTGGGAGCCACAGACAGGATAGGGCAGAAGTATTGAGAAACAGACTTTTCATGAAATTTGTGGACAATAACAAAAATTTAGAATATCGCCAGCCTTATCTTTTAATACAATACTGGGGTTGAAGTCAACGACAACTCCTTGCTGTACTTAAAAAGTGAGGAAAACACCAATCAAGTGATGAGCCTGGGAAGGAATGGCATTGCACAAGAGTTAGACGTGAGGATCCAGAATGGCTTTCGTCACTCACACAAAGATCGAAAATGAACAGTGTGTTTGATCTGTAGGTTTTATGAGCTTTTAGGCTCGTTCCTTTGTCCTGAGCTGTCCTTCGGTATGCTTAGACAAAAAGAGATCAGTGTCAGACTGAGTCTGCAAGGGGGATTAGATAGGAAATACCAGCATAACACACAACATGTAATGGAAATGAGCTCACCAGCTTGCTCTGGAGCCACCAACGGACTGGGATGAATTGCGAGTAGGGACAAATAATTCACATACACACCAGCACGCAGTTATACACATTTAAGAGGGACACACACCAGATCTACCATGCCCAAGCTTCAAGACCATTTTTGTCATTTGTTTACATCTAACCAAAGCACAGAGTTTACTGGAAGGTCCTGGACATAGTGAATTACTGATATAAACAGTTGCAAAAGTAATATTAAGAATTCCTCCGAACTCTTTGGTTAGATGCATGTGTTGCTGCTGCTTTAGAAACATGTACTTCAGATAACTCTTGAATGTTTCCAAACAAACAGAAGAAAAAACTCTTCTTATATTGCATAAGTCTTCTCCTGAAATCAGAAAAAAAAATGTTGTCTTCCTCTACCAGTCTTATCGCAGATTCATGCAAAGATTATAATTCAGGATGTCTGTCTTTTGTCAGTAGGTTTGTTTACTTTTTCTTACAATATTATTGTCTTCATTATCTTCATTTTGTGTTCTCTCAATGTCAAATGGAATCAAGTTTGGTTGCACAAGAAGTGTTTCTGCAGGATTTAAACGACCATATCAGTGGTTTTGCTTGTTTAAGTTGAATAACTACTGTCTGCTTAGTTCCAGTCATTTCCCAAAGCATGCAGCCATATTTAGCCGGATTGTTTGAATTTTCAAAATGAACTGTTCAGGTAATACACCCTCCTTAAAACTTAATTATAATTTAAAAACAATTATAAAACAATCTTTTATTCTTCTATGACTTTTTTCCATGGCGGAGATATACATTCCTTCTGCATAGTTCCATGTTGGATCGGTTAGCAAGAGAGATGTCTCGCCTATGTGTAGTTCTGATTGGACAGACTCTGCTCCATGAAGTAAGCATGACCAGAACATTCTAGCTAGGGGGGACGTCGCCTTCAATTTCGTCAACTTCACTGTGTACTGAAATCAGGACAGCTTGTCACACATGTAGGTGCGTCCACTGCATCGCTGCCTTGCTCTAACTCCTCAAACAGCGCTTCCAAAATGTCCCATTCATGGCAGCAAACAACACTCTGTTGTGGACTGGTACTGGCCTACAGGGCTTTGCAGAGTTACTTCTTTGCTAACTCATTTTTGTTTACTAACTAGTATGCAGGTTCTCCAGCCAGGATCAGCCAATGACAGCGCACATATGAGCTTGACGTTGAGGAATGGTGCGTTTATGTGCTGTCGTGTAGCTAAAACTCGTCAGACTTCATTCCAGCACGTGAATGCACCACCAGTAAAGATTCACAGATCAGTCCGCAATTTTAACAATATTAGTAACAAGTAACTTCAACCAAAAACAATGCAGATGTGTGTTTCATTATGATGCATTAACTATGTTGAGCAAGTTTCAAGCCTCTGTGAATTGATTTTGATAGCGTACTAAAATGAACTGAAATTAATGAGCCCCTGGAAGGTAGGAAAAATGCATTTAAAACTTACAGCACCACTTGCGTGCACTGGGAAATGGGTGTCAGTAATGTAAGTGGTAAGCACATATAGGATTTACTGGGCTGCTTGTACAAAACCACTGGTATGGTCCTTTAAGCGCCTCAATTCCTCTGTGTGTGGCGGCTTGCAGTAGATATCTGACAGACAGCAGGGCTGGTACTGGCCTACAGGGCTTAGTTACAGCCATAAACAAAAACCCAGAACGCAGAACACATCGACTGCCACACAGTAGCTACTATCTGCTACTTCAAAACAGCATCTGCTAAAGCCATTACAGCTCCACGGTGAAGCATGGACAGAATGAGAAGAGGTGAAAAGGGAACAGAAAGAAGTATGGAGTGAGAGAGCAATGAGAATGAAGGCCTTCGGTGACAAGGCCTTTCACAAAGGGATAAAGGAATGTCCAAGCCATAAAGCACGAATGAAGAAAATGTAGTATGTATTGGACTGAATTTAAGGCAGATGTCGGCTGTTTGGTGCTGTGGAACATCACAGAAAGGGCTTCATTGAGTACGAGGACTCTTCCAACACAGGTCTTCACAATATTCACAATATAGACAGGTCGTGACTGAAGGGAGAACATGGAGAACATCTTGCAGCATAACCACACTGAGCATTGAGCAGAAATCACAAGAGTCTAGAAATAAAAGTCTCAAATATTTTCACAGAATATTTTATGTAGCCAGTCTGTCAGCATGCAGGTGGAAAAGAGTAAACTCATGCATTCTGGTGTACTAAAATGTATGCCATGTTAGCAGTGTGACTCAAGGGATGCCAATGTTGGTCTGTCTGTCGGTTGGTTGGTCCACCGCTTTGGTCCAGACTGAAACATTGAATGTTAAGTTAAATTAATTAATACCTCTGGTGATCCCCTGACTTTTCATCTAGCACCATCAATTTCCTAATCCTTTGCTTTATGACCAAATACCTCTAAATCTAATAACATTTCCATCAGCCTCAGCTGTACTGGGTTTAGTGCTAATTAGCAGCTGTTAGCAACACACTACACTAAGATGGTAAACCACACCTGCTAAACATCAGCATGCTAGCATTGTCATTGTGAGAATTTTGCTGCAAGCACTACTGTATAGTAGGCTCATTTTTCTCCCCATTTTATTACTTTCACTTTACTGACCAAACTATTCTCAAAAGGGAAGGATCATTAAACACAGATATTACCTCAGTAGTGATCCATTAGTTTGCTATTTAGTTAGTCATATCCTGATTAACTCTTTGCAATTTAAAATACACTGCCTTTTGGAAGTTTTGGAACTACTCACCCATACTGACCCAATTATTTAATCAGTATTAACGGCTAATTGCGGTGTATTACAACTTGGGTCTTAAATTCATGGTTTTGGCCATCACTTTGATTGGTATTAATAACACTGTGCAGAACAAGTTAATTGCCGAGATCTGGGAATGCAACAAAAAAATATTTAAGTTTGAAGTTAAGGTTAGCCAAACTTATTTTGAAGATAACAAAGGCGGAAGTTGCAATTATTATCCAAAATGTCAGTTGTAAAAATACATGACAGTTTAAAGACTGGCTTCCTAATTCAACTTTGACCTACCGTACATTTTTAAAAGTCTGCACAGTGTAATGAGGGACTATTACCAACATTTTTGGTGTACTCATTTTCGGTTTGGCTTGTTTACAAAATGTCTGACCGTCTGACCATTCCTGTTTTTTTTGCCCTGTCTGACTTCATTGTAGTGATATCACCATTTTCCCAGATTTCATCAATTACTTTGGCGAGCACCATGTTATCATAACCAATACAAATGATGGCCAAAACCATGAATATAAAAGCCAGGATGCAATAACCCGGAATTGTCCTTTAATAGCCAGCTGTATTCAAGTGGAATGGAGCAATGTTTTCTGTCTGAACATAACAATTTGAAATGTTGAAACATTGACCCTCGAGACATCATTCAGTCCAAAAAAAGTCCAAAGTGCTGTTCAAAGTAATATTGAATGCCTCAACTCTTTGTATTCCAAAAATCTCCCTCTCTCTTGTGTCCTCGAGATGGCTGGGGATCATGTTCGCTCACTCGGCCAAAAAATACTCACACAGCATCCAAAGCTACTCTTGCAGCAGTTATCTGGGGCCAAAGTGCAGGAAACTCTTTTGAGAGGAAACTGGTGTCTAATTGTCTACGGAGAGAGCTCCTCACGTACATAAAGCCAAGTGATAAGATAAAAAGATTTTTTTCTCTCTCTCTTTTCAATCCTCTGAGAGTAACTTTCCTTGAGTTTCATTGTACTTGGCACCTCATTTGACATGGGGATAGCTCTGGACAGATGCTCCCTTCAAACACATCTGTCTGTTTTTTTTTATGAGCTATTTGATGTACTTCTCTTTGGGTGGGAGAGGCAGGGTCAAACACTCATGAGGATTCTATACACTGAAGACTGTGAAGGGCGAAACAAAGAATGAAAAGAGTCATGGAAAAGATGCGGGATGATGAGTGAGATATCCAACTGCAATTATGGAAACCGGCTTAGTGGTTTGGGATCCGGGTTGATTTTAGAAACAATTGTCATCTCAGCAAAGGCTCAGTTGGAGTAATTTGTGGAATATGTCCCACAGCGGTTAAATACAACAGTCTTCTTTGTGCTGCAGAAAATACTCATCAACTCTCATGTCTTTATTGTCACATAATTTTACAAGATGCTTCTCATCCCATGTAGAGTGAAGGAAACATCAGCAGAATGGAATGAAGCACCTAATTGATCCTGAATGACTGGAAATGATGTGGAACCCAGACTCTCTCCGATCTGCGGTTGCCATTTTAGGTATGAGTTCCCAAAATTAGGGGAGTAGTTATTTTTTCAGGAAGTCAGCTTTTACTTGTCAGCTAAAAAAGAAGTTTTCATTTGATTTCATTGTGTGTGTGTGTGTGTGTGTGTGTGTGTGTGTGTGTGTGTGTGTGTGTGTGTCTCTGTGTGTGTGTGTGTGTGTGTAACACTGTTCTTGGGTGGTTAGAGCTTGGCAGACACACCCTGCCTCTGTGCCAGACACTTCTCTAATCAACGCAGGTCACTGGAGCTAGATGGCTTCTCTCTAAGCCTCTTTAACTGGAAAAAGATGTCACGGCTTCACCCTCCGCTCGGCACAGAGCTCCATCACTTCACTCAAAGATGGGGACTGTTTCATAATCATTTCATTATGCACCCCAAAGAGATTTCAATATCCTGTGTCTACGCAATGAAGATGGAGCTGCTTACCGTGTTACACCGAACGTTGCAGTAAGCATTTCCAGCCTGCGTTTATGGCCAGGCTTAACTTTCACAGTAATTGCTGCTGTGTTTTTCCACTCGCTCTTTGCCATAGAAAACATTCTTATTAGACAAAGACCAAGTCCTGTAAGCTTGATTCTCTGTGACATAAGATATTACATTTACTTTATCCTTTTATCCCTTACAGAGTTCATAGAAAGGGACTGGAAGCTCAGCTAACTTTTCAGCAATGGCTGCCCTTTCAAAATATATTCTTCTCAAAATATAGTGAGCTGCAGATGAAATCTACTCTTAATGGAGGAGGCAACATGCACACATGCGTGCACACACACACATTTAAATCCATACACGTCATGGTCTGGGGCTCCCGGCGGTCTGCTGAACCGAGCTCTCCCGGTGTTTAGTGTTGTCTAGCGGCGAGAGAGGGCCTCAGAGCCATAAAGATGTCTCTTCCACTCCATTCATAAACCTCTGACTAACTCCAACCTAACCCAGTGGGACCACACAAGACCACTTCTCACTCATCCTGTGACCACACGATGCCAAAACCTTACTACCCTTCACCAATCCTCCACCAACTGCAAAGCTGTATTTTACAAACTTTACCACATCATAACTGGGAATAAAACGTGAGACCAAAATAGTACAAAGCGTTCTGTAGTGCTTAGCCATCAATCTTACCTTCATAATTTGTATATGTAAATGGACATTTTTGCAATGCTTCAGATGTCAGTAGGCCAGTCTGTAACTCGATTCTCCAGTCAGCTAGAGTTCACCATGAGTTAGAGTTTCATGGCTGTAGACAGCTACTGTTTGAGGTTTGTGCTGAAGAGCACTGAAAAAGTAGAGCAATCTGGTTAAGACTGCATCGTCATGCGTATAATTCCAGAGTCAAGCCTTTTCTGCCTGTGGACAAGATTTAAAGTTTCTTACCAACTTCCTGTGCTTTCATCTCCACAATCTTGACAAGCATGCAGCACTGAATGTTTGTAAAATGACATCACCATAAACCAAACCACATATAAGACATGCCTCTGTGTGTGTGTGTGTGTGTGTGTGTGTGTGTGTGTAAAAGAGAGGGATGGAAATTGGAAGTGCAATGATCAATAATGATGCACGGGTGTGAGTCATGTATTTATATGACATCATCAGCACAAGTAGCCTAGTGTACAATAGAGACGTGGACAAACCAGGAGTCTTTCTTGACCTACTTTATCAGATGACCCACAATCTGTCGGATGGGAAAACTACTTTCAAAAAGCTTGTGACCTCACATATACCCATTCGGATGTTTATTCTTTATTCTTTTTTTTAATTTCGTTATTGGGGAGTTCAGAGCACAGGGTCGGCTCTTCAGCAGCACCCCAGGCGCTAATTAATCACTCCGTCTTGCTCAAGCACACCTTTGTTTGCCAAAACTGGGAGTCAAATCCAGAATCTCCTTCGGAGGGATGAGATGAAATGAGCTTCATGGTCCTTAACTGCTGTCTCAAAACATGGACAAGATACAAGATTGAAGTTCCAACTTTATGATCCCCTTGGGTAAATTCTGGTTGCAGGCAGTGTTGTGTACAAAGAAACTTAAATCATAAAAACAACACAAAGAAAACACATCTATAAATGAATCGCAGTCGACAATACATGGACAAAAAAAGAGGGAACAAGAGCTGAAAAACAAAAGCACAAGAAATGTCTGTCAGTCAGGTCCAATTCACACAATCACATCTGGCTTCTCAATTAATGGGGGTGAACAGTCTTACACTGTTGTGTATGCTCAGCATGTACAGATATAAACTTCTTAATTCAATGAAAAACTAGGGACTATATTTTAAGGAAACAATTTAGTAGTCCCAAAAGAAAGAAAATAGTGAATGAATTTCAGCCCATATAAACCTGACAAAACAGTGTCTGAATGACAAATGTCCTGTTTGCATTATGTCCTACGTCTCGTTGATGATGTCAGGTGTTCCTGCCGCTACGTCGAGGGTCTGCAGAGTGTCGAACAGCCTTGGCTTTCACACATTTATTTCTTTGTTTGTTAAGAAATGCTTATTGTAGCAACAACCTCCTCTTGTGTGTTGCTGTTGGGGCCAGCTCTGGTTTACATCTTGACTGAAACAAAAAAAAGGAGCTAGAAGAGAGAGGAAGAAAAAGAGGAAAAAGAGGGAGAGTGAGAGACAGAAGACAGACAAAGCGAGAGAAACACTTTAGGAAAGAATGACATGGCACAGAGACAAGGCGGCCATTAAAACCAGCTGACAATCCCACTGATGGATTTCACCACGTCAGAGATTGCCACGTCAGAGATGGCACTGAATCTCCGTCTGGCAGAGCGGAGTATGTACTGTAAGTGCAGGATAAAACACAGGGACAGGCAGCTATTTTAAGGCAATGACTTCCAGCTACTTCTGAAACTCTACCTAGTGCTGAGGGGACGTGGGCAAACAAAAACATAGTGATGGCTCCGCTGTCAAACTGTTTAAAAAGCACAATTAGAGTTAAGTGTCTACAGATACACACTCCTACAGACACTCTCAGACAATCAAGGTCCAAACTACACAACTAATCAGCATTGCTTCAGTGTGCAGACAGAGATGAATGGTGAGAGGCAGGTGCTGTCAAAAACATCCCATGCTCTGCAGAAAACCGTATGGACTCCAATGGCTCTTTTCCTGCCTTACAAGCACTTACAGTATCACAGAGCTGCAAAAAAAACAGACCATCTTTGTTTTTCTTTGTCTCTGACTAGCTCCAGCTTTTACCTGGAGACTGACACATTGCGGCATAGAAAGGGGGAGGGGGGGATTAGCCTCAGTAACGGACCAGAGGTGGCAGGAAATTGACAGCGTTTTGGATTCAACCCCAAAGGTGGCCATCTCTTGTTCCACTGTCTGCTCTTGTCATTGTCAATCCACTGGCTCGCTCTTAAAACAGTCAGTTTGACAAAAAAAAAAAATTTTTAAAAAATATCCTAAAGAATCCCAAATGTTCCTGTCTCTGTTTCTGTTTGTGGACAGCTGCGGATGATTACCTGGGCTCAGTAGCGTATCATGGCAGCAGATACAACAGTCTGTGACATTAGCGTTACTTCCTGAGTTAAAGGGTTGATGTAATATGTCAGACAGCTTGGTGCCCGGTTAACCTTTGCCCGTGGCCCGATTGCTCTCACAGGAAGCATTTAGTTCTTTGAAATCCTTCCTATTTTGAGCCATAAAATGCCTTCCTGTTCACAGCTATTTCTTTTGCAACACATCAGTACAAAGTAAGTAGAGCTATGACTGTGAAAAGAGTGTTTGAAAGTGTTGTTTTACAGTATCCCTCCAGAAATTTCTCCATATTTGATCTGTCACGACACAGTGACCACATCCGTCATGGCCTGGCAAGTTTCAGAGGTAGATTCGACCAACAGATGAATGCATTTTGAAGGTGTTCAGGCTTGGTAAGTGTGGTTGGATCACGCTTTGTCAAGTCCAACTCAATCCTCCTTCCTGCCTTGCCAATCCCTACATGAGCCTTTTCCACCACACTAAAGACACAATGATTTTAACCCCTGGCCCTGACTGATTGTGACCAGGTGGTCTCCATCGCCAGTCTGCAGGAGGGATTGTGTGTGTGTGTGTGTGTGTGTGTGTGTGTGTGTGTGTGAGCTTGCACACACATGGAGATGACTCACAAAGAATAATCCGCAAAGAATAATCACATGGAAAACCACCAACTTTCACTACATATACCCACTCTGACAGACACAGATGTGATTTGGGCAGCTTAGAGGAGAGATATATGAATGTGTATGTGTGTGTGTGTGTGAGAGAGAAAGAAAGAGAGAGAGGAAGAGGCCCTACAGTGAAGTATTAACAGGTGTCTATGGCCATTAACATGTGTTTATAGCTCTGTCTCACACTCACACAAGTATGGGTGCTTATTCCTGATGTCTGCGGTTGGGTAGACAGCCATGGAAAATCACTGCCAGAATGTTCTCTGAGGCAATCAATTAAACAAAGCCTAATAAGTGCTGTCATACATCTTGAGTGGGTAACTCACTGTTACCATATAACTAGACTCTCGCAATTATGCTATATGTCAATGCCTACACAGATTTGGTAACAATGTTCCCATATTGGCCATATTAAAAGGGGCAAAGGTTTTTATCCATGCACTTGAAGTGGATGATAGGGGGTTGTGTGCATGTTTCCTTTCTCGTGATTTATATTTTGTCTGCACCCAAGGTGAAACTAGAGCCTTTGGTTACAATTTAGCTATGGTCATATCTATGTCAGAATCCCAGGCATGCTGGAGTCTTGAGAAGTAACTCAGCATGTACCAACTCTGGTAAAAGTGCTCTGGCCTTATCGTAAACGTGGAATTCATGCTCTGAGTGGACTGAAACACCATCACTGGACAACTTCAAGATGACGCTACTTTTGATTACAAACCATTTTTACAGAGGAACTTTTCATTGGAACTGTGTTGCTCGAAAGACCGCTTGGCTCCAGCTTACTTCCTGCCACTGTGTGAGAAATAAACCTGGAACCATTTAAAGTGTTTATATTTGAAAGGTAGGAAAGGTGTATACAGAACTCTTAGAGAGCCTGCATTAATGGCTTTCCAGTGTCAGTTGCATAGTCTGGCAGCAGAAACCTTGAGCTCGCCAGAAGATGAACAGCAAAAACATACAAGTTAAAGCAACTAAAGCGAAAGGAAGCGGCACTGGAGTGAGAAAGAGCGAGAGACAAAGAGTAAGTGCACGGGTGAAAGGCAAAATGGTGATGGAAAAGAGCAGAATTGAAAATCTCAGAGATCTAACACACCCAGAGAGGTATATATCCAGAGACAAACATCCATCAGAGTCAGTTTTGAAGTGGACGGTGAGATAAACAAAGATCAGAGCTAATGTAACCCAGAGATTCATCTCTGAGTAGCGTTTTGGCCAGAGAGCACAGCTTTCAGACCAAACGACTTCCTCACTCCTCTCAAGTCGGCTCACTGGAGGATCCCTGCTCCGATTATGCTGGTCAACATGTTGGTGAAGAATGTGCTTGTAAAACACATTTATGGCCGGGTTACATCTTGAATTAGTTTTATTCATGTCTTTGCAAGGAGAGCGAATCAAATTTAAAAGCTTCTTCACAATCTCCATATTTACTCAGTTGTCCTTTCAAGAGATACACTATAATCCAGACATCATAACCTAAAAGCTTAGAAGAGCAGTTTCCAAAATTACTTTCATAAAATTAACTCTAATTATATGAATTAATTATATTTTAAAGGAAACCAGTCTATACAGAAGGTCTTCTAACCAGCAGCCATAGCTAAATTCTCAATGCAGACTGTGTGCGGCTGAGCAAGACAGACTCTAATAGGTGGTAATTGTCATGTTCCACCCTTTATTTTTAATGATGTCAGGGTTATTACAAGAGAGCCATCCAAGCCCGTGGTTTTAGGTTGCATCTGTGTGTCTTCTTGTTCAGGTGAGTGTGACCAGGGGCAGTGACATCTGCTGAATAAAATATCATCCACATAAGGATACACAGACATGCGCTCGCACACGGTGATACACACACAAAAGCAATGTGGCCTCTGCAAGTTTCGGCTGCAGTAGTCTGCCAAAGTTCATCAATCACATTTGTAATAGACTGTTGATTAGTGTTCCTTGACGCTCCCTTAAACACACGGGTACATGCCCTCATGACAGACACACACAAGCACACGCACACACACACACACAACCACTATGACACATGCTAAATAAAACATCGGACTCTAGTAAACCAATCCTGCCCACATATGCTGAGCACAGCATGGGCAGCACGCGGCATTGTGCTGCTGTATGACATTCTGCAGGCTTGAGTTTCAATTTGGAAACCATAACACAGGTCGGAGCTGAGAGGGGAAGTTAGCGCTTTCCCAGCTAATCTAAATCACATGGATTTTTTTGTCACCGCTGATTTTTCTGCCAGCGACATTATCGTTTATCCAGAAAGCCCGGTCAACTCAAGAGCACGATAACGTGAAGTAATTTGTGTCTTTTGATATGCCAGGTGATGCTGTGCTGAAGTTGCACAAGAACTTGGAGTGCAGACTCAAACACACCCGGTCCCATCTGGAGGAATGTGGCTTGAGATGAGGGGAGACAATGAGGGCTCGCAAGGCAAAAGTGAATATAAACATGTTCCATAATGACAAATTATGAGATTAGCTTTGGAAAAGCAGCCCCACCTTGCTCTTTGTTCAGTGTGGCTCATTACCTTTAATAGGATAAATAAATTGTTTACAAGGCGCGATTATGCAGCACCATAAAACCCCAAAGAGAGACAGATCTGTTTGCCCTTATTGCTGATCATACTTTTAATAACCCTCACTCAGTCCAAATGGTTTTAACACTGCTGTAATGAATGCTGTCATGCTCTTACCATAAGGCTTTCAGGCATGACCAGTAGTGATACGGTATACTACAATGCTAATGACACAGATGGGATCTTGTAAAGCTAAGGCGTTTGCCTGCCTAGCCACAGTAATGTTGTTGCTGCCTTATTTAGCTAAACAAGCATAACTGCGTAAAACCCCACTGCTTTGTGGGTACTACATATGGAAATTCTGCAGTGGTGACTCGCTGCTAAAATCAGAACAATGTAAATGACTGAGATGCTAATGTAATTACTTGAAATGGAATGGTTGTAATTGCTTGGTGGGAGTTCAGGTTAATTGATATAACGTTATATTCCCACTGTGTGAACTTTCTCATTGCTTAATCACAGATAATTACTTAACCTTTCAGGAAACATGCTGCAAATGTGTGTGTGTGTGTGTGTGTGTACACGATTGTCTGCCGGCATGTAAAAGAGCATGCATACTGTACAAATAAAAGAAGGTGCTAGCTGCTGCTGAACTAAACCCATGTAGTAAAGGTCTCACATAATGAGCTGCTGTGTGTTTCATTAATTCACCTCATAAAGAAAAGGAAGCAGACCACCATGGGTCCCAACATGCTGCCCTGTGTGAGTAAGCTACATACTTAACCATTAAGTAAACACGTGGCTTTTCAGCTACTTGTTGCAAAATCAAATGTGTAAAGCTGATTTCAATACTGCACATAAATACTGATCAAATTAAAACTGGATGGAAAAATCCTCTTTAGCAGGTATAGCAGTTTTCTGACTCGACAGCTGTGTGCAGATTACAGGCACAGCTCCAGACACAGGTGCTTGTTTGGCGTCTCTGACTCTGTGACACAGTGGTGCAAGCTGCCCCAGAGACACCTCTGGGTCTGACCCTGCATGATTTACTTTTTACACAGACACACACGCACACATGCACACATAGGGTAGGATCTTACAGTACAGGAGAGGTTTCCACTTGATTGCCGTCCAGAATTTTTATGGATGCATGGGTGATTTAAGAGTCTGCAGGAGTCATAGTACCGCATATTCTCAGAATCCCTTTATAGACCAAAATCCAAACTCTAACAATGGCTAAAATATGGCTGTGTATATAGGAGTGTACTATGTCATCTGATTTCTCAATTGAAATAATTATTGGTGGAGTTTATTTCATGTATACTGCAGATTGCTGGAAACTGGAAAGCACAAATCGAGGTCTTTTATGGATTTCTTTAGTTTTTTACTCTTTGTAATCCTTTTCGGGCTTGTTTCAGGCCTTAAAAGACAATTTAGGTCATAGTTTATTAGAGGAGTAAGCTATGTGCCAGTGAACTGGCCTTCAACATTGTATTAAGTGACCAGGTTTCTCCATTGCTTAATAAGGCAGGGAAAGACAAATTTATGCCTTGTTTATGATTTAGGAGTTGGGTGGAGATAGTGATGAATTTAGTGGAGTGTCTGAGATAAACAATTTGTCCAACAGAAATATTTTTATTCAAATGTGATCATTTGCTTTTGGTATCATGGTGTTTCACCCTGTTTGACTCACACTTCTGGATGTTGATGTCAAAACAATGTAACAACCAACCAGTTCTCCCTCTGATGGATACAGTAAAGGATATGTTGTACTGTATATGCTGCATGATTGCACACCATTTGTGTTTGTGTCTGGACAAACATGTGTTAATGATCTGTTTACATGTCTGACAGATGAAGCTAGCACAACAATCGTGGCCAAGGTAGTCCTTTCACATTCATAAAGCCCAAGTGCAAAACAGCCGCATCCACTGGCAGAAATTCCACCTGCTTGGAAGGCAATTGGGCCTGTTTTTTAAACTGTAAAAATTCCTACCATTGCTCCAGAACACATTAGGCCCCTAGGGTCCACGTTTATAACACGTCCAACCTGACCTTGCTCTGACTCAAGAATGTCATTAAAAACACTTTACACACGCAATGAGAAATTGCTGAGAAAGAAAGAAAAATGCATAAAATAAAAAGGAAAGAAGAATAAAGAGAGAGAGAGAGAATAAAGAGAGAATGTGATAATGATTGAGAAAAGGAAAAGCTGCATTGGAAATAAAATTGTGTTTATGGACTGGAAATCATAGCATAAATGTCTCTCGACCTAAACTTGGGGCCTCATTTATCAAAGCGTGCGTGGAACATGTTCTAAATCTGTGCGTAAGAGCTTCCTGTATGCAAGAAAGTTGGTATTTAGCATGTGTATACACACCTTTATGCAATGAGCAATGATAACTCACAACTGTTCTACATCCGACTGCGTGTGCATGTCTTAATGTAAATGAGCCATGCCCCCATGTACAGATAAAACGGCACAGATGTTATCATGTTAAATAACCAAATCTGTTCTAACTTTGGGAAAATGTGTTTTTAGGGCCTTTAAAGTGATGGCAAATAGCAAGTTTTACCAGAAACAAACCAAAAAATGTTGGATTATCCTATATTGAAGTTGCACTGCAGCAGCATTGAGTTGAGGGTCAGATCTGAAACATAACCGTCTCTTGAACCATAGTTGACAATCTAATACAATGGTTGAGGGTTTGTGGCTGTGATTTGGGAATCAATTTCCACATGATTACCCTTGCCTATCGCAAAGGATTTGTTCATATGCATGGGCAGGAGCGGTTCTAAATTTACACAAGAAGTAATTGATAAAGTGTGAAACTGGGTGCACATGCTGTTTACGTGCAGAACTCTGCATATGCAAGGTTGATAAATGAGGCCCCTGATGTAGAGGATTTGACATATGAGAAGACCACTAGCTCAACCCCAACCCACCTGACTGCCTGTCCATCTTTACCTGTCTGTTGAAACAAAATCCCTGGGAGAGACAGACAGACAGAGAGAGAGAGAAAAAGGCAGAAAGAGGGGACCAGGATTCTGCCTATACCCACCTATTACAAACATTGTACTCCCTGCCCACTGTCCTTCCCCATGCCCACCCCCCTCCCACCTCACCCAGGGCGGGGATCAGGTGTCTCCCTTTGAAATCTAGGATGGGATCAAACAGGACTCAGGCATTCGATAGGGCAGCCCCACTGCCACAAGGACCCTTAATGGAGGAGTAGCATGACTGGGACCTAGGCCAAACGGTGTGTGTAAAGAGAAGAATGAGACAGAGAGAAGGAAATTTACAACTAGGAGCTGTGCAGTGGGGCTGCTGGTGTGTGCTTTGAGTGTCAGGGGTATATTTGAGAGCTAATAGGCTGAGAGGGAGGCATGACAGGGAGGCTGCTGTCTTTTCTTTAGCTAACATTTTGTGGCAAAGCTCCACTTGCAGACACACATCTGGAGCATATTGGCTGATCATGAATTTCACAGTTTAGAGTCATTCTAGGAATGCATTCAAAAAGCAAGATACAAAAAAAGCAATATGCAGCTTGGGAAAATGTTACAAATCCCCACATAATAAAATAATGTGTTTGAGTTATTTTGCACAGAAAACTGATAACAAATTCATTCCCTTTGATCAAACTGTAGCCTCCATCACAAACCTCAAAAGCATTTGTCCAGCCAATCAGCCGCATAGCTCAAACCAAATCAGATTGGAGTTATATAAATGCAAGCCATCAGGGGTATATGGGTGGTATGGACCGTGGCCAAAAAGCTAAATAACTATATGTTCTAATGCATGTTGTTTCTGTTGTAGTCTCTCTGCTGCCCAAAGTAATTGTTTTCAGATTGGTGTTCTGGGCCTTTTCAACTATTTCTGCTGAACTAATGGTTCTGCTAGTGTAAGTTGTAATTTAGTTATTGTTTTGTGGTCAATTACAGTGGCATGTTGCATATTCTAAATTATAGCTGTGGAAAGATGAAGAGATACAGACAGATCATATTTTGTTTGTGTTTTATGTGGAAGAATATGCAGTAGGAGCTGTACTCTGGAAAAATCTATATGTGTGTCTGCACATTCTTATACCATGTTAGACTGCCAAAGATCACCATTTAAGTCTGTAATAGGTTGGTGATTACTTTTTATTAACAACAGTTCAGGGACATTACATAACAAACCAGCGTGTGAGCACAAGCAACAATGCCTTTAAACCCAGACAAACTCAAGAAAGAACACAAGTATACAAGGGGTAAAAGGTTAGTATAATATTTATAAATATTCACAAATAAAATGACAAATTGTTAACTCCATCGTAATGTCCTCCAGAGCAGCCATGTGCTCTTATTTAAAATAATAAATACAGAGACATTGCCTTAATGGTTGATGTGTTATTTATTGTTCTTTTCAGCACACCGATGCGTCCCCAAACAAAGATTGACCTAATTCTGTCCTCATATAGGAGGCAAGTCCCTGCACGTGACAATGTGAACAGATTTATGTTTTGTTTGTACTGTTATACTTGTGGGGACCCTTCCTGATGCATGTATTCCTATGGTACTAACCCCAACCCCAACCTTAACCCACACCTAATTCTGACCTTAACCTTAACACCAAGTCTTAACCCCTAAACAGCCCCTTGAAGAAGTCAAGACTGGCAAAAATGTCCTCACTTTCCAACAAGACAAAGAGTCTACAGCCATGCTAGCAGCTCTGTGAGGCTGTACTATATGTTGCTCACAGTGACAATGTTAACATGCTGATGTTTAGCATGTAATGTTTACCATGGTCACCATCTTATGTTAGTGTGTTAGCCTGCTGACATTTGCTAATTAGCACTAAACACAAAGTACAGCTGAGGCTGATGGGAATATCATTAGTTTTGCAGGTATTTGGTCATAAACCAGGTCAACTTGAAATTTTGACCTGATGAGATAAGTCAGGGGATCAACAAAGTTGGACCAAAGTGGTGGACCAACCAACCAACACTGCCATCCCTAGAGCCCTATTGTTGCTAAAAATGTCCTCACAAAGATAGAAGTACACAAGCACAGACAAGCAGACCTAAAACCTAAAAAGTCTTAATCCTAAAAAAATAATTACTCTTGTGGGGACTGGATTCTTGTCCCCATATGGTAGACGAGTCTCCACATGTAATGAAGCGAACAGATTTTGTCCCCAAAATGTAATGAATTGCACACACAGTCTTCTTAGAAGTGCGATGGAAAGTGTCATGGCAAGATGCCAGACAACCTAAAGGTGTTAGCTTTTTATTTTTTTTACCTCTGCTTTCTAACCCAGGTCACATTCATACAGCGTTTCCTCCTTTTTCGTCTTGAACATATGAATTCTAATGTTGAAAAAGTGTAGCAAGAGAGGGAGGGTGGGGGTTACTGTAAAATGATAACTGTAAAAATAACTGCCATGTTTAGATTCTTACACAAAGTAAGCAGACTCTTCCTGTGATCACTGCTGTTTTATGTTCATGTGGTCACCAGGAGCAACTAAGATCTTTGTAAAAACAAGTCAGGTAAACCTTGAGGTTTCAGGCACACACACACATACACACACACACACACACACACACACAAGCACAAGCACAAGCACAGACCCTAATGGTGCTTTGGACTGCACACAGAGTGCAAGTCGCAGACAAGTTCTCACATTTCCCAAATGCTTACATTCCACTTGCTAGCTCGTCCTGCCCCAGTCTCATTGTCAGTCTCCTGAGTTTACACAGTCAGACAACCAAGCCGGGGGATGACAAGGTGACATCCAAGGCTTTACAGCTCTGATGGATACACACACACACAGATGAATCAGGTGGTATTTGTGTCTCTGGACAAACACTTGTAAAGCTGGGACGGTAAAGCTCTCTAAGACATACACCTTGAGGGAACAGAGAGGATGGAGTCTTTAAAGCCATCAAAGAGTCACTACAGAATTCACGTGGCTGGACTGATTTCACTAAAGGTCAGATTAACTTCCGTAAGCCACCAGTGTTGCTGTTGAATCTTCCATTATTTCCCAGCCAGCAGGGCCGACTGCCCACAGACGTGTTTCATAAAGATGACAGCTCTCTAATTCACTGTGTATACATACAGAAAGTACACATGTATTATACAGTAAATCTCTCCTCACCTAGCTATTAACGTGTTATTTCTTTTCCGGCGTGGCCTTTCAGCCTGTCAGATTAGGCAAAATATACTGTTTGCATTATAGGGGTTGTTTAGCTATTGAAGTGGAAGAGGAAGTTGCGGCTCTGTTTTACAGTAAAAATGCACATAATAAAGTGTTTGCACGTGTGTGTGTGTGCGTTTGTTATCTATTCATCAGTCTCAACTGTTCATTTGTTCCCTTTAACCCTGGCATATTTGCATTTGTGTTTCCTGTGTCATCCCCTGCGCAATGAGAATAAAAACGGTCAATTTCTATCTGATCGAGGACCAACTAAAATTTTAGACTTCAAGATTTGGGGCATTTTGGCCAGTTCTCACTTCTTTAAAAGACTGGTTTTAGGGTTAAGATTAGAATTAGGTATTGGTTACGTTTTGGCAGTGGTAGAAAGTAACTAAGTACATTTACTCAAACACTTTACTTAAGTACATTTTAGTACTTTACTGTACTGTTTCCATTTTGTGCTACTTAACACTTCTGCTGCACTACATTTCAGAAGGTAATATCATACTTTTCACTCCACTATATTTATATGACAGCTATTGTTAATAGTTACTTGGCAGATTACAATTTTACATACAACATATATGATTAGCTTGTAAACTAAAATATGATGCATTGCTATAGGTTAAAGTGCCCATCAGTGTATTAAGTAGATAAAATGAGCTCCACCTGAACCAGCTACAACAGTAAAAGGCTGCTCACACATTAATGTATCATTAATAAAAATCTAATTCTTCTCCATAGTAAGTGCTTTTACTTTTGATGATTTTAGTACATTTTTGAGTGCATGACTTTTTCTTGTAATGGAGTATTTTTACATTGTGGCATTGCTACTATAACTAAAGCAAAGTGAGTTTTGGTACAGGTTGGGGTAAGGTGTATAGTTGTGATGGTTACGGTTTGGGTTATGGTGTAGGGAACACATATGTCAGCGAGGGTCCTCACAAGTATAGAAGTATAGTCTGTGTGTGTGTACACATGTACATGCTTAACTACGGTGGTAAATCAACAAGTAGTCCATTATTCCTGATAATGATGGTGTTGCTGATAAAGGTTTGACATCATATTTTCAGAGCTTGGGAGGAAACACTGCAGCAGTGTTGTTTGCTTCCCCCAGGTGGTCGATAATAATACTACAGAGACAGGCAAAATAAAAAAAATAAAAAATGCAAATCAAACAAGTGGCAACATCATGTGCAGGAAATATTCATTTTCAGATTTTACAGAAATATGCAAATAGCAATATTTAACATGTAGACACATTCAACATATTAAATTATAAGCATCCATTATCCTGTATTATCAAAATGCACAGTGTCACTTCTACTCCCTGTGTGGTAGTTTGAGACTGACGGCTGTTCACTGCTATCTAGATCAAGCTCCCCTATCTTCATTGATACCCACCGCCCCTCCTCTGCTCTCTCAGTCCCCTGGCTCTCTTGGGCCCAGCCATGGTGCACTTGTAATGGGCAGCTCTGGAAACCCAAACCCTCATTACCGCCCTCATTACTCCGTGCTGCACAATGGGGACCTGTTTCCTGGCTTTCACCCCTTCCCCAGATAAAACACACACACACACATATACTCAAATGCACCTCATGCCCTCGTCCGTCTCTCTCTTTATTCCTGCGGGCTCTCTCTTTCTGGTCCAAGGCCTTGGTGATCAGGTGTCCATGGTTCTTTGTCTGCTCTTTTGTACAGGAGTACAAAGGCGGGCTGTCTCCCTCTACATCTCTGTTCTTTTGTTGTTGTTTTTTTTTAATCTACTCCCTTCACTCTCCTTACCTCTCCTCCCTCCCTTTTTAATGTCGTAACTTTGTTTTTTACCGTATTGCTCCCTATTCTCTCGTCTTTTTATGATGGGGAGTATGTGCAACACTTTCCACTTTATATCTTTACGTTTGGCCAAGTGTACCCTGTTCAGTTCCCTTTACAGACCACTGGGGGGCAGCAGTGGTCGTTATGTCAGTCTGTGGAAAATATGGGCAACAATTCATCTGAGTGTCAGTCTGAGTCCTGTGGTTTATGAAGCCCTAGATCAAGCTTCTTAAACCACAAGGATCATAATTAAGCTCTGTAGACTGAGCTTGTCTGTTTTAGTGTTGTGCTGTATTTGGCCTACAGGTTTTAAATGATCTGTTTAGGATGTGGAGTGCGAGTTGCCAGTTGTGTGTTGTTTAGGGCTGCAGTGACTACAGATGCTGATCCCTCCGGAGTCTCTTTAAGATACTGTGCTAATAGTTCAGTGATCTGAGAGGCCTGCTGTCTCAACCATACAGTAAATCAACACACAGACACCACGCAGCCACATTCATGTGGTTCCTCAGTTCCTGTGTGTGGATGTGTGTGTATCTGTGTGTATGTTATGTGTGATTTGTGTCAGTCTATCTTCATGGGAGACACTCAGGCCCCCCATGTGAAACTGGAGCTGGTCCACATTAATGTGCACATCAGGCTCAGGGCCAGCCATCTTTACGTTCAGCTGTTTTGTCCTGTTGTCATTACACGGCCTTCACTAATGGAGCATCTTATCACTTTATTGATGGCAAAATTCTAACAGGAGAGTGGCCAAGCCTGTAGAGTCTGTTACAAGGTGACACTTATGAAGCAGAACAAACACATAAATATGTGTTACCCAACATCAGGGTTGAGTGCAGGCTTTCCTGTAAATGTGCTCTCTGTGTTACCAGAGTGCTGGTACAGTTATCTGAGCAATGAGCAAGCAATACAGAGCAACTCATTTGATTAAGGGTCTTTTTATCTTAAACACTGGCTCCTTGGCTTACTGGTAAATGGCTAAAGGTGCCTTATAAGTCATGGCTCAGGAGATGATGGAACATGCTGGTTTCCAGACTGCAGTCATAAAGGCAAAGTGCATTTTTTATCGATATCAGGTGTACACTGATGACACTTCTCAAACCTGTAAAAGCCGTTTCAGGTTTTATGTCAGCTACCTCAGCAACAGTTTGAAAAACATACTAGTGCAAGTCCTAGTGCAATTAAAATGTGCTTTTGAAATGCCAAACAAACACTTCACCGCAGGCACCAATTTGTTTTCCCCACATTGGTGGCTCAATTGCACGGAGGACGAGTTTCTAATTTCAACTTCCCATATCCAACTTAAATGAAAGGATAATAAGTAAACATGAACACTGTGAGAAGGATTATGGGAATCAGCCTCTTGCAATGTACCTCACCAAACAGAGATACAATTACAAATATTGACCTCCCACAGATGCTGAGGTTTGCCAACTTCCTGTTTAGAGAGTAAAGAGGAAAAACCTGAAAGACAGCAAGTCAAGCTGAGCAATTTTAAATTACTTTAACAGTTTTTGGTCATGCAAAACAATCCTTTTCTAGTGTTAAACATTTAATAATGTGTGACTGGGACAAGTTGTTGGGGACTTCTTCACATCCCCATCAAGCAGTTCATTATGTTTCCTCTTCATCAAATTATTTTAGTGACCGTATGGTTTTGATAAGCTTTTCCTGAAGTTATGTACTTATTTACTCAAAGAATGGCTGCTTGATAGTCCATTTCACTGCTGTATGTCCATACTCACACAGTGATTAAATGCTGGATTGCAAAGAGGAATTTGATTGTGTAGCGCTCATACAGAGAGACTCCATCTGGTTGCCTGAGGCGTTATTCCACCATGTGTAATCATGACAAAAACAAAGCTCAGCAACATCTTACCACCCTCAACACACACACACACACACACACACACACGCACGTGCAAACACACACAAACACTCTCTTTCTATCTCTCACTTACACACACGCACAAGCACACACACTTAAACATGTGGAGAGAGGATGTTTCATCCAGCAGTGCTCCATCACGGAGGGTCGCCCACAATCCTGGAAAAACAGTAAAGATTGACCACTGCAGCACATGTGGACTGGTGTGTTTTCACACACGCTGTGTTTTCACACACACATGCTGTGTTAGATGTACAGTGCAGAGCTAACCACAAATGCAAAAACTAATGAACCTGGACAGGAATTACTGCTTTGTGAGATTTTTCATAACCTGCCCACATTTTGATTGGTTGTATTCAGGATTTTAGACAATTTATATATATATTTATTAACGGTAATAACAACTACTATAATAACTATTTAAATAATTTTACCTGATAGAAATACTAGTAATCTCCCTTGTTTCAAATTCTGCTCACAGTGGAGCAAACCTGACAATCTGACAATTAAAAGAACTTGGTGAACTTTGAGCATAAATGGAAAAACCTTGTATGTGCGTGTGTGTGTCTGTGTGTGTGTGTGTGTGTGTGTGTGCGCTCCTGCATGTCTGTCTTGTGTGCACGCACGTGTAAATGATTATGTGGCACATTTCCCTTTGTGCTACAGGCTTCTAATTACCCACTTCTTTCCATCCCTGCGTTGCCGTTGCTAGTATGAAGTGATCATATAAAGGCTAAATTTATACATGAGCTCAATGTATTTAAGTTGTTAATTGCATCCTAATGAGTAAAGGTTTGCCAGGAAGTCTTGTGTTTCAAGCATTGCTCACTGAAAGAGCAGGAAGTGGTGTCGTGTGTGAAGGAGAGAGACAGAGAGACAGAGACGAACAGAGAGCTGAACAGGAAAGAAAATCAATCAATCAATCTCATGGAATGTGTGACTGAATAAACAGATCAACCATTTTTTTTGCACTTTTATATCCTTTTGTGAATAAATCTTTAAGAAAACATTTTCTCACACACATTCTCTCTCTAACACACACACACACACACACACACGGAGAAAGAGAGAGAGAGAGAGCGAGAGAGACTACCTCCTGCCTTCCACATCAATGACTGTGTTATGTGTCATTGTCCTTTACAGTGTTTGCAGCTGCTCGTCGGAGATCTGCATTCCTATCAGTGACTAGAAGATGACAGGTTTACATATGCTTCCTTTGTTCGTGTGAGTGTGCATTTCCACCTTTGAATTATCAGCATTTGCTCACAGCTTTCAGAGCATGCAAAGGGAATGGGGAGAAGAAAGAGAACTGAGGCATGACGGACAGATGGGAGCAGTCGAGAAAAGGTTAACAGAGGTGAATCAGCATGTTTAACCTGGCATTACATTTTTAGCACAGAACAACAGGTTTTTACACAGTGAGACATACAAGGGCCGTGCACTCTGCCCCAGCAGTGCGGTACTGTACCATGAGCTTGCCACCCTCTCTTTCAACAAGATTGTTATTTTGTCTTGAGCTGTTTGAAATCAGCCACAGCCCACTGCTCTCTCTCCTTTCAACGCCATAATGAGCGAATACCTTTCTTTCTGCCTCTCGCCTGTTCAGTCTGTCTCCCCTCCTCCCCCTTCGAGTCACATCACTCTCCTTTGTCACGCTCTCCACACCTTTGTCAGTCTCTTTTTCTCGCTCTCTCTCCCTGTTCTAATCAGTGCCTGTGGTGAATAATTCACTCAGTGCAGTGGGGACTGAAGCTCTTTGATTGGCAGCTTTATTCTCCTGTCTGTTACATTATTAACATACCTCTTTTGGGCATTGTTGCTATGGTAAAGGCCATTACAGGCCAGATGAGAGTCAGCAGTTTGGAATGACTGCCCCCCCCAAACACACACCCTTAATCTTGTTCTCCTTCCATCCCTCCATCCTTCCTTCCATGTATCCTTTCATTCCCTCTTTGGTTTGGTTTGTCCTCCTGAAGGTCACTGCTTGGTAGTGGCACACAGGGGTGAAGAACTGAGTTTCAGGTGGCCTTTTGATGTGTCTTCGGTTAGTCTGAGGGCTAGAGTAATAGACATAGAAGTCAAGTATACTTGTAGTTGTAGTTTGTTGGCCAGTCTGGACACATACAATGTGTATAATATTGGAAAAATAATGGATTATTTACTAGCAAAAGAAATAGATGAAAAAATAATAATAAAGCAGCTAATCAATATCTTTATATCAACAATGGATCACATGGCTATATGTCAAAGGTGTCGCTTGTAATGACAAACCCACAGAGATTTATCACCTGACTCTGCAGTTCCCCTCAGCTCTAAAGAGTTTTATAGTGTCTTTCAGCCCATTGTTTTGGTTTTACGGCCCCCAACTTTACTGTTTTGGTTCAGTTTCACCACATTTTTGGGTGAAACGCTAAAAACCCTACTTTACGCTACCAGCCCAGCACCAAAGACAGACAGACAAATTCTGTGATTAGCTGGTGAACATATTGCATCATTGAACCACTAAAAACAAGAGATTTCCATCAGGAGTTGGTAGAGACCAAAATCAGAGCTAAAAGGAGAAGGAATATTTGCCAGATTGCCAGAGATAAGACTCCAAATGAATGCTAATGTTTGCTACTAGGTTTACCATATCAGCTTGAAAGGTGATAATATGTCAGTGTTGTGTTTACAGCTTGTTTCCGCTGCCCCCAAGTGGCCGAAAAATCAGTTAATGCAGGTTTAAAAGGTTATAGCCCAAAGAAATTTTATTCTTTTACTTTTACATAACTTCCATAACTTAAGGACAGCAACTATATATATATAACTCTATATATAATACACAAACACTAATTTTAAAAAGGCAAATAAATAAAAAACACTGGGTGTATAATAATAGACTTGCAGCTCCATTTGCAGAATACAACATCCCACTGACCAAACAGTTGCTTGTTGCAAAGAATGAGGATTCAACATTCAACGGTGAGCTTGCATGAAAGAGCAAGTCCCCAATCCCATCTACATCCAGTGTGCCTCACATGAATTTCACTTTAAACCTGTTGGGCTTCTCCCTGCCAGGTGTACTTTCCTGCCATACAACCCACGTGTTCAGCAGAGGAGCCCCTTAGCCACTGTGGGATTATGTAAATGAGACCAGGCAGAGACATAACAGTGAGAATTACAACTCTGAGGCCTCTGTTCCGCTACATGCGTTTCAAATTACTTCCCAGAGAACAATCACGGTTCCTGCAGTTCAGTTCCCCTGTGCCGCAGATTGCTTTTTTTTTTTTTATATTTCAAACACAGGTCTTCCCTTAGGATAAACACCAATACGAACACGTATGGATGCACAAAATCATGCATTCAAAAAAGCACACAAAGATATGCACACGCACACACACACGATACATCCAGGATAAGCCTGGAACAGGAGGAGAGTGGATGATAAATTGAAAGATGGAGGAGACGAAGGGTGAGAGAGAGGCATAATGGAGGACAAAATGACGCTAGGTCTCATAGAGATTTAGGACACCATAGCTGCAATGTAATTGAGACTTAACTGTGCCAATGTCATTCTGTTTATGTGCCATGTGGGTGAGTGTGTACTTCTGTGCATTGGTGTACGTGTATGTTTCCTTCTTTTTTTCTGAAATTCAATTCACACTGTCTCACATCCTCTAGATGCCCGAGGAAGTCATCTGTCAAAGACGGTAGCTGGGGAGGTCTGTGGTGAGTGAGCATGTGTCTCTACAGCATGTATGTGTATGTGGGTCTCTGTCTGTGCGACAGTTTTTGTTTGCTCCGATTCCTCCAGTTGCCCAGGCCTTCCGCAGTCTCAGTCTCATTAGCCCTTTGCCCTGTTCTGAAGGGGAAGACAGAACAAAAATACCCTATGTACTTACTATAACTTAATACCAATTTTCTTCTCATCTTCTCTTTTCTCCTCTCCTCTCTTCTTCTGTTCTATTCTTTTTTCTCCTCTCTTCTCCTCTCTTTATTCTTCTTTTTCTCTTTTTTCCTCTTTTTCCTCTATTCTCCTCTCTTTACTTCTCTTCTTCTGTTCTCTTATGTTCTGTTCTCTTTTCTTTTCTTCTCTTTTCTCCTCTCTTCTCTTTTTTCCTTTTTCCTCTGTTCTCCTCTGTTCCCCTCTCCTCTCTTCTTCTGTTCTCTTATGTTCTGTTCTGTTCTCTCTTCTCTCTTCTCCTCTCTTTATTCTTCTCTTTTTTCCTCTTTTTCCTCTCTTCTCTTCTTTCCTTTTTCCTCTCTTCTCTTCTCTTTTTTCCTCTTTTTCCTCTATTCTCCTCTTTACTTCTCCTCTCTTCTTCTGTTCTCTTATGTTCTGTTCTGTTCTCTCTTCTACTCTCCTCTCTTCTTCTGTTCTCTTCTCCTCTCCTCCTTTCCTCCTCTTTCTCTGAATAGAAATAGCACTGGGTCCCAGGACAGCGGCCTTTAGTCCACCAGAAGTGAGTGAAAAGCACAGATGTACTGACTTTATCATCTCAGAATGATGCCACTCACTAAAATAGTATGTTGGACTCATTATCAAACTTACAGTTAAGTTCTTAGACTGTTTTTCTACTTTTATAGAAGTACCCAACTCTCGAATGATTCAAGATACTAGGCACATAAAAACAGAGTCTCGTCATTAGCACAGCACAGGTCCATCAGCAAAGATTTTGTATATCTTTCTATATTTACAGAGGGACAAATCATTGAACTTGAAGAGCTGACAGTAATCATATGTGTGTTCATGTATGTGTGCGATGTGAAATGTGTGTGTGTGTGTGTGTGTGTGTGCGTGTGCTTGAGATAATCATATCAGCAGCCTTTTATGGGAAGCTGTGAGAAATTGGGTTAGTTCTTTCATCACATTGTCCTCTCTCACAACAGGGAACAGAAAGCTTGTGTGTCTAATTAATGAGCACAGAATCACAGGCACACAATGTACCAAATGACAGAGAGTTTAAAAAAAAAGAGCAGTGACAAGAGAATTAAAAAAATGTCTGTTTTTTTTTAAATTATTTCTTCCTTTCTTTTTTTTTTTTGCAGAAAAAAGAAACAAAAACAGGTCGGCAATCTGTTGATATATTTGTTGCAAAACTAACAAAGCAGTGTGAATGGTTTCACATTCATTAGGCTTTATGGTGATGAAGTTATTGTAACAAAGAAGAAAAAGTCCCTTGTCAGGCAGTTGGAGAGACGTCCGTGGAATAAGAGATGAGTTTATTCTCCAGTAAAACTTAAGTTGCATGACAACTATGTGAGGTGGGAACTAACTGTCAACATTTCCCCCTTTAAACAATCCAATTGGAAATACAATTTCCCCCAATATTCCCGTTTTACTGTAATTAGTGCCAGGCCTTCCTGTCCTTTTATTTCCACTGCATACAGGAGGTATCGCTTTGGAAAATGGCTCAGATAGTCTGATGGATGTGCCTAGAAAAAAAAGACTCTCTGTTCCTTACTGACATTTAATTGGTTGATGTTTGGCAAGAACATTCAGTTATTATAACTGTACCCTATCAACTCAAATTTTATCACTGCTATCAGCACCATGTTACTGTAATTGATTTTCCAAGTTTTAATGTGCTTTCATTCAAGGTCTATTGCACAGTCCTTGGTTTTTGTGCTGTTTTATTGTCCCCAGAGCCTGATGGTAGTATTTTGTCAAAATGTCCTCATGTTTATGTCTTCTCTTGTATATTAGCGTAATAAAATCTGTACTTCTGGTAATGTTAACATTTACAATGACAACATTCAAAATATTAAGTTGCACCATTGTGTGTTTCAGCCCATTTTTTACAATAACTATTCCCAATTTTTACTGTTGGTCATAACTTACACTGTTTGATGAACATATTTGTGTCAGTGACCATTGATGTTTTGTTTTCAAATGTGCACTGAATGAATCAGCCTTATTCCCTTCCCCTAAAACCTAGAATGAAATCCTGTTAGCTTGTATCGATTTGATCTCACTTGTACATTTTTATTCTCTCGGTTTGTAAATCACTTTTTCAATTCTGTTCTGAAAGCTGCAACATGCCTCCAATTTAGAAAAATCACCACACAAAGCTAAGTGTGATTGAAATTAAAAAAACATAATATGACAAGTAACAGTGGGGCGAGGATGTAACACATGCTGAGGGCAGGGTTTATATGACACACACACACACACACATTTAAATGTGTGTTCTCTGTTCACAAGGGCGGAGATTTCCAAATGCCATCGCTGAATAATTTATCAAGGCAACACCTTTCAAAGAGGCCAGTGATGGGGGATGAAGACAGGTGGAAAGAAGATGAGTATGATGAGTGAGTGAGTGAGTGGTGGACAAGAGGAGAGAAAGAATGATGGAGGAAAAAACAATAGTGGACATCATGCAAACAGGACCTGCAGTTATGTGACTGCATGTGTGCAGTGTGTGAATGTGACTGCACATTCATTGTGTGCACATGTATTGACAGCTGAGGAGAAGAGCTGGTATTTGGAGCAGCTCCTGAGTCAATGCTGACATGCATGTTAATCTGCAGCATTTGAAAGGCACTCATTGGTCAGAGACATACAGCAGTTGCACCTTTCACTTTTTGTAACCATTTTCCCTTTATTTATAAAGACTATTCTTTCTGATACGATGGTATTGTATTCTAATCGTGAACCCGAATTCCAGTACCAAACAAAAGGAATAACAACTAATTACCTTGATGCATTGTGCATGAAATAAGACAGCTGTGAAAACAAACACACCAAATTATAACCAAAATAAATATACCAAACCTAAATAACAGCATAGGAATTAAGTATATTCTTAACAGTAAAGGCCTTGTCTCCTCCTCCTAAGTCTTATTCTACATTTGGGAATCATCTGGATTTGTCATGTCAAGGGACCTTAATTTGCACTCAGAGAGGTTATGAGGTCACGCATAACCTGAGGCCAAACCATTTGGTGTATTACAAGTGATCAGCAACAGTCGTTTAGGAAACTGGAAGGTATACAGAGAAGTGATACCTGAACTGAGTTATTGTGATTTCTAAAAATGATCACAATTTAATATTCTAGTTGCTGTATTCTGCACATTTGCTAAAATACTCTTGATATGGACAGGAATAAAGTTGTAGTAATCCGCTTGTGATCTCTAGATTGCACGTACACATCAGGCGTGAGAATAGATGTGTACAGTGTTTGTGGAACAGTCCCTGTGGTCCCTGTGTGAGCGCAGCTAGATGTTTCTGCAGGGAAGCAACAGGTCAGAGGTCACACACATCTGACCTGTTGCTTCCCTGCAGTGAGTCAGACAGTGAACCACTAGACTAGCTGGAAAAAAATCACCATCCTGAATTCAAAAGTAAAGCTGTTTTCTCATCGTAGAAGACAGAGCAGGAGGGCATCCATGCTGCTTGTTATTGCAAGGCCCAGCAGATATAATCCTTACGGGTTTGCAGGGCAACAACTGCAGAGAGGCACAAAATACAAAGAGCTGAGGTTCAAAATTTTACCAAACGACAAATAAGATTATTATGCAATATAAATATATGAAAAAACATTTAAAGAAATATGGTAGGATACTCAACTAGCAGGCCTGGGTGTTACAATAAATTGTAAATTATAGCAAATATCATGTGAACTTCATTACAGAATTATAATCACATTTAGGTTGTAATAGAGTATGCATAACCAGATTAACAGATTGAGATAATTTGTACATTTTATGAATCACTTTGCCATGTCTACATCTCAGTATGTTTTCATTGCCTGTACGGGCCAGAAAAGAAATAAAGTAGACCAAATGCAAAGCGATGTTTCCACACCCCAATAAGTGGCATAACTAGCAGAGATGTAAAATGGTTATTGTCAAGAAAAACATAAAAAAAACAAAAAACAGACAAATCAAAGTTTGCAAAGTCTACATTTTCTTAATTTGTGACCCTAAAAGGGAAGAAAATGTATCACATGAGATCACTACTGAAGGAATACTAAGATAATGTGAATAATGAAGAAGCTTTAATGAATATTACCAAGAATCTGTTTTTTTCATAGTAAGCAAAAGTGCATGCAAATGCAGTGACTCGTCATTCGCCTGTGCCGGCCTCATCATGCAAACTTAACCTTGACTCTATCAATCGATAAAGGGAATGAATGTGAAGTCAAATGTCCTGAACTTTTTTTTTGTTTAACCTTCATTTGCATGAACATGATAATGAAAGTGGGTTTTACAGAGAACCCTGTCAAGCTACTTGGATGACAGTAACTCATGGGGGACAAAGAGCTAACTCGTTGTGTGTTGTAATATGTTAATGAAAGTAAACTGTCAATACAAAAGGCACTGAATCTGCATGATAGTAGTGTTGCCTGTGTGACCTTGTACTCAAGGGGATTAACAATTAGTTCAGGGATTACTTTAAAATGTCCTCTACACACACTCACATGCATGCACATTTGTTGAACACACAAGATGTACCGCAGAGGTCTGATAATTCAGGAGCTGATGGCGACTGTAAAAATAGATGACACAAGATTAATATACACCAATGTTAAGAGGTGATGAGTGTGATCGGACGTGAAAGAGGCAAAAAAATGAAATAAACTAAAGGAGAAAAGTGCATGTTCACACAGTTGCTGTTGGCAAAGACAGGCTGACCCACTTACCAAGGATGTACGGCCTGAGAGAGAGCGTACATGGAGGCCAGGGAGGCCACCAAGGAGCTCCAGCCACAAAGTGTGTGTGTGTGTGTGTGTGTCAGCTTAGTTCTATTAATGACTTATTGCCTCTGCCTCTGTGGAGTCCAGGCAGGCTTTGAAAAGGTATTGGACCTCCCATGGTACCATCACTCAAGTGCGCGCACACACACACACACACACACACACAGAGAGAGAGATGCACACAAACATCCTGGGGCTCAAACACCTTCCTTTTTCCTTTTCATCTAACCGTAAAACACACAGCGGGAGAAAGCCACAGAAGAAAAATATGGAAATGGGGCTGATGGGTGGCCTACAGTGGAAGCCATCCTTTCCTGAAGTCCTCGATCATGCATTTATACTGCAACTAGCCTCTATTCATTCCATACAATATTGTATTACAGTAAGTAATCTATTCACCTACTGATGCCATCACTGCACAAAAAAGGCTAAGTAGTAATGACAAGATCCACAGATAGTAGAATGGGGGTTTTTGTAGCCATGCTAATGCCAGTCATTGAATGGATTGCCATGAAATTTTTGTATCTTCATGGTCCCCAGAGGATGAATAGAGTAGGTCAAAGTTTTCACTTATCCTGTGAAATATCTCAACATTAACTTTACAGATTGGCACAGAATCTTGTACAGACATTCATGTTCCCCAGAGGATGAAGCCCACTGATTTTGGTGATGCCCTGACTTTTCTGCTAGCGCCCAACAATTAACAACCAAAATGTTTTCAAGAAATGTTTCAATAATTTGTGTCTGAACTGGATTTATGTGGTAGCTGAGAGAAGACATTTACTCTGTAATGTGGAGGGCAGTAGGCCTCTGTGGTTGCACTAGAGCATATTTCGCTGCGTGTACCAACAACAATCTGGACTAACTGGGCACACAGTGGATTTACTGAGCAGAGCTTTGGTGGAAAGACAGAGTCAGATAGCAGTGCGGAGAGGGACATGTCAAACAGAGGTCAACTGTAAACACAGATGGGCGCAAATATGTTCCATTTATAAAAAGATTCCGTCAACAAATGTGTCAAAATACAGAAACAAGCACTTGCAACAACCAACCCATTCACTTAAATTAAAAAATTAAAAAGGTAATGTTTGGCCATATCAGAATACGTAAGATATTACACAACATAAAATCACTGCATTTTTATATATTTTGTCTTCGTTAAAAGCATCATATCAGCCAATTAGCACTTCTGCCTTGGTCTTAATTGCACCTACTTTTTCAGATCAGTGCCAAATAGTGAAATATTGCAGAAAAGTAATGTATTACAAAGTCTAATATACATGGGAAATATTGTGCATTTCTACCCTTAGTCCTCATGAAAGTAAGGAAAGGAAAATAAAGGGATGTAGACATACAGCAGGGAGTAAAAAAGCAGATGATGTATTTTGCCTCCAAGGAGAAGACCAAAATGTTAAAAAGTTAGGCAGATGAGAAAAAGATTATAAGGTGTGGAAAGGAATGACTGGAGGTGAGAGACATGGAGGAGTAGAAGACGATGTGAGAAATTAAAGTGTGAGCGATGTCAGCGTGGAAAGGAGGAGGGATGTGATGGGGCTCTCCCACCTCTGCTTTTTTAATCCTGAGACTCCCACGAACATGGCTTCCCCAGCACTTTACTGCCAGATCTGCCACCATGGGAAAGGAAATGCACTCTGGTTTATATTTTATAGACTGACATATGAAGTGTAATGCAATGATTCAGCAGCTGTTTCTCATGGTTGTACTTCTTATTCATTCTGACTCTCCAGTTTCTGAAAGATTTGGTTTCTAAGTAGGGTCTAAGTAGGGCAGAACACAGAGACAAACACTCTAATTAATAGATAATTAAGGCTTTATAATTCATCAAAGTCCTGCGTGGTCTCCAGAGCTTCAGTATGGATAACACATTAGTTCAATCAACTTCAGCCTTGCAGAATTTTCTCCTACAATGTGAAGTTTTTTTTATTATGTTTGTGTCCACATTCTGTATCTAAATGGATCTGATGGTTGGTGTGTGTGAAGCAGGGAAGCCCCTCACTCTTGCTGCTGCAGCTGATACGCTCCGGTGGGACTGTATCTATTATACATGCATACATGTATCACCTACATCTTCATAACTGTGACACTCCAGTCATGCTGGAACCTTTCCTTGATCCAATACCACCTAAAAAGCAGATGCCTTTAAGTGCAGGCAAAGTCAGTTTCAAGACGGTGAGAAAGTACAACAAAGCAAAGACTGATCTGGATTGTAAATTTGTGCTTTTTCTGTGTTTGTGCAACCACATGTGATGGCCCACATGCATGCTTTAACTGTAAGCCCACTATTTGTTTATCTCTTTGTCTCCACCCAGCATGCAGACACAAACAATAACAGAGTGCCACAGCCAGCAGAGCTTCAGCCGTGTTCCTCCCTCTCCCCTCATCCTTTCTCCCCCATCCCTCTCTCCGTTGCCGGGGTTACAGCAGGACCTGATGCGGCTCCTGACCAGTCAGGCTTTGTTCTACAGATGGCCCTGTCCTCTCTCCCTCTCTGCTTCTCCTCCTGTCTGCCTCCTCTGTGCCTCTGTCATGTGCAGCTGCACTCCAGCCCTGATATCTATAGTTATGCTAATATGAGCAGTTGATTAATTAGTCCACACACACAGGTGTTTTGCCCATATGGGCCTCCTCTTCATTTGTGAATATTCAGATTACAGGACCCCTGTGTGCTTTTACTGTTAATGTGTGTGTGGACAGGAAGAGGATGTGGGATGGTTGAGGGCATGTCGCTGGCTGAGTAACAGGAAGACACTGCTTGTAAAAGTGGAGTGATTAGAATCTGGATCTAATTTATCATATACAGTAGATTACTGTTGGATTTAATGAGTTGTCTGGGGGGTAATAACAAAGACTCATGACTATGGTTGTCATTGAATCTCACAATAGCTTAGGCGCTAATTGAAGTGGAAATGGCCAAGGGACATGTAACCAAATATTAGCATTGCTGTATGTATATTTTTGACCCAGCAGATTTGGTCACTTTTTCTGTTAACCCATAATAAAGTCATAAAAGAACCAAACTTCATGAATGTTTTTTGTGACAAAGGAGTATCTGTTCCAATCACTCTATCAGAGGAAAATCAGAGTTGTAGAAATAACTGGAAACTCAAGAGGGCCATGACATTATGTTCTTTACAAGTGTATGTAAACTTTTGACCACAACTGTAAATCCTACATGGCATGACTCAGTCATCATATAAATTAGACTCCTACTGCTGTTCCCTTGTGAATAAAAGATGTCTGTCTGCCTGTCTCTGACATTAGTACTCCAGTCATTCCCTAAGGCCTCTCCCAGGGAATATAACCAGAGAAGCACTTAGACTTTCTCCACAGCTCAAGGGAGATGTGATCAAGCAACATTTTTTTCCCAAGCAACACTGATGATGATGATGATGATGATGTCTTAGCACCATCCCATCACAACCTCCAGAGTTTTCCTATCATACAAGGAAGCCCATCTTTGAGATTTGTATCTCATACATTGACGCGCAGTCATGTCATTACCATTTGATCCTTTTCCTTCCCGTGACTAGCTTTATCTTTGTAACTATAACGCAAAAACACATGAAATAATAGTGTTACTTTTTTAGTTGTGCTAGCAGCATAGCTCTAGAGATGACAATGTCGGTCTATCAGTCAGTCATCACTTTGGTCCAAACTGAAATATCTTAACAACTATTGCCATGCCAATTTTGTACATTCATGGCTGAATCCTACTGACTTTGGTTATCCTCTGACTTTTCATCCAGCACCACCAGCAGGTTGACATTTTTGTTTTTAGTGACAACTATTTGATGGATTGCCATGCAATTTGATACACATATCCATGGTGCTGATAGGATGAATCTTAATGACTTTGGTGATCCCCTGACTTTTCCTCTAGTGCCACCAGCAGGCTGACATTTGTGGTTTTGAGTGAAATATCTCATCAACTGATGACTGGATTGCCATGAAATTCGGTAGACAAATTCATGTCCCACATTCAGGATGAATCGGAATAACTTTGGTGATCTTTTAATTTATTCAATCTGCAAACTAATGACATTCCCCATCAGCCTCAGCTGTACTTTGTGTTTAGTGCTAATTAGCAAATGTTAGCATGCTAACATGCTAAACTAAGATTGTGAACACAGTAAACATTACGCCTGCTAAACATTAGAATGTAAGCATTGTCATTGTAAGCATGTTAGCATACTGACATTAGTATTTAGCTCAAAGCACCACTGTACCTAAGTACAGCCTCACAGAGCTGCTAGCGTGGCTGTAGACTCTTAGTCTTGTTTTTTTTGCTATTAGAGCCAGCTTTAGTCATCAAGGACAATTGGTGCACATGGAAATTGGGACAGCACCAACGTTAGACCCATTGTGAAGACAAAAAACTCCCAAGAACACCATATGAGGAAAGAAATTGAAGAAACGTTGGCTTGGCCCAATGGGCAATAGCATAGCCTAATTAGATACAAGGAAAGCAAATAAGTCAAACAGCAAGCAAAATAAATGTTCCATTACAGCTTTAGTGGCAATAGTGTGGTGTGTGGTAATTTGGCAAATGTTAATATTTCCCGAGGAGATGGCCTCAAAGCAAACACTTTTTGAGAGAAACTAATGCACATGTAGTCTACTTGTGAGGTAAGAGCTTACAGCCACACATAAATGCTGACCGGTAGACGCTGGGACAGGTTGCCAGATACGTGATCCCCATCCTTAGTTTTCTCTTAAAGACATTAAGTTCACTCGTTTTCCAGGAACTGTGTGAATGGATGCTGCTGTGCATCCCTTGTAGAAGATCCAAACCAGCCCATTTTCTCAAGTGCAACCAGATGTCCATGACCTCAGCCAGCTGAGCTGTTCTTCCTGCAAAATGACCCACTTCCCCCTCACATGCTCTTTGGGCCTGTTTCAATGCCTTTCAGTCAGCCACATTCCATTTTGAAGCATTCAAGTGCAATGTGCAAGGTAGCCTAATTTCGTAGGTTAATAAGGGAGTTGGGGTGGTCCTATATTTAACATAGAGAGTGGAAACCACATTAAAAGGCCCTTTGGCTGTCCCTGAGCTCTTTCCCTGTGGACTGACTGGCCCTTTTAATACAAGACAGCTTCAATGTGGCCTCAATAGGAAAACAGGTTCTACACTGAATGTATCAGAGTCACAGTCACTACCCTTCATCGTCATTATGCGTATAGGTATAGAATTGTCAAAATGTTAACACTTAGACCCAGAGCAGGGATCTAACTGTCACTGCAACTTTTTTCCTAATGAACCTAATTTCTTGATCCTGCATTGCCTCTATTGTGTTGTTCATTTTATTTTTATGACAACTAGTTTCAATGAATTATTGGAATCAATGTAACTGTAATAATTAGAGAGACATATTCAATAGAGAGGTTGTTTACAGTGGTGGATGAAGTATTGAGATCACTTACTGCAACTCAACTTATTTATATAGCGCCTTTTATATAAACATGCAGCCCAAAGTGCTTCACAGAGCAAGGATAAAACAGCACAGACACATACAAAAAAAAGTAAAAGTAGCAATACCACAATGTAAAAAAACAACTCCATTACAAGGATCCCTGCATTCAAAATCTTACTTAAGTAAAAGTATAAAAATATAAACAATAAAATGTACTTAAAGTATCAAAAGTAAAAGTATTTATTATGCTGCAGAATTGCACCTGTCAGAGTTATATTATCCTATATTATACTAATAATAGGTTATTATTATTGATGCATTATTATTGATGGGGGGGTAAAACTACTATTGGTGCCCCCCAGTGGTAATATAAAAAAAGACACTGTGGGTTTAACATTTCACTTTAGGGTTAGGGCTGGGGTCATATTGCACTTATGAGTAAAGTAAGGGCAAGCCTGCAGGGAATAAATGTAAGTAAATTCAATATCCTTACAAGTACAGTGCAAGTACAGTACAAGTTTGTGTGTGTTGATGTGTGAGCGGTGAGGCTTCATGTGTCAGGTTGGGTCTTGCCACACATTGTCCATGCTGATGGGAGACTTCTCAGATTAGTTCAGTCATCTGATGCCCATTTAATCTAATCTGGAGGAAGCAGATGTTCATGAGCAGCAAACACAGTCATCCCTCACAATTAGCACAATGTCTCTTTCATCTCTTTGGTTTTGTGTTCCCTCCACTTGCTGATATGTTGTGAGAGGGTGTGTTTGCATGCATGACTGTGGTGTTTAGAGTATAAAGGTTAAAATACAGAGTGACCTCATCTGTTAAAGACATCACAGGAGCAGTCTAAAAGAGCTGCTGAAAGGTTGTATGAAACTCTTAATATTTGGTATTTTATACACACACACACACACACACACACACACACACACACACACACACACAGGGGAGCATACACAAAGGCATTGGCAGTTTCACTTATGAAGACCTTTCACTGACTACATTTATCCCCAAACCCAGAGCAGAGCAGCTCTTCGCAGAAGTGAGGACCAGCACAGTGTGCTCACTTTGAGGACTGTACTCATTTCCTCTAACCTTATGAGAATGTATTGTATTGTATATATAAGTATTAAGAAAAATCATCTCCACACACTAGTGGTGGAGTGCAGGTGATCAAGACACCTGCAACAAATGCAACAAAGGTCCTCAGCTGGACCAGGGACATTGCTGTTTGTGATCGGTGTGTTAACCCCTAGGCCACTAGGGCACCGGAAAATAAGTATGTAATTGAGTTGAACCTTCATAATTGGAGCCAATAAAACACAGTTTTTCTGAGCACTACTTAGCTATAGTGGCAAACTTGACACACAAAAAAGGCCAAATGTAAATAAAATATGAAACCACAATGGCTTTTTTTCCAATTAATTCATGACCACAGCATTTATGATCAGTTTGGCTTGGTAGCTACTGGCTACAGATTACAGATGGCAGCTAGTGGGAATGCCAAACTTATCTGACCTCTTGTCTTTTTCACTGAGCTTTAGTGCTTTGGCTCCTCCCACTCAGATTGACTTAATCAATGAGATTGTCTCTGCATGTAGATGAGTTCTGCCTCAAAAGTATTTTTGTAAAAAGAAATAAAACATACCTCCTGGTGACTTTGACTGGTTTTTCATTTCAGCACCTTGGACAGCAGCCCGTCAGGAGCGTCACTACAGAAAATCCCTGAAACTAATGTCACTGGACAGTAAAACTTGCTAACCAAACTTGTATGGAACAATTAAAGGGAAGAACTGGAGAGATAACTGATGACTAAGAAAATATTTTGTGTGTTATCAGTTTATGAATTGATACATTGCCAACATACCATTATATGTTATACATTGTCACACTCTTACACTAATATTGCTATAATGACATACTTCCTATTTTCTTGCTTTTTCATGTATTGTGGTGTGACTTGTCAAGTACCCACAATTCCAGAGCTGGTCACTTTTAGTGCTGAATATCATGACATTCAACACAATAGTTGTAAAGTAGGTTAAACATTACTAGTGAGCACGGCAGAGCTGATCATCTGTGAGAGTAAAAACTGGTCAGGTTGCAAGGATTACTCTCTCTCTCTCTCACTGCCTTTGTGGTTATATCAGATCAAATCTGTCAAGGGACCGGTGATGCTGTGTACTGTAGTTGCCCTTTTGACATTCACCATATTAGCCCTTAAATATTATATGGGGCTAGCGTGCATGTGGTAGGATTGTGTCATAATCATTAGTAGGCTATTTCCATTAGATCATGGTACTGATTTTTAATGTGTGTAGTATTACATATTTGATATTCTTTCTCATACTGCTGTTACTTTAACAGTACATTTTCTTTCTCTCACACCGACCTGTTCGACCTCTCTCCTCTCTTTCCCATCCCCCGCTCTCCCTGTTTGCTCGTCTTCACTTTAACGCGTACCATCACCATGCACTTTGGGTCGCATGCGTCAATTATACTTCAGATTTCAGATGGGATGGCAATTATTGAAAACGTTATTTCTTTGTGCGTAATTAAGAAACTAACAACGGCTGAATTACAATATCCCATGTCCAAATGCATTTAATTTTTGCATGACACACCCAAATTTGTTTATGAACAAAAGATGTAACAAAAGGTAGCCTGTAATGCTGGTGCGTGTTTTAAACTGTCCCGGGAAAAAAAAGACATGAGGCACTGATATATTTATGAGTAGCCTATTTGAAAATGTCCTATCTGTGGGCAATGACCTTGTTTAAAAAGAAGACTGTTTGGACTCGCCTAGTAAGCGTGTGTGTGTGCTTGAGCGCGTGTCTGCAAGACGGGGAGAGGGGCAGAGGGAGGCGGGCACGCCCAAACGATGGTGTTGAATGACGCCCGTCTGTTGCTTCTTGTGTATATCTGTGCGTCCTGCGATTGGCGGAGGACAGGGAAAGGTACCCAGCGCTGGCGCGCCGTGGGCGGGTGGAAGGCCTGTTTATAAACCCAGATCTTCCCCGTGGGCGGGAACAGCAACAGTAGGGAGTGAAAGTAAAGCGCAGAAAGAGAGTGAGAGAGACGGTGGAGGAGACGAGGCTGTGGCGGCGGCTGTGGTTGACCGGGGTTCGCAGAGGGGGCGAGGCGGCCGCCCCTGTATGCCTCTTCAACCGCGCATGGATGACCACCTCAGCCTCCTGCAATCACCCCCGCCGAGCGCAACCAAAACCCGGGGCGACAACCTGGTGAACCACGGATACACAGAGACAGAGGCCGACGTGATGACGGTTGTGGCGTGTGACAACATGCTAGAAGAGTCGGCGGCTCTCCCGGGCCACCACTCTCTGGACCGATATGAACCGGATCACGAATGCTGCGAGAGGGTCGTCATCAACATCTCAGGGTTACGCTTCGAGACGCAGCTCAAGACCCTCTCCCAGTTTCCAGAGACACTGCTGGGGGACCCCAAGAAGAGGATGAGGTACTTTGATCCTCTCAGGAACGAGTACTTTTTCGATCGGAACAGACCCAGCTTTGATGCCATTCTGTATTACTACCAGTCTGGTGGGCGCATCAGAAGACCCGTTAATGTGCCCATTGACATTTTTTCGGAGGAAATCCGGTTCTATGAGCTGGGTGAGGAGGCTATGGAGAAGTTCAGGGAGGATGAGGGCTTTATAAAGGAGGAGGAGCGGCCGTTGCCTGAGAATGAATTTCAAAGACAGGTGTGGCTGCTTTTTGAATACCCAGAGAGTTCGGGTCCCGCACGGGGCATAGCGATAGTGTCTGTCCTGGTCATTCTCATCTCCATTGTCATCTTCTGCTTAGAGACCTTGCCGGAGTTCAGGGACGATAACAGGGATCCGATCACCATTGAGCCTGTGATAAATGGCACACTCCCATATTTCATCAGCCCCTTCTCAGACCCGTTCTTTGTGGTGGAGACGTTGTGTATCATCTGGTTCTCCTTCGAGCTGCTGGTGCGCTTCTTTGCATGCCCGAGTAAAGCCACGTTCTCCAAAAACATTATGAACATTATTGACATTGTGGCCATCATTCCCTATTTCATCACACTGGGCACAGAGCTGGCAGAGAGGCAAGGAAACGGACAGCAGGCCATGTCATTAGCCATTCTGCGCGTAATTAGGCTTGTTCGGGTTTTTCGCATCTTCAAACTCTCGCGTCACTCCAAGGGGCTTCAGATTTTAGGACAGACTCTGAAGGCCAGTATGCGTGAGCTGGGCCTCCTCATCTTCTTCTTGTTCATCGGTGTCATCCTCTTCTCCAGTGCTGTCTACTTTGCTGAGGCAGACGACCCAGATTCGGGTTTCAACAGCATCCCGGACGCATTCTGGTGGGCTGTTGTCACCATGACAACCGTGGGCTATGGGGACATGCACCCCGTGACAATCGGGGGAAAAATTGTGGGGTCTCTGTGCGCCATAGCTGGTGTGCTGACCATTGCCCTGCCTGTGCCTGTCATTGTCTCCAATTTCAACTACTTCTACCACAGAGAGACGGAGGGCGAGGAGCAGGCACAGTACCTGCACGTGGGCAGCTGTCAGCCTCTGGCAGACACAGAGGAGCTGAGGAAGACTCGCTCCTCTTCCTCACTCAGCAAGAGCGAGTATATGGTGATAGAGGAGCACGGGATCAACAGCGCGTTCAAACAGCAGCCCAACTTCCCCACCACCACGCAAAACAACTCGCAGAACTGTGTGAACATAAACAAAAAGATTTTCACCGACGTGTAGCCAATTTTAGACTCGTGGCCCTGAACACAGGAGGGGTTGGTGCGTCAACAAACAGCTGGTTCTGTCTTTGCGCACAAGCGTGTAAAAGTAGCGGTAGATCCGCTGAAGAAAGAAGGGAATAAAGAGAGAGATAAAGAAAGAGCAAACCCTGTCTGTTCAGTGACGCTGCTTTGTGCTCCATTCAAAGAATCAGGGTTTTTCATTTCAGTGATCTGAATTCATAATTCTGTACGGTTCCATTCGCGCTTGAAGAGAAAGAGCTCCTCAAAGTATTAGGCCTACTATTCTTCTCTGAGTGAGGGAAATGACCTATTGTGCATTGTGCAATTGCCAATATATTATCACAACAGGTAGTAATAGAAGCTTTATAACTGTGAAAGATGAGTACGAATGTATGCTAGTCGAAGGACACTCACATTGTATTAACATGCGTTATGAGTCGTGATTCGTCAGTCATAGCCTATTTAGGCCTATAATAATCAGAATCATTTAAATATGTGTGTGTGTTTAAACACATGTATTGTCTGAAAAACTATTATTCAATTAGACCGTACTGTGCTATGCCTTTATTGTGCGTTAAAGTCTAGTCCAAATGCTACTGTCTTTAAAAAAAAATCCCTTATAATTCTTTGATATGAACTGTCCTGGTAAGCTATTTAATGCGTAAACGGCACCATATAAACACCGGGGCCAGCCGACTGTCAGTGTCTCATTATCGGTGCAAGACACACGTGAGAGAGCAAAACACAGCGCTCTTTCACGCACACACACACACACACACACAGCGATCAAAGATGGAGCGTGCTTCTCTTTGGATGCCTCAAATATAGCCCGCTGTGATGCAGTCTCCATGGTGACGGTCGTTTCCTCGGTAACCCCGGTCACCGTTGCCATGGCACTCTTGTTTCCACAGTAACCTCCCAGATGGCTTGGAAGCTATATTGAAGATTCTCATCTAAAAAGCTTGTCTTCAGTCTCTAATAAGACTGTTTTGTCTTCACGCTTAAGCACAAGCCCAAACATGCCCAGCGCCACCATCGCTAATCAGCAAGCTCATTCAGTGACTTTAACATTGACACAAAAACAAATTGGAGTAAGAAGGTCTGTTTACAAATTGCCACCATGAACTGCCCCGTCAAAATGAACCAGGCAATGTATGACAAACCGGGAGAAGCAGAAGGAGAGGGGAGCGCGTGAGGAATTATGAATGGACTGGGAGCACATTGTGTCTGGCTGTCTGGGGTGCACTACTGCAGGCGCCCAGCAGAGGCTGCTGTTGTCCCGCTGATAAGATTGGTAAGTTCTGAGCATTGTCATGCCTCTGTCTCCTTGTGAATTATCCCTTTACCTTTAGCCAGTGTTTTTACTGTTTGTAGATTTACATTCAAGTGTTTTATAGACTTGTCAATTCAGGCAAGTCTAGAGAATGACCCTCAAGAGAATGGTACCTTCCTGAAAGTCTCCACTCACAGGTGCATTTCCTTATGATTCTTACATTGGTTTTATAGTCAATATCACAACATAATGAAAGTGAGAGGTGAGTGTTTATTTTTTTTGTCATAGCCTTTATTTATGCTTAACAATGTAGTGATGTCCCACCAGTTGCAGGTATGTACATGTTTAGACCTCCATCAGTCTGAATGTGTGGGCTTTCCCATTTTGTGTAATGGGCGTGATGCTCCTGCAGTGTGCCCAGGTTGTCTTTAACCTTCAGCTGACTTTGTCTATGAAATGAATAAGGGCGCCAACAGCATGCCCACCCAGCTTGTCTCAGCGCTGCCCCCTGGTGGCCATCGTCTCGTGCTAGCAGAACAGGTGGCTCGTACCTGCATGGTGACCTAGGTCTTCTTTAGCCATTCATATCAAAGAGGCACAGAGAGGTCAACTAACAATGAGATACCAGACAGCGGGAGCAAATAGAGAGCTGCTGGTTTGACACTGGTACTGCGGAATAAATTCTGTTCTGTTTCTTATCAAAATGTATAATGAATGGGGATTGCTTTCTTATGCGGTGGTTTGTTCTGTATTTTATTTGTTAAGAACAATAAATTATCACATGCATGCTTATAACAATTAGTTTATATTGTATACTCAGTGTATTAATTTGGATTGTAAGGCCCACTGAAAATTCTTTTGGCTACAGTATGAGCATCTACCCTGCCTTTTTTCCTGTACCATGTTCTTGTCTTTGAAACTGCTGCACCGCTATCCCTGCAGATTTATGTCTAGATTTATGTTCAGTGTCCTCCCTGACTGTGATTACTCTAACTGAAACAGAGGCGAGGGTGTCGAGGGAAATACATTTTTAAAAAGGCAGGATGGGGAATCTATCAAACAGCCATGTTCTGAATCTATTATGTTCTTTAGTGTGGCTGTGTGTGTACTCGAACGTGTGCTTGTGAGCACGTTTGTGGTAGTACTTGACTGTAATAATATGTATACCTCTCCAGTCATGGTTGAGTTACAATTAGGGCAGTCTCATTAGCTGGCTTACCCTAAAAGGCAAAGTGGGAGGTCCCACAGAATGACCTCTTCATTGATTATTCCTTTCCATTTTGACCCCTGACCTTGACTTCATATTTTTTCACTGAAATATATGATATTAGTCATCAGTTAAACGGCCTGCTCATTTCTCAGGTCGCATAAAAGCTGCAGTGAGGAGAAACACTGGTCTATTGATCAGTAAGTGAGATGTATTATTCAGGAGACAGGAGCTACTTGTTTATCATCTAACTAGATTGGTCAGTCTGGAAGCTATTCTCATAGGCACGAGCAGGATGGATTGTTTCAGACAAAAACACAGACATAATACAGTACTGTACAATGCACGTTTGTCTTTTCAGTTCTTATTCTGTCTGCCTCTGCTAATGTGCATCTCCGCAGCTCACTCGACTTTTACATTTGTTTCTGTCACAGACTCTAATTGCCTCTCTTTACCTCCGCTCAACTTTCTTGAAGTTTACTACAGTGTAGACATTTAGTGGATGCTCTCATGCAGGGTCAATTGCAGTAAGCGAGCTCACTCAAAGACAGCTTAATGGGAAATGTGGCAGTCAGTGGGGACAGTTCTAGGGGAATTTTGCCCTTCTTGTTACAGGACAGTCTCTCTCCTCTCCTCTCCTTCTGAACTGACAGTGTTTACAGTTTGATTTTTGCATGAGCGGTAATGAGACAGCAGGGAGAGGAGGAGCAGCCTTGCGTTGTTAATACTGTAAGACCACCGAGCTGTGTGATGGGTCTGGCTACGCTGTGTGGCTCTAACAATTGTTCTTTCTTTTTCCTTTTTCTCCTCCTCCCCTCTTTCTCTCTCTCTCGCTCTCTCTCTCTCTCTCTCTCAGGTTGTTTCATTTTTCTGCGCAGATCTCCTGGAACCCCTGACGACCCCAATTAGACTGCCTCCCATTTAGGTGAATAGACTGTACTTGATAAGGAGAGTAAATATGACATGGGTGAACTTCAACTAACACTCACTGATAATTACTTAGAAAGGTTTTCTCATTTAACAGCAGTATAGATTACCCATTAACCCTTCTGTCCCTTTTTCCTTTTAGGGGCGCAATGACTCTGGTCTTCCTGCTGGGTCTGATGGGCCAAAGTTAAGAGTTGAGACAGAACTCCCACTGGATCAATTTTTCTTCCCCTGCCCTCCTCCTCCTGATTGATGTCCTCAAACCTGGACTTCTAACAAGCAGTGCCTAGCAGATCTCCCCCTCCAGTGGATCACCACTCAACCCAAAATGCAACAAAATGCAATCGCAAGAATGAAAAAAAGCAGATGTATAACATATTCCACGTACAGTTTTGTAGCTGCAGTTTTATGACTGCTTCTGTTCTGGAGTTAACACACTGTGAGTGGAACCATCACAGGATCAAAAGAGATTCAGGCAGTGACAGATTTCAGCGGGGACTGTGTTACGGACTCTGACATTTCTCCATACTGCTTTCTTTATCAAATTCAAAAGGACAGATTCAGGAAAACAGCCAGCAATTTTGCAAAGTACATTTCATTCCTGGACTTTACACGGATTTCGACATTCTGTGTTCACGTTTCTGGGTAATGATATTCATTACGGACAATAACCGACAAACAGCTTTAGCTTCAAGTCAAAAGTGGCAAAAACTGAGGCCAACCGTGATTTGCTGATATGAAACTGTGATACAAATCAAAGACTGTTAGCCATATGCCTTTCTTAGCTCTGTGTGCTCTGTATTGCTAATATATGAAACACACACATATTATGTACGTGCGCTGGTTGCAGCTATTCCCCTGACCTTCACATGGAGAACAATACAAAGGCATGCACATACACATAAACACAGACACGCAAACACGTATACACATGCCTGTTAATGGCTCTCTTTTATCCCAGAGTGCACTGGTGTTTTTTGGGATGGGGCTGAATATTGTCAGGGGAAGGCTGTGTACACCAGTATCTGTTCTGTGTTATTCTGTGCTGTCTTTAACATGACTCATATAAAGAGATTATGAGTTGTACTGTCTTCATTTGAGAGGAGCTGCAGCCTGCTTTCACTCAATTACTGAGAGAATGGTACTCATTTATGTCTGGGTCCAATTACTGACCATATTATTATTATATTATTATTACTACCTGTGTATTCTGTGTGCGTACAGTATATTTCTGTTATGTCAAATATGACTAGAGACATTTAAAACAACATAACCCTCTCTGTGTGGATGTTTCTCTACAGTTAATCCACTTCTATCATTCACTAAAATATGTTTTTTTTAGCAGCCTATTCAATTTGTATTTCATTATTTAACAGAATAAAGGTGAAATAAGGGCAGAGCAAAAACATAAAATAGTTTATAGTAGGGCACTAAATCAAGTGATTACAGTACTTTTATATAAAAATGTGATTATGTGCCTGATAAGAATTTTTTTTCTTGAAATTTATTGAAAGTTTTCTGGTACAGGATATAGATCCTCAACACCAGACTCTACAACTCAAACCCATACATACAAAAAAAAAACACAATACACTTATTTAAAATCACAATAATTTCACAAATAATCACAAATCAGCCTTATAATTATGCAAAATATCCTTTGCTGACCAGAATTTATCCAGTCTATTTTTGAAAGTGTTAACTGAAGGAGGCCGCACTACATCCTCTGACAGCACGAAGTGTGAAGAAGTTTTTTCTCTTTTCAGAGAAACACTTTAGTGGGAATAATTTTAAGGAGTTCCCTCTTAACTCATACCTATTATTCCAAAATTGGATGACATGATCAGCTGTGATATCATATATTCTGTGAACCATCTTATAAACCTCAATCATGTCTCCTCTGTGTCTCCTGTATACTAGAGTTGGAAATTGTAATTTTCTCAGCCTCTCTTCATATGACATCTCTTTTAGACCTGGAATTAGTTTATTAGCTCTTCTCTGAACGTTCAAAATGTTTTCTACCTTTATATTTTAAAAAGATGACATTTTTAATGGTTTAATCATTCAATGTTGCTAATTTCCTGCGTTAATTGGGCCATTAGTATCCATAAAAATGCTGTTGACACACAGGAAATGTCACTGTTTAATAAGTGTTTCCCATGCAGAGCCTCACACAGTGACAGTCTTTTAGTAGTGAACAAAAGTGTTTGGCTGGCAGCCCTTTAGACGGCTGGTTACAGAAAAACACACTCATACAACAGAAGTCTCCACTGTAGCTGTGCTGAACAGACAGAATAAGGCAACCTCTCTGTAACAGTGTGACTGGGCCAGTCCTTTATGAGAGTATACTGCATCTATTTGTAAACATGAATGAAATAGAAGGATAATTTTAAAAATAAAAGACACTAATTTGTCTGATTTAAGAAGTGCGAAATCAGAAGCACCAGGGATTTAGATTTGGCTTGAAAAAGAGATGGTGATTCCCAATTTTAAAAGAAAATGATCTCAAGTTGCCATGCATTTGGCTGTTTCCTGAACTGCATGGCTGGACCTTAAAAGAGAACTGAACTGTGTATGAGCTCAGTGGAAAACTTCATATCATCCCCGTGCCAAGGAGGTAAATATTAACATTCTAACAGAGGTTTACAGCCATCACACTGTCATCCTGTGTATGAGCAAGTGTGCTTTATAGCTCCAGTGAGCCCACAAGGTCACTAATAACTCTGCCATCTCTCTAGGCTATTGTGTGTAGAGTGTCAAACCGCCTTTCTGCAAGGCATATTGGAAATGTGGTGATAGTTCTATACTAAATGTTTATCAGTACAGCACAATTATGCTCAAAATCTTTCTCGTGCCGGCTCATTTTCTCTCTCCTTCTCTGGCTTTATTTCTAAACCTTTTAGTGAAAGATACAACTGCCTTTGAGATCACAAAAATACCCATGATGTCATCAAAGCTCACCACCAGCCATGGCGCTACAGCAGGAAATCTCCATAGCAACAAGGGAGGGTTGTTAAAGATAAAGAGAATGGCCATATAGAACAGATTCAGCCCTCTACAGGTGCATTGAAGGGATCACCACTTACTGTAAGCTGTCTGTATTAGTATCAACTGTTGCAGTGTTAATGTGTACACGGCTTCTGAGAAGGGCAGGGGTTGGCAGTATGTCATTGTGTGTGTCTCTGTGTTTTGAGGTATTGGATATGTGTGTGCTTGTGTGTGTGTCTCTGGCAGAGGATCAGTGTATTGCCCCAGAGACAGATTGGGTCTCACCATGCAGGGGACACCACAGCAGGTCTAAGTGGAGTTAAGACAATACCAACACAACCCATTCATGAGCCAACATCAGATTGTATCCACACACAAACAACATAGAGGATTACCGGGCTAAATGCCAACACCAGCTAATAATGAAAGGATATTCCAAGACGGAAACACTTTAAATTACTTTAAACCTCCAATAACTGATTCTTCTGTTTTGGCCACTTGGGGGCAGCAGAAATAAGTTGTGAACACAACATTGACATATTATCACCTTTTTTAGTTGGTAAACTTGTTAGCAAACAGTTGCTTATTTACACATCCAGCAGTTGTGGAGCAACATTATCTTTCATTTGGAGTTGTGTTTGTGTCCATTTGGCAAATGCAAGTCCAATATTCACTCTCTTTTCACTCTGTTTTTGGTCTCCACCACCTCCTGAGGAAAATATCAGGCTCTTTAACTGCTTAACGCTCCACTATGTTCACCATCTAGTTGCAAACTATGTCTACTTGCCATTTGGTGCTGAGCAGGTAGTGTACAGTGCTTTTTCGCCAAAAACAGCTGACTGCTGCCACCAAAAGCAATGCTATGAGAGTGGTGAGAGTGAATCAGAACATAAGCTGAAACTGGCTATAAAGCTCTGTAAAGCTTATGGGAGCTGCAGATTCGGGTGATAATTCTCTGCAGGTTCTTCTCACATTGACATTTGATATATTTATTATGAAAATATTTACTATAGCTGCTTTAAAAAGGTACATGCATTATTTCTTTTTCATTTTGGGGGGGAGCTTTTCCTTAGGGTGTCATATGTTGCTCAGGTTGTTAGGCCCTCTGAAACAATTTTCTGATTTTAGGTCATATAAATAGGTAATAAAAGGTTTAAAAGGGTCATGAAAATAAAAAAGGGTTAGGTTATAAAAATAAAGCTGATATGACTTGACCTTTAAAAAGACAATTAACCTTGTAAGACCTTTTAAAATAAGTACACTAATGATACATAACATGACATAAAATAGGATAAAACTTTTTTTTATCCTTCACGTTATCCTAATGTAGGTGGCAACAGTGCACGTGGCTCACTTAATTCTTTGAGACTTTCAACTGAGTGATATTTCCATGTTCGCTAGCAGAGCCACACCATTGGCAGCTGGGAAGGATGGTTGCTAAGGGTGATGATGCTGTTGCTAGTGCTTCTACAAAAATCTGATTATTCCTGGATGCTGACTGGCTGATCAGTTCCAGTTTTCAGCCACCAGCGCAGGAGACAAGGTGGGACTCCCTATCCAGACATTATGTTCTATACGCAAACACACAAAACCAAACTATCTCAGACATACACATTATGCGTACCAACACATGCAGGCACACAAACAAAAACATTCAATATAATATCTGCAGCATATTCAGACCCAGATGTTAGGACACATTTGATTTTTTTCAAGCTGTTGGAAGGGGTGATCTGCTGCCTGTCATCTCAGTGTTTGCCGTCAAAACAAACAGACAGATGGTGGAGAGGGTGATAGAGTAAAACAGAGAGAGAGAGATGCTGCCGTGCTCTGCTGGATGACTCATCACTCTGTCACTGTGACCTTTATCTGCTAACCTCTCCACCTCTATTGTTCCACCCCTCCCCTTCATTTTCATTTTCTGCACACCTCTAACTACATTGCCTGCTGACTATGTTAGTCTCCTCACTTCCTCTCTGACTCACCCTCTTCCCTGTGACACATATCTGCTCTTCCTGACATCATCTTTTGCTTTCCTCCCATTTGCTCTGGGAGATTTTCTTAGTGTCACTGCACATTCAATTAACATTTCATAGTCATGCTGCCAAGCCTTGTTGTAAAGGAGATCTCTGCATATAGCCGTGCATACCTACTCATGCAGTATAGATATCGTTAATATACTCCCAAAGTTTCCTCTCTAAGCTAAGTCACACGTCCAGAGTTAGGTCATTGATTTTTCCTTGTTTTCGAAAGCTGGGAAAACAACACAAACTGAAACCACATCCAGAATCAATAGTAGAGTACTCTACTCCGAAGGTAAGGACATATCTCATTATGAAAGCAGTGATCATCATCAGCCTGGCTGCTCTCAACAGGCAGGTAAAGAACTTCCAAGGTCAACCTCTAAATATAGAGGGACCCCAGAGGGAGACATGCAGGGAGAGAGAGAGGAGTGAGGGGAGAGAATGAGGAAAAAAGAGGGATAAAGGGTCAAAATAAGTTGATGTGGTAATTAAGTTTCTTGACGAGTTGTCATAGAGGAGAATGTCTGCTGTGGAGTGCTATTTCGATGCCTACATGCCAAAATTAATTAGGAATGGAAGGACGACTTCCATGTGTTCACAGTGAAATGAAAGGTTAGGTGGCATGCGGAGCTGTCCTTCAGAAAATTTAGGAATATAAGTGTAACAGTGACAAAGCAGCCAAGTTGTGTAGCAGAGCATGTATTATCATTAGTGCCATTATATGCGTGTGTGCATTTTGTGTGTGTACCGTTTGTCTGTACTTGGTTTAGTTTCTCCGTTCTCCATTAAAGTTTCTTGTCTTGGAGCTATGAAGAAGCATGGAGTGAGTATGACTTTGTCTAAACGTGTATTTCAGTGTGTGCCCGTGTTCTGGTGGTGTGTGCATGCACATGCCAATACAGTAGCTTATTACATCTGTGTGTGTGTGTGTGTGCGTGAGTGTGTTATAGCTTGTAAGTGAGTGATCACCTGCTGCAGCACCAGCAGAGGTCATCCAGGATAAAGCTCCTCCCCTGCAGTCTGCTGTCATAAGTTGGATCAACACCCTCTCTTCTCTCCTCCACTCTGTCTCTTACTCCCTCTACTCCTCCCTCTCTCCCTCTCTCTCTCTCGCTTACACATGTTCTGCTGCATAGAAAAGGGTGGAGATTTTAGGTGTGCAGGTCTGCTTACTCGCACAGTGATACACAAATATGCTGATCATCTCACAATTTGTCTGAGCAGAACTATTTGTGTGGGACTGCAGTGAAATTAATCCCTGAGTAAATTAATTGAATGTGCTTATGCCATGGGAGTAATGGGTTCTGTGCACATTATGGAGTTCTGGGCGTTCCCTGCCCTTTCCTGTTGTCCTGACCATCATTATTTCATCTACAAAAAAAATACAGTTTTTCTGCACAGCTCAAACCAACACACATTTCTGTCTAGACATTTGGGGGTTCCCCCTCAGCCTGGGCCCCTGCCCAGCCACTACGGTGCACCAGTTGGCACAAGGAGTCACAATCAAAATTTGCCTGATTAAATTAAAAAAAAATGTTTTAGACAGGGAAAAAGTGCTCAGACAGGCAGTCATGTGGGGCCATTAGTTGGAAAGCGATCTTAAGTTTCTCTATGAGGTTCCATCTGGTCTGCTCGGCTGAACACAAAACAGAATCAATGATCCCGTTCCGAGTCTTGGCACAACCTGAAGGTGAGAGGGAACTGGAGACAGAATTGAGGATCTAAAATGGCTGGAGGGTCAACGGCCCACAAAACTCTGGGTCAACTGTGTGCCAGTAATATAAAAGTATTAATATTGTAGATCAGGGGTTTTCAAAGTCTGAGAATGTGGTGCGAAGAGTTCAATAACATCGCCTGTAACTCTTGCAAATTATGTTCATATGCAGCCATTTTTGCATTATTTAAATATGTTTTTGGCTAATTGCAATGCTCCCTGGACTAACATTTCTCTTCTACGTATCAGACATGTTGTCTCTCTCTGCAAAACAATCAATGCCAGTGTTTTTCTATTGTTTTGGTTTTTTTTCCCTTAGAAAATCTGGGAGTGGCAACTGAAGATAATGGTTCAGTTATGATATGGTTAAAATATATAAGTATAATATGGTTAAGGGATCATTAATTTATGGTAGGGTTACGGTATGGTTTAGGTTAACCAACTAAAACCAGTTAGTTGAGGTCAAGGAAAAGATTTTGGTCATGGTTATGAACACTGAACTCTAACATGAAATGTGACGTGTATGCAAATTGTAAATGCAAAATAGTTGCAAGAATGAAATAAAACATTGCAGTCATCAATCAATCCTATATCCCATACTCTAAATGCCCTCTTCCCCATCCTGCTAGTAAAACTGCGTTATAGATGATTGCTGCAAATGTGGTGGTGGATGATGAATCATTACACTCCTGACACACAGCATTGGATATTGGTAGCTGGGCTCTTAACTGCCCTCCATTTAGAATTGGGTTCTCTTCATTTCCAATCATGGACGATGAGTTCCTGGCCATCAATCAGCCTGCTTATGTAAAAGTGTCAATAGCTCCTCATTGAGACCTTCAGCCAGAGTGGCAAACTGGTTATCAGCTCTTAGCAGAGTGAGCTACTTCTGCAGTCCCTGAGGTCCCATGTCATTATCTTAATCAGTATTTTGACATTTTGATTGGAGAAGGATTGCATTTCATGTTGAACCTGTCCTTGGGCTGTAGAGAATGGCATGGCAAGGAGAATACATGGGGGAGGACATGTGGTATTCCACGTGTATTCTCCAGGGAGTTGCGGATTCTCTTTTTCTTTCATGTGCAATTCCTGCTCTCTGCCTGAAGACATATCTGGGTTTTCACTTGGCCCACTTTCAAGGAGTGGAGGAAAGAAGGGCAAGGAAGACTGTCTCCAGGAAAACGGCACCAGTTAATTTGACCGTATAATAATTGAACATCTAGTTTGTGATTGCATTAACAGCTGCTAGCATCAGTCCTCTGTGTGTGTGATGTGTGTGCCTGCATGTGCTTAATAGGTCTGGGCAGTTATTAGTGGACTGTGATACAGTATGCCTGCCTGTCAATGATCAGAGCATAATCAGCGACTCAGATTGTACTGGTGTCTGCCTCTGTATCCTGCATACACTAAGGACCTCACAGGTGGCACACACATCTCACTCACACAGTTAAAATCTACTGTAGTAATGTTTGTAATGTCATATTTGTGCAGACAAATGTAACAAAGCACACAAACACAAACAGATTTTGCCAACGCAGACATTAGGGCACTGCTAGCAGCCATTCAAACCTGCACACAAGCACTCAAACCATAAGATATAGGAATATAATGATAAAATGACTCATTTGGGTTACTACAATAGCTCTTACAGGTTGACCTGGGACTTGACCTGTTCACACAGTGATCACTCATTCCCTCCATTCATTGCCCTCATTTCAGTTCAGAAGATTTTCCCTAGGGTATATCTTTTTCTCATTTTCCCCTGACATTCTTCTAGACCAATAGAAAACATTATATTGTTTGTGGGTGTTTATGTATTGTCTATGCATGTATGTTGTAAAGTGTAGCTGCATCAGGGGCACAGAGCAAGCCTACGTCCATTGCAACATTTTACGAAAATCTATTCCTCATCTTGTTGTCAGTTTCTCCCTTATCTCCTGAGATGTTTTGTTGAAAACAGTTGTCACCCTGTGGTGGGCGATGCTTCCCCTTTAATGTGGAGCAGTGAGGACAGGAGCGTCGGGGAAGGGGGGAGCGCAGAGGGATGGGGCGAGGCGCGCAAGAAGCTTAGTATGCGCTGCGATGCCCTGCTGCAGCCCACGCGTCTCAGCTATGGTGAATTGTGGTGAAATATGAAAAGACATGGGAAGAACCGGCAGCTCAAAAACAGTTGGTCGTGATGAGATGACACAGCCGCTGGACAGATTAGTCAAATGAGGGAAGAAGGACAGACATGAAGGAATGGACTCACGATCTCAAGGCACCTGTTAAGAGGAGACAAACTGGATAAACATACATGCGTCTGCGCAACCAAGAGAATCAGGGTGAATTCCTGCATGCCATTATCTGAAATCATGCTGTAGTCCGACAGATAATGCTATGCTGCTTTGTTTAGTGCATGGAGTCTATTGTGGCTGTCCATGATCGACACAGGGGAGGGGTGCAAATGGCTTGAGCATGTCTGGCACCTGCCACTCCAAACTAACTCACTCGCGCTTGACAATCAACTACAACACTGCCATTTAATGTATGAATATCCCAGTGCATGAACTTGGCTGCCTTGTCTCAAATTTATAACAGTTTTTCCACCTGTTAAAAACGCCATCAGAGGACTGCATTATTCCATGGAATGGGTTGTGAACATAAGCCTCCATTTGTTTCTAATGTGCATCATTGGTGTATTCATATGGATATTCCCCATCAGAAAAAAAAGATGGTGGAATTAACGTGGAGATAAATTGGAAAATAACATTTTAACGACCTAAAACACACATGCAATACCCTTCAGGCGGAATACGGACCTGTTTCGGGATCAAACAGGTGATTTCGCTTTAGATGAAATCTGCCGAAGCATGGGTGCTTCCGAGTATAAATACTGACACCAGCGCCTCCTGCAATCCCTTCCCCAATAAGTCTCTGCAGATACCAGGCTAGAGGATTACCTTTGCTGTTGTTGTAGGCGACGGCGTATTGTTCTGAAGTGGGGGGTGTCATGTTTTGCTGATGCCAGCATTTTAAGATTTGCTTGAACGAAAATCACTTTATTCCCTCCACAACACCATCGCCCCCCCCCCCAAAAAAAATCCCCAACCTGTAGCCTAGCTGCATCACAACATGCATCTGCTGGTCACTGAGGCGAGGGAGGTAACTCCTGCATCCTCACGCCTTGTCCCCTCTCCCACTCCCACTGCTGCGTTGCTGCAGAGCCGGAGCTTCGGGTGATATATGGCCGGCAGGAAGGAGCCGCTTTGACCGTGGGGGGCTGACATTTGACCGGACACTTCTGCTGGGCCCGTTAGGCATTACCACCAGGAGGACACACCGTGAACAAGCCTTACAAGTGCCAGTGCAAATAGGTAGGACTTTTTGATTTCTATTCAGATACTAATGCTTTTACTACCAAATTACACAACTGTGGCTGTGTCTTAAGTAAAATAGTATCCAATACCATACATCTTCATACATATAGCTTTTGTGCAGTGGCCTATGAAGTTTGAAGGGTATAGTATACTGTTCAAACAGATCTGCAGTAAATCTATGACAAACATCCCTAAATATAATTTACTGATAAACTATTGTGATCAGTGACTTGATTAAGTTTTTCTCAGCTTTGGGAGAAGTTCTTGTCACATCACACATACAGGGAGAGGAGATTCATCTTAGAGATTGTATGGAGCACTCACATATAATCAGATTTGTTGTTTGTAATTGCACCCTGTGAGAGATGATACACTATTACTGGCTAGCATATTGATCCTGCAGTGTGCTCATATGAGAGAGAACTCATAACCTAATACACATAGACACAATGGAGCCAATTCGCTCAAATGGTTCTGCCCCCCTCCTGCTTGTTATTTTCAACTGCCCTACTCTTGCCTGTTTGCAGGAAGGTCTTGAAATAACACAGCGTTTCTGGGAATTACTTTAGTGAAAGATATTAGGTTTAACAAAATGAATGGTTCAGAAATATATGCCACAGATGTTGAATATGTATTCTCAAAATTTTAATTAATAAATCAGTTTAAAAGTATGAGTTTTCTTACTCATGGCTTTCATTATTGCAGCCTTCCTCTGCTTTCTGTCCTGTCCTCCTGTAGCTCTTCGCAGGCAGATCTGCCTGTACCCGAACCCACAAGCGTGTGGAGCCTTTACCTGCTCGTGGCCCGACGTGGCCCCACCCTGTCTGAAACCTGCAGGTCCCATCTCCTTCCAGCATGACGGTTGCTACCAGCGACCCTGCGGACGAAGCCGCAGCGCATCCGGGTCAGCCTCATGACCAGTACGACCCAGAGCCGGATCACGAGTGCTGCGAGAGGGTTGTCATCAACATCTCAGGCTTGCGCTTTGAGACGCAGCTCAAGACCCTCTCCCAGTTTCCAGAGACGCTGCTGGGGGATCCCAAGAAAAGGATGAGGTATTTTGATCCTCTCCGGAACGAGTACTTTTTTGACCGGAATCGGCCAAGTTTTGATGCTATTCTGTATTATTACCAATCAGGAGGAAGGCTGCGCCGGCCTGTTAACGTGACCCTGGACATTTTTTCTGAGGAGATCCGGTTTTATGAACTGGGTGAGGAGGCTATGGAAATCTTCAGGGAGGATGAAGGTTTCATAAAGGAAGAGGAGCGGCCTCTACCAGATAATGAGTTTCAGAGACAAGTGTGGCTACTGTTTGAGTATCCAGAGAGCTCAGGTCCTGCTCGCATCATTGCCATCATCTCTGTCATGGTGATTCTTATCTCTATTGTCAGCTTCTGTCTGGAGACATTGCCAATTTTCCGAAATGATGATGTGGAGATTTACAATTCTCCATTCCAGTCCAGGTCCAATGTCACCTCTACCTATGACAGCTCGGATTATTTCACAGATCCTTTCTTCATCGTAGAGACCCTCTGCATCATCTGGTTCTCATTTGAGTTCCTAGTTAGGTTCTTTGCCTGTCCCAGTAAAGCTGGATTTTTTGGCAACATCATGAACATCATTGATATAGTGGCAATCATCCCCTACTTCATCACCCTGGGCACAGAGCTAGCAGAGAGGCCAGAGGACGGCCAGGCAGGCCAGCAGGCTATGTCCTTGGCTATTCTCCGTGTCATTCGTCTAGTCAGGGTGTTTCGTATCTTTAAACTCTCACGTCACTCCAAGGGGCTCCAGATCTTGGGACAGACTCTGAAGGCCAGCATGCGTGAGCTGGGCCTCCTCATCTTTTTCCTGTTTATCGGTGTGATCCTCTTCTCCAGTGCTGTCTACTTTGCGGAAGCAGACGAGCCACATTCCCAGTTCAGCAGCATCCCTGAGGCCTTTTGGTGGGCTGTGGTTTCCATGACCACCGTGGGCTACGGAGACATGGTCCCTACAACCATTGGAGGAAAGATTGTGGGGTCTCTCTGCGCAATTGCCGGTGTGCTGACTATTGCCCTCCCTGTACCCGTCATCGTGTCAAACTTCAACTACTTCTATCACAGAGAGACAGAGGGCGAGGAACAGGCACAGTATCTTAATGTCCCAAGTGTGCCTAAAGCCAGCTCAGCTGACGATCTGAAGAAGAGTGGTCGGAGCGGCAGTGGATCCACTCTCAGTAAATCTGACTATGTGGAGATCCAGGAGGCTGATAACCACAGCACTGAGGGCTTAAGACCAGAGAGCATGAAAACAGGAAACTGCACCCTGGCTAACACTAACTACGTAAACATCACTAAGATGCGTACAGATGTATAATGTGAGCTACTGTAGATGATTAACCCCAGCTGGGGTCTACAGGGACTGTAACGGGAGGATGAAGGTATGACTCCTTGTATTGACCAACGTATTGCACCTAGTATGGGAATCCAGAGCAGATGAGTGAGATTAACTTGGAGAAAAGGTCAGCAGAGAGGACCTCATGTTCTCCCACATCCTATGGCGCATATCATAGAACTGCCACCCATCTTATCTAGGACATTGTCAGTGTCTGCATGGAGTTAGTCTTACCTATGTGACAGTAGTCGTCCTGCTCGCAACAGTAGCCAAATAGTAGCCTAACCAGTAATAATCAATATTAACAGCATAAAGGGATCACTAGTTTCAACCTTCTTGCTCAAACTGCCGCCGGGAGAAGATGCACGACAACAATAATTTTGATCAGCCTAACCTTTATTTTTAACTGTAACTTATATTAACTTGTGATTTAAAACAGGCCATACTATCAGCGTTCGTGAGCAACTTTACTCTGCTGCTCTAACTGCCAAGGTCCTCCTGACTCAGAGAAAAAAAACTAAATCACCAAGATCACAGCTGTTCTGGGGAAAACTGAATTGAGCAACATAGAGCGAGAGAGAGCGATACTAATATGCTTTTGGCGAAATGGTCATTTGTTGCTTTCTCTGTCAGAAAAAGCCTGAGTGCACTAGAATTCCTCCCTGGGACCATGCTAGATATTGTCTAGTACAAGATAGCGGCCTCTATAGAGACCAACAGATAAATGACAGAGCTGTGCTGTAATTCTGGACCACAATAGCACACCACTTTCGTTTTCCTGTCATTTTTCCTTGATGAAGCTCAAGAGGATTTACAGTATGTACACTCTCTCAAGACTCTGCCTTTTTTGTTTCCAGCCAATGCAGACTAGCAGGTGGACAGAAGAAATGTGTCTCTAAACAGAGTGAATGTCTTTATTTATTGACGTGTGTTCATTTGATTTGTTGTAATGTATGTTTTTTTAATAATATGACGAATGTGTGGTTCTCACCTACATTTTTTTTATGGTTAAAATACCTGATGTAGAAAGAAAGAATATTTTCTCTGTAGCGTTCTGAGTGAGTGCCTATATCTCCATTCTCTTAACTGCACCTTTAAGTGTCTCTCTAGCCGCCACCCACATCCACTGTAACAAACAGTGAGAAGTGTTCAGTTTGACACAACTGTCCAGCAAAAATGTTGCTGTTGTTGACTTCATAGCATTCCATGTTTGTAGAAGTAGATACAATGAGATTAAGGAGCAAACTAGGGTGAATTTTTAGTTTGTTGTTTTTGTCAGAAGCTAATTTTTATCTATGATGTTTTTCACCATGTCAATTACTTTGTATGTCCAGAATGCACAGAATTGAGCAGAAAAGGATTCTTCAAACTTAGAAATACAGTTTAAGGTAAGCATCAAAGTTAACTAGTTTTATGTATGATTAAAGTATGTTTTTTATGGTATAAACTCAAAAAGTTTACAATTATAGTTTTTCTAAAGGCCCACTACCAAAGAAAGTCCTCAGTGATCAACTAAAACGAATCTATGATGACTTTAAGGTCCATCTATTGTCACGCCAGCAATGCCAGCTTTGTATTTTTCAGTCTTGCTGGATAAGTGGTAAGAAGCAATGTCAGCGTTTAAGTCTGCTGTAAGCTTGCTTGTAATATCCAGATAGCAATCCGGGTAAAATTGATTGTTTTTACCTAATGAAGCTGATAAATAATATTTGCCTGTCATGCCCTCTTTCCTATATATGTCTCCCCTTAAACAACAGATCAAAATCAAGTGTTGCTAGCTCAATTATCAGGTCACCGAAGACAAATGTATTTTTTTTTTTCTTTTTGGTACTCATGCAGTTTGAACAGTCATTCCATTGGCGCATTTTGTCCACATAATGCAGGACCTACTGTAGGCCATGTGTCCTCCATCAGCTTTTTATCAAACAGATGCTATTCTGCTATTGTAGTGCTGCATGTCCTTTGAAGTATTCATTGTAGCATGAATTAGTATGAATAATACTAAATACTAAAAAGCAAACTGACATAAATATATTCCTATATCTCTAGAGGTACTGGCGCTATGTTCAATATACTGTATGAAAGACAAGTGTCTTGTTTTAGAAGTATGTGTCATGCTTTGCATATGCATCTTCTTGCCATTGCTATATGAAATATTGTTGAGTCAAAATCCAAGAATTTGCCCAGAGAGGGTTGTGTGTCCACGAGAAGATTTTTTAACTATCGCTAATGTCACTGAGGGATTAAGGAAGTAACAGCAGGTTAAACATGAGAGGAAGCAGGGAAGGTTTGAGAGGTTTAGAAAAAACAGCAAGGAGATGTGAGTCCAAAGCCACACTGACTCCAGAACAGGGATAGCTAAACCTGATCCACAGTTCAGACGTTAGCTAATGGCCCACTCCCTTCAGCTTTAAAGTCTGCTGCCAGCCCAGTGATGCACAGAGATCCAAACAGTCACAGACTTTTTGCTCAGTCAAGTGTATCATAATGCTCCAAGGGACTGTCTGAGTGCCCTTCTAGATCTCTGATATATAGGTCCATCACTCTGCGTGTAGTGGTGTTTGTCCATGTGTGTGTGTGTGAGTGAGAGAGAGAGAATGAGAGAGAGACAAAGAGATTGCGAGAGAAATAGAGAGCTCTTAGATACACACAAGCTGAGTGTATAGCTTTTAGAGACAATGTGGTAGCAGTTATCTAAAACACTGAACTTCATGACTCCAGGCCAGAAAGACTATGGTGCTCTGTGTATTCTATTTCATCCTAGCACACTGTTTACAGCCTGTGTATATATCCAACACATGCATATAGTATATTAAACAAAGAAAACTGAAAGGAATGTCCTGGTACACTCACTAGAGATGAGGTCTACGAGCATGTGTTGACTTTGATAAGCTGCAGTATCAGCCAGGGCCAGTTACTGGGAACTGAAGAGAGGAAAAGTTGGGAAGGAAAATACGATATATGAAAGTAAGATAAACACTGCCCACACCCTCCTTTGCTTTGTACTCTGTGTACTTGTATTTTTCTAAACTGTGCTTGTGTACTGGAACACCTATGTGACTTTATGTGGCTTGAAAGCTTCGTCTGTACTGCCGTCTTTTCCACTCTTGTTACCAAGCACACTACTGAAGTGACACTCTGTCAAGACAAAAACACCCTCTTGGAGAAACCAACAGGACGGCACATCAGGATCATCTCAACCAAGGAAAACACGCCATTGCTGTACTCCACAACAGAGACAAGAGGACACTTCACTTGAAACACACACATACGCACTCGCCGGACATTTGAACACATACAGCCGGTGTACACACACTGCCTGTGAACATACACCTTTATGGTCACATCTGCTGTCAGGACAGACACTTGTGGTTCTATCAAGCTTCAAGACCACAAAGTGAATGGACTTAAACCCACTGCTGGTGGTGAACACACGTAGCCATGTAAACAATGTATCTAAGAGTTACAGCTGCTTTCAATGATGTCTTAAAATGCCTAAAGCTTCAGCTTTAAAACGAGCTTCTGCCATGTACAGATTCCTGTGTAGCAGGGAATCGAAGTGTATGCTTGCTGAATTAATCCAAGAAACTAAACTTGTATAGTAGGTGAATTATCTCTTAGGTTTAATATGCTCCAGGGACTAAGGTTGGAAGTATATTAAGATATCAAAAAGGAACTATAATTTCTATGAGAACTTTAACTTATTTGTGTCATCAGACACTGTATAATTGAACTGTTGTTTGTTTTTTTTCACTATGTTTTTCTATTTGAATGTTATTACTGGCTCACCTTTGAGCCTCACAGTGCAGGGGCTGGGGTTTACCTGAAATACACATGCAGGCCTTGGTCAAATAGATTCTGTCTGTACTGTCTTAATACATATTTACCCCCAGACATCCACCCCCACTTCCTCTACTTCCTCTAACTTCTTCAACTTGTCACAAATGTGTGTGTATAAGATTTAGATAATCCTCAGCTTCTTCACTGTAGTGCGGTCTCTACTCATGGTGGTCTATACTCAACTGTCTGTATAAAGCCTGTGTTTTTTCTACCAATGTATGGAAAAAGACTGAACCAAGACGCAAATTGTCCATTGTTACACACAAAGGAAATATGGATCTGAACGCTTGCCATGCCCTTCACAAGGACTCCCAGTGAATCTAAACTGATTAAAAGAGAATATATACAGAGTGATACTTTCATCATTCAAAATACTTGTAAAAATAAAACTATTATGAATAATGATGGTCTTGATGATAATATCAATAATAGCATCTTTATGATAACTTCAAGCTACTGTTGTGTCTTTCTCGTGTTATGCAATATGAAGGCAAAAAGACAATTCTAATAGTGGATTTAGATCAGTTTGTCTCATAATGATAACCACCAATAATCAGCTGTTTCGACCAGTGATTTTCTATCTATGGTGTTTTTCACCATAACAATATACTTTGTATGTCCAGAACGCACAGAACTGAGCAGAAAATTATTCTGTTTTCATGAAATCCAAGAGCTTACTGTAAGTCCTGTGTTAAAACATAGCAAAGTCACTCAAGCATACAGTTTGTAATACATCCAATTCTTCTTTGGTGCTCTTAAAGCAAAGCGAATAAAGCCGTGAAAAAAGAAAACCTAATAGTTCCATATACAATGTAAACTGATGAAAGCACCAGTGGAGCGCCCGCTCTCATGTCCATTACAGGTATATTTGAATCAACGATCGACCCTCGCCTCCTCAATGGTTTGGTGTCCCGCTTCTCTCCTTAAGTGAATCTTATGCTCTCTGTGGTGTACTGAGAAAGCGAAGTGGTCTATTTATAAAACCAGCAAGGGTGAAAGTGAGACAGAGAGAGTGAGGAAGAGAGAGTAGAGCAAAACGCTCTTGACTCCTGGTTCGACATAGAGTGGGACAAGTACAAACATTCGCTGTATCATTGCCATTTTATAGTCTAACACTTCCTCCAGCAGATGGAAATGTTTGTCTCTTTTCTCATTGTCTTTCCCGTCTGCTCTCATCACTGCTGCTTGAATTTGTTCTCGCTTTCCCTTTCTATTATTTGACCCTCTCATATTTCATTTCCCACACATTTTCTCTTGTCTTCATCTCTCTCCATCTCTGCCTCTCCAACAGCGCTAAGCACCAAAGTAATGCACAGTGGGTGATCTGATTCTCCTCTCAGACATATATTAACCGGAGTAATGCTCCCTCTGGCCGTCTCATTTGGCTGGGTTCAGCTTAGGACAGTAGCCAGGCAGCCTTTCAGATAACTGATGGGTATTGATCCACTGATTGCTGTTTGATTAGCTATGCATTAAACAGGAGCTTCACTCCAGTTCTCTTTAAGCCAGCCAGACAGCCAATATTCCAACTATATCACATATATGTGGTTTATCATCTTACAATATGTGTGAGTTTTTTCCCCCACACTTTTATTTTGCAGACAACGTTAATCAAATGATTTAAAGTGGCCACAAGAAAATAATAAAATGTACATATTACCAGTAGGTTTTCCCGCCCAGTTTCTCTCCCGGGGCCTGTCATTTTGATGGGCACAAGCACACTTGTGTTTGTATGTTGCATGAGGCAACATGCATGAGGATATCCAATAGACCGAGTGAATGCCTACATGCTGTGAACATTTGCCCACTGCAGTATGAGTTGATTTGTAACCTAATACACAGCCCAGTTAATGGCCTGTCAACCTTTCTTTATAGCACACCAGGTTCCATAGGGAAACCTGTGCAAGTACTGTGTGCACATCTGTGCATTTATGTGTATGTGAGTGAGTGTGTGTGTGTGTGTGTGTGTGTGTGTGTGTGGAGGAGGGGAAGCCCTTTTTTCATCTCTCCTATCCCAACAGTGGAAGCCCTCTATATTACCCTCCTCTCTTAATAGCACATACAGCAGGCTTCCTTTCTGTTTATAGGGGATATCGCCTTCTTGCTTTACATGTAAATAGGTAAATTGCCAGAGGCCTGTTCATATTGCATAGTTTATTGTTGTTATAAGTGTGGACGACCACGATTTTTTGTTGGATCAGTAGTTTTTGTTGAACACAGAAGAAAAAAGTAAAATTAAGATTATATTTTAAATAATACTTAGTGCAATGAGTTAAAATATTTTCAAAAAGCTTAAAAATATATATTAGATGCAGGGATGGTGCATGGTTAAAATAGGGATTGAATGATAGAGGGGGTGGAGTGGGAGCAGGGTTACACTTTGAGGAGAGGAGGAGGTGGACGCTTGAGAAAAGAACGCCACTGGGGAGCTTCAGCCTGTCAATGTGTTTAATGAGCTGAATTGATTTATGGGTTTGGCCTATACTCTGTAGGCTACTCTCCATTATATACCTTTACTTACAGCCAAACACAACACTGCAAGGGTCTTCAGTATTGTCTTAGCAGGTAAGACGCATTTATAGTTTGAGCTGTGTTTAAAAAGGTGATATCCACCATTTACAATTAGTGACACAAAGATGTTCACATAAACAATACTTACATTTAATATATAGAGTGAGGAATTACAATACGATGTTTGATACATAACATATATATAGCATTTTGGCATAAAATCACTTACTTCATCTTATTTCTGCAGTTGACTTGCAGTTAGTCCAGTACTATACTCCACCTGTCTTTATCTCAGCCAGCAACAACATTAAGCATGTGGAAGCTAAACAAACACAAGACACAGTGTAACATGTTGAGAGGCACAACAAGCTAATCTACATAGCCTAGCCTACCAAGCACTGCAGTGACCTTTAGAGAAAAAAAAAACTCCCAAGAATTATACATGATAAAATAAAGGGGTAAAGGAATACACAATGTGACCCATGTGCCCTTTTTAGCATAAACATTGCTGCATAATAAGAGGCAACCAGCTTTGTCTAAAATACAGAGACTCAGTTACACTTTAGACAACCTCTGTGCAGTCTGCAGAAAAAAATCTCTTTTACCTGCAAGTGGGTATCAATAAAAACAGCGAGCATAGATGATGTATATATTTTTTTAATTAAAGGTTTAGCAGTCTTGCAAAACTCGGTGCGTGGACTGACAAACAGCATGATGTCTGCTGCTTTCATGAATGACCTGAAGAGGTGAAACTGGGCCTTGTGCAAGCAGTGAACTTGTAAGGACGCACATACATCAGGATTTTGTAACTCAACACTAGTTTTGAGACATTTCAACTGAGTTAGACCTAAGAACAGACGCCCTCATCAGTTAGCTACATGTGGGTTTCTATTGGCTGAGTAGACAAGAGGATGAAGGGCTTCCTTTAAAGTTGCCTGCCGTGCTAAGTTTGTGATTCAAGACTTTTTTCTCTTTATGGACCACATGAATTCACCAAGTGACTCACCCATAAACACATAAACATAATCCTCCTTCATCCATTCCCTTTCTGATATCCTATCTGCCCCCAGTGTCCACAAGGAGGCATGCAAATGTCTGTGTATACTAAACTTGGATCCTTTACTCTCTCTATGTGCATTACTGGTGAACTGGGGGCTAAGTACAATAATAGTCACCACAGCGAGGAAACAGGCAAATGATACCCGCTTCCTCTCCTCCTCTCTGTACCTCCACCCACTCATTGCTCACAGACATGATATGGGGGGCTTAAAATATCCCACCCGTATAAATAATTCATAAACTCAAAAACCATGTTCTGCAATCCCTCCTGGTCTCCATTTTGCTTTTCCGCTTCTCCCTCGTTCTTTGGTCCCTTTTGGAATTGCCTTTAAGTTTGCTTTATTGTATGAATTATTTTCTACCTGCCTTTCCTCATACAAGAATGCTGTAAAACACATAGATGTGCTCACACAGGCCCACTGGACACACACACACACACACACACACACACACACTAATTAGCTCTTTGTTTTTGTTCTTCATACCTCTTAGTGTATTGATCAAGTATGCATCAGAAGTGGATTACATAATGCGGTGGTGATTGGAGAGCATTAGCAGTCGATGGTTACTTAGCTTTAGTAATTGTATCTCAAACTCAAGGGTTCATGTACTCTCCCTCCATCCGTCTGGTCGCCTGTGTTCAAACACCCAACCCAAGAAGAATACAGCTCTTTTTTTCATTATAGCGTCCTTTAATGGGTAACAAACCGGTAAGAAAATCTGTGATATGGCTGGAGGGTAACCCAGACTTTTCACCTTCCACCTGCTTCATCGCTCATCACTTATCGCCACCAAGCAGGGAAGAGGAGGCTTGAAACCCAACCAATCAAGGATGAAGCTCGATAGAGATATCAGTAGGTACTGGATTAAGGCAAAATATGATGAACAAGTAGGCTTTTGTACTCTCCTGACAATAATTAATAATATTAGCCAAAAGTAAACCCAGCTGACATAAAGCACCAAAGAAAAAACTGCAAACCTAATTTAACAGACTTGTACAGCATCTTCCCACTATCCTTTCTCTTCCCCCTCGTCCGCTTGTCTTTGCAGTTGCCTATCGCTACTGTCTTTGGCCTATTTTTGTGACTCTAAAAGGAAAACAGAGCAGAAACAGAGTGTTGGCTGTAACAGCTTTGGGAGAAGTAGGAAAAACACAGAAGTCTGAGCGAGTGAGAGAAGAGCAGGAGATCAGGCCTGCTGAGACATGCAGTCTAGGCTTCCTGGAAGAAGGCAGCGCTACTCATGAATATGGATGGAGATGGAGGAAACACACATAACACATAAACAGTCAGCATTATCCAGACTTGTGAGGCTGTGCAGCCTGCAAAGCTGACTGTGAGATACATGTCACGGAGTATGTCTGATCTATAAATAAGGTAACGACTTGAAAAATCAAGACGACACGTCTAAATTGCAGAATGAGGCTAAATTAATTTTAGGGTTTAGCCCAAATATTTATGGATTTAAAAGTTAACTGTATTTGATGCTTATTAAGCAGTGGAAAAATAGAAAAATAAATATAGAACCTGCTCTCTTCACAATTATGACAAATTTGTTACATAACAGATTTGTGGCTATGCACTGCAGTCTAAAGATCTAAGTCCATTTTACTGGAAAAACACAGAGCATCAGTGCAAATTCCTCTGGACAAAATTATACAATCAACCAGTGTTTCAAACTCCAGTCTTTCTTGGGATTAGTGCATCCTTACCTGACAGTCCAAAACTGACTTTAGACAGGTCACATTTAAAAATAAATGCAAAACAGTCACATGAACAAAATCAAATCCAACTAAAAACTTACCTTCAAGAACTAAGGCCTGGAGAGTGAACCAAGTGTGTGTGCGCCAAAGTGCAGTTCCATCAGAAGCCTGCAGAGGGAAGCCTATCCATACTGTGCACTACTCTCCATGTGACTCTGTACCAATCCATGCTCAGTCTGTCAGGAGCCAGACAGTGGTGGCATCTCCTCCCCAGCCTGAGGCTGCACGCAGGTCAAGAGGTCAGCCAGTGGCCAGTGGAAGCATCTGTGCCAGACACATCCATTTAAAAAGTGACGATGAGAGATTAACATGGCAGTAAGCAATGCAGTGAATCAATACAGGTACTTAGGCTACTTATGGGTAACAAAGTGGTGCGGGTGCAATTGTTGAAAGTAAAATGCCTATATGGAATGCAGGACTAGAAAGTATTATAGGATATATTCACTTTTTTTTTTCCAAGTCCATCTTAAAACAACGCCCACATGTCTGTATGTACATTGAAAGAGTTATTGGTCGTTGTAGTTGTTCCTCCAATCCATACTGGCCGTGAAAAGATCTCTTCTTAAAGCAATTTCAATGTAAGCGATGGGGGACTATCTACAATCTTTTGAAGGGGAACTCCACTGATTTTACACAACAAAGTCTGTTTACAGGTCTTGGGGAGTACTACTGCATATGTAAAGAAAAAAAAAGTTTGAGGCCTATAAAGCCTTTTGTGGCTCCAGAGGGAGCTGCACAAAGTCTGATAAATTCCCTCAAGTGATGTATTTTGGGGCTGAAGACTACAAGTTTGAAAATGAGAAAAATCTGGGAGTGTGGAGTTAGAAAGAAGTGAGCTTACCAGACGTCTGTAGCCCGCTCATCATCTCTGCTTGAGGCTAGCAGCTCGAGGCTACATTGGCAGGTACTAGCATAACACACCTGAATCTCCGACCAAACTGTCGGCGGTCACGTTGCATTGTGGGTAATGTAGGCAACGTGTTTTGTCAGGGAAGAAGAATGTGTGGAATAAACAAAAGAGATATCTCTGGTTCTGCAGCACGGGCAAGAAAACACTACCCATGGAAGCACAAAGAGGGAAGTTCATACTAAAAAGACATTTGAAAGAGATCCATTTGATTTGTCTAAATCAGACTGCTGAAGTCTCATATTATCATTCATTGAACACATGGGCATGTCAGTATTGTTTTAAGATAGACTTGTGAACCAATTTAAAGACATTTTGTTAAAAATAGAATGCTCCTTGCTTCAGCATTGTGATATTAGAAATGAGAAGAGAAAGTTATCACGACTGGCGGTGGTCAAGAGAGCATAAGGCAGCCTGAGGTTAGGAAACAACCTTTTTTAATCCCCTCTCTCTCTCTCTCTCTCTCTCTCTCTCTCTCTCTCTCCCTCGAGATAAAGCGACACTTGCTTTGGTTGGAGGACGAAGAAAAACAGGGATTTTGCAAGCGGGGAATTGGCCAAATTAAACGTAATCATGCTGTTGTTATATCACTCTCACATCTGGCCCCAGGGTGATTGGCCGGGGCGCCTCTGCCGCGCCTGCTGTCTGCGTGGTCAGCCCGGGGGTGACAGGACTCGCGCTGTGGTCGGTCGATCCAGTGCGCGCTAACCATGCCTCCGGCACTGCCCGGAGCACCAAACTTTCACCAACAACGCCCGGAAGTTTGTAGGATCGTGACGGCACTGAAGGTAGGCCACTTGCCTCTCCTTGAACAGTCTGTTACAATTTCACAATTTAATTCAACCAGTTGTTGCACAGTCGCGCTGCACGAGCTCCTGTCTGTCGGCGGAACAACAGAGAAATCACACCTTACTTCTTTTTCTTACCTCTTTTAGCTGACTTCGTTTCTAAATAAAAGGAGAAAGTGCGCATTGCTTATTCCTGAGATTAAAGCAAAATCTGTCCATAAATCTTGACAAATCACATTATATTTTTCTTCAATAATTTAAGCGTATAAAACGTTAGAGTTGCTGAAAAACATCTAAAAACATTTATCAACAGGGTATTTGTTAAGTCCATTATTGCCTAAATCAGAGCTTGTACTTAGAACTATAGTAGCTTGTACTTAACTCACATTACTTCAGGACTCTTTTAAAGCATCGTGTCCTGTGATGTTGTGTTAGTTTTCCCCTTTTCTATCTCAGTTGTTTTCAGAGATGTTCAGGACTGAGGAAAAAGCCAGCAACTCGGCTTGATTTTTCTTAGACTGGAAACAAGCCTGGCTTTATGACTTTAAACAGCTACACATGGCGTTTAATGAGTGTAGCCTATCATTTGTGTTTTAATGGAAAGATTTGATCTGCAAAGTGGTTGATACAGAGGTCACAAAAATGTAAAGAAGTCAAAAGAAGGATATTTAACTTTGAAATGTATGAAATGGAAACCCTCAGGTAAAGAGCGCCACCTACTTACTTCCTGCCTCTGGCCAGATGAGATTATGTGCCTCTGCAGAGTTCTGCTCTCTAATCAATGTGCTTGTGCTCATGTGCTTGTCAAAAACACTGAAATATAGATACCCCACACTGGAATAATTCAACCACAGCTTGATTTACGATTTTGTGCAATGTATTGACCTAATCTGAATTGAGTAGCAGCAAATAGTTAAGCGTCTCATTCACACCATCATTTTCCCCAGAACCCCTCAAAACTCCACTGGCCCTCCATCTTCCTCCACCCACTTGTCATGCACGCACACGCACTCCATTTTGTGATCCATTAACACCTATATAACACACCAGGTGGAGCAAAAAGTTTGTTAAAGGACTAAGAGATCTTTCATGGCGAAGGAGTCTTTCTTGGTGGTGAGACCTGGTGGTACACTAAGTGTGTACACAAATAATGTTTTCCTTAAAATATGGTTTATTTTTGCAAATGATAGTTTCATACCTTGCCATGGTCACCAACCAAATGTGATAATTTACCCTATTGGCTTATTAAACACCATCAATGGTTATATTTTCATAAACTGGTTTACATACATCAGTAGACTTGTTGCTATGAGTCTGTCCAAGTTAGTAAGCTGTTACTGAGAGAGAGAAGAAAAGAAGTCTTTAGGGATCACTAGTGGTACAGTATGTGTCATATGGTTATTTTATAAGCAGATGTGGAGATTCACTCAATACAGTGCATGGTGTATTTTGGCTTCTGTGTATGTGTGTGTGTGTGTGTGGATGTTGTGCACGTGCATTACTTGTTTGTACGCCACCTGAGATTAGTGATATGTAATAGAGAGTCAGAGCAGATGGCCATATTTTCCTCGTCTGGATCTGGATCACAAAAAAAGGCTTCTAAAAAATAACATAATATTCCTGTAAATGAGACGGGCTTAATCCCCACTGTGGAGGAGGAATGCCAGGGTGGGATGGGCGGGTGGAGGAGGAGGAGAGTGGCCTGGGTTGAAGGTGGGAGGGATGAGAGTGTGTCTGTTTCATTGCTTTTGAGGTCAAATGAAATGATAATATTTAACCTTTTGGGTGTGCTTTGCGAGTAAATAACCTTCTTATTGCATTTGTTCCCTGTTCAGTTACCTTTGTTTCAGGAATTATGAGAATCAGTATCTTGATAGGCAGATCACTCACAATGACAAAACGGCTCTTTAAAGGCCCTGAAAACTCTCAACCAGCGTATTACCACGAGTAATGGGATCCTACACGAACACAACCTTTTCTGCCAAATTTAAAACAGTTTTGGTCATTTCACATTAGAGATTTTTGTGTTTCCTTTTTCCTCTGTGCTGGTTTTAAGTGGGCGGGGCTAATTTGGGAAAAGGTGATGTCATGTACTTCTGTGCACCAATAAGGATGTTACTGGAACATCTGAATCAGTATCTGATGATAGATCTGATAATTTGATCAAACCACACCCACACAGTCCTGATGAAGCAGATTAGCTGAGTTATTGAGTGTTAAAGATGTTTTTAAAATTTTGATTGTTGCTTATTTACTTATGAATATGTAAAGTTATAGGGAAAAAGGTTCTCAGGGGCCTTTTTTTTTCAGTGTATGACCTGATGTGCTATAAATTTGATCCTACCTTTATCATGAAGAGAGAATTGTAGCATGTATTGCTTATGTATGTATGTGCTTTGTTAATGGGTGGCTTCTGGCTAGGTTTCTGCACATGTGTGGTGGGTGTGTAACAGTTTCATCCTGAGTGCAGACGGACCCATGCTGGCACATCAGTCTTTTTGTCAACCTCTGTGTCAGTAATTGAGGATGTCCTGTCAAAGCAACAAAACTTGACTTGACTGACTTGTCTTTCTTTTTTTTTTTCAACCAAACACACCAACTAGCATCGTTCATTGTTTGTCCATATTTAGAAGAAGCAATGTAACTGCATCGCAGTTGACTTATATACAGTAAATGGTTTTGTACCTCGGACAAAATATGTGTTTTTGTATTTTTCTGAAACAAGAACATTAGGCAGAAGGCTATCCGTCTGATTTCATCAAACAGCACTATTAGATTTCTATGTTAATTATTATTATGTTAATTTCTGCTTAGTGTTGATTGAGTGGCACTTACTGTAGATCTGAAAAATAGTTAATGCTGTATTTTGGGGACAGCCCCTTTGTTCCAGGTAGGCTGGGGATTTTTTTGCAATGCAAGTGAGCGGCACAAAGACCACAATAAAACAGCCCTAAATCTTCTTAATCTGTTGATTTCTTCCTCTGATTGAATGAATGACAGGAGTCTTTACCTGTTGATAAGCCCGTATAATTAACTCCAGTTTTGTCTAAAGTAGGCCTACTATGTGCTGTTTTTAGATGCTCTACAGGAAGTTTTTAATTTATTAGGAAGTGGATTTGGCTGTACTTTGCTCGTGCTATTGTTGCTGTTGTTGTTGCCGTTTGTGTGTGTGTGTGTGTGTGTGTGTGTGTGTGTGTGTGTGTGTGCGTGCGTGTGTGTCTTGTCTAAAGGCCAAGGGAGGATTTTGGTCGCAGCTGCTGTGCACTGGGACTTGGCCTGGAGCCTGCAGACACACCCATGTCAGCATCAGCAGCGTACATCTTATGAATGCCTCGCGGAGACTGCACGTAGACCACGAATCTGCTCCAGACAGACACATGGAGCAGGGATGGGTAACATGGGCAAAAATAACATTAAGACGTTTTCTAGCAATTTGTCAAGATATTTCATTTCAGCCCTCTTTAATTCAGAGTGATGTTCGTGTGTCATCAAAAATGATGTATTGGTGAACAGTTTTAACTTCCACTCCCTGAATCCTTGGTGTTTATCACTCTGGGCTGGGCTGTGGATAATAATCAAGCTACAGTTTGTCTTGGTGTTCACATCACACTCACATTTATACTCACAGCTGTCCCCCAGCAACAGCATTGGGAGATAAAATGACCCTGAGGCAAGGGGGCTGTGAATGGGCAGGTTAAATTATAAGTTATAAAGAAATAATTACTGGAGTGACAATGATACAGTTTAACCCTGCAACAGTCCAAAATGATAATGTTAAATTATTCCTATATACTTTATTCTAAAAGTATATAGTACCACAGTGTATTTTATAGCTTATGAGATAAATGAGTAAAGTAAGTAATCAAGGTAAAACAAGATGTTATATGTACAGAAATTAAGGTTACAAAAACAATAGTACTCCTATAGTCACCATCTGCAAATACATTTTTTTTTTTGCTTTTCCTTACTTCAGTGTGCACTTATTCATTCATTCACGTTTAATAGTGTGATACATGAACGTATTCAGCATTGCTGGACATGGTGTTCATACACAGTATAGTCTTTGCTATAGAACCTGTTTTGTTTTTTTTTGTAATTGTGTGTGTGTGTTTGTGTGTTACTTACTTGCTTACTTTCACAGACACACACACATGCTCACACTCATACATACAAACACACAGTATAGTGTCACCTCATATTCATTGAGGGTCCATTTTGCATCTATTTTTAGCTCCATTAATGAGAAGCAGCGTTTGGCTCTGGTTATGTGAACTGCATTACCAAATGGACATTTGTAATTCATATTTCAGTAAGTGATTTAAAAGCTCAAGAGAGGGGGATAAGGTTATGATATTCTAAAAATCTGTTATTCGGATAATAGATGTTTGATGATTAAAAATATACTCTCAATTACCATCTGTGCTACTGTTTGAAAATGTGTATAATAGGCTTGTTTGTGTTGAATAGAAACGACTGACGTACGACTTTGTGTGCGTACAGTAGGTTTGTTTGTCAGTGTGTTTTTGTGTATCTGCATACCATAAACATTTGCACTGTAATGTATGAGTGTGCGTTTAAATTTATTTTTTACAGTTAAGATTCATGATTACAGTGGAGAACAAGACCTTTGTCTCCTATATATGCAACTTTTCTGCATTACCAATCCATGCTCAATGGAAACATTTAGTATGGCTGCAGGAAGTGGCGGGACACAATGTAAGGGAGTGTGAGCATTGTGTTTTTATTAGGGCTGCAACTAATGATTATTTTCATTATTGATTCATCTGCTGAATGTTTTCATGATTAATTGAATCGTTTTGTGTGTTAAATAAAAGAAAATAGTAAAGAATGCCTGATAATTTCCCACAGCCCAAGGTGATGTATTAAAATGACTTGTTTATTTAACCAACTCAAAGATATTTAGTTTACTATCATATATGACACAGCAAAGAATCAATTCCTCACATTTAAGAAGCTGGAACGAGGGAATGTTTGCCAGTTTTGCTTGAAAAATGACAAAAATGATGAATCTGTTATCAAAATAGCTGCCAATTAATTTTCTGTTGACCAGCGAATCAATTCATCAACTAATCGTTGCAGCTTTAATTTTCTGTTGACCCATGACCTCAGTATTTCCCTAATGTTAACCACATGGTTTTAGTTGCTTAAAGGGTAATTTTGGTATTTTTAAACTTGGGCCCTAAATGACTAATAGGTACAAAATGTTTTGGAATTGGTCCAGTAGATTGTCTCCAACAGCCGCGAAACGGGCTGCAATGGCTGCAACGTAATCCTTCTGGGCAACTGCACCCGTCAAAGTACGTCCAGTAAAAGTGCTTGTTTTTGCCACTGACAGGCTCAGATTGTTATTCTAAGTGTCTAATGACATTATGGAAATGATCCCTACAGAGATAGACCTTTTTGTTAAAGAGTAAGATCCTTTTTGTTTAAACAGAAACACAGTCGTCTTCCTGCAAAAACTCACCACTCGCAAGATTTCAGAGCGAGACTTCTCCTTGAGCGAGAATTCTGTTTCAAAATATATAAAAATAGGGCCCAGGTTTAAAAATACCGCCGGAATTACCCTTTAACCTTAACCAGGCTTTGAATATCTTTCAGTTTCCATGCAAGGATTTTAAGGACGTAGCAGTTGGAAGGTGTTAACAGTGACCGTTTTGCTCGTTCAATCTGCACGTTCTGTCTGATAACATAAAAAAAAAAAAAAAAATGTGACTCAAGCAGCATTATCTTTCCCCTGTGTGTGTGTATGTGTGTGGGCGTGTGTTACTTTTTGTGTTTGTGTGCCTATCTGTGATGGCTCGCTAGTATCTGTGTTGATCTGACAGAAGAGATCCCTCGGCTTATAGCACTGAGCTGCCCAGCCTGTATTAATCTGCTTAATAGGGCAAAAACTCTCGTCCAAAAATACCAGCTCTGCCAACCAGCGCCCTCACACAGCCAGAAACCCCACACAGCCGCATCGCAGGAGCATAACAAAGGGTCCAACAGACAAGGTCAATCATACTGTATTTACTGTAAATTGAAGTGAGGATATGGCCCGTATTAGTTCTTTACACAGAATGAAAAGTTAATCGTAATGCCATACACACTTGGGTGAGCGCACTTAACAGATACACCAACTGTGCTCAGCTGCAAACATCTGGCACACTGCAGATTTATTCTCGTGATAATGAATATTATTCAGTAAAGTGTGTTGGAATTTGGACTTCCGTTTGTGATGAGTTCAGTGAACAGTCAAAGGAGATGATTTTAGGTTAGTTTATTTTTTTAAGCAGGAAGCATTTACAATTAAAACAGCTGCTGCAGAGGTAGCTTTAAGCAGATTTGCATCATTGTTTAACAGCACAGTATATATACAGAATATAGTTTACTATAGTATTATTAATAGTAGTAGTAACAGTATGTTACCATATACCTCATTGTAGTACATCAGTAAACGCTCACTTGAAACTTTAATGAAACCTCTGAACCCTCAAGCCTGAGTGGAATTACTTAGGACACACATACACACGCACAAAGACAAAAAAACACGCATAAAACCCATAAAAACTATCTAGCTAATGTCAGAGCTGAAAGCTTGCAACAAACTGTATTTGTCGCAAGCTTGACCTCTGTAGCTTTTAAACCTTTTTTTGCTTTAAAAGGCCTGCAGTCTTGTTCCTCCTCAGTCAACAAAGAGCTTTAAAGTCAACTAACAAAATGGACATAATCTGTTGTTCCTTAATGGGAAGCGGGTATAAATGTGATTCAAATCAGCTCAGTTGGAGGTAGTGTGTGTGTCTGGATCTGTGTTTTTTGTGTGCATGATTGTGTGTTTTGCACACGAGTGTAGAAATAGATCAGTCTTCACACTATGGCGCTATACTGAATGTTGATGTAAATTATAATGGGATGCTTTTAATTTGCTGCACTATGTCTAAATTACTTTATATTGTTATGTGGAAACACTGCATGTGCATGACGCATGTTGAGACAGTGACAGTGGTTTATATAGCAAATCGTTTGATTAATTAAAGCAGAAAATTTTCATTTTTATTTAATGTTATACAATGTTTTGATTTGTAAGGTAAACACTGGACATACACTTGAGTTTCTTGCTGACCAGCTAGCAAAGGATTGGCTTGTAGTTAAGCTAGATCTGCCTGATTCAGAACATCTGTTCATGTTTACACACGTGGTAAAGTCACAGCGGTTAGCTCACTAAAATGTACAGTAGCTCAGCACAGCATGCAATACCATATTACTGATGCAGATTCCCATATTGTCCCACACATAGTTTTTCATTTCTACCAGTAGTGTGCAGTGCTTGCCTGTGTTTGTGTGCATTAGAGCATGACATGTAGTAAGAGTTGTTATCTCACGGGTTTCTCCCTCTATGACTCCCCCTGCGTATTAATAGCATGGCAAGAATAGTCGGAGCACCATGGGTTGGCGTGGGCCCCATATGACACCTCTGTTTTACGCTGTCCTAACACAAGTCAAGGTCGCACTGCCTCCTTAGAAGCATTTTGTCCTCACTGCTGCAGAGCACAGCTGCTGGTGTCTGGCAGAGTCTTTTTCTATGCATATGTGTTAACTGTCATTACAGTAAGAAGAGTTTGTGCTTTGGTGTTTAAGCATCCATCCACTCTATCTACAGTATATGCAATCCAGATGAAAACAACAGTATTTTTGCCAATATGTATCCTGTAATTAATAAACAAATATACAGTACACATGAGTCATGGAATATAGAAAGAGCTGATCATGTGTTTTCTATCAATGCACAACATCTGGATTCATTTTATATCAAGCCTACACTGATTACACTGTTGTTGTGTATTTTTTTCTTCTGTTTGCTTGAGCATTCGCAGGCATGTGACACATGCTGTCATCTATTAACATAGACATACATGGTCAAACATTTTTAATAGAGAATCACAATATAATACCATGATTTTAAAGAGAGGGCGACAGGAATAACACTAAGACAGTCCTACAGAACAGTGTGACTGTGTTATTCATTTAGTGGTGTAGCACTGTTTCCAGAAGGGCTTGATAATTCATTATTTTAAGTGTTCTGGAGAGTGTTCATGACAGGTTCTCATAATGACACTACTGAGACTAAGGCCCTAACAAGTCACAAGTCAAGTTGAAGGGCACAAAACATTAACAAACATAATTAACCTCACAATTACAGAAATATTAATGGGAATAGAACAAGACATGTTGATTAAACAGCGTTGACAGGACTCTCCACAGTGGTTGTTCACACATGCTCTAGGTATTATTAGAGTGGAGTGGCAGCTTCCTTACATGCCTGTGTGTACAAATAAGTTTTACAGCGTGAGGACAGGGAGGTATGGTCGAGTTTTCGAGTTCTGAGTGTCGCTCCGTGGAATCTGACATAAGATCATCTGTGACATTTGCGGTTGCTAAAAAATACTTGGGGGCCCCTTAAGAGATTACATTTTTCCTTTTATTCCTCCTGCTCTAGTGATGGAAGATACTGGACATATTAATTAAAAATTAAAAATGCATGTTCCCAAGATGTTCAGCTTAGAAGGAGCTTATAGTTAAAGAAAGAGTTGAAGGAGGTGCTAATATGATCTGATGAGTTGAAAGTGAAAGGTGAAAAGCTGTGTGGGGTGATGAAGGGAGCTTTGGTTCCTCTGCCCACGTCACTCTCTCATCATTCTGACCTCCCCCGCCATGTTGAACATGTTAATGGAGTTGTTAAACATCAATTATTTATTGTGATACTGTAAATAAGTCAGATATGGATACTTCCTTTGTGTGTGTGTAGGGTGGGTGAGTCAAGCATGGAGAGATCTGAGGATCTAATCGCACCGTTCCAGTCTAGAGGGCCTTGAGCACATCACCCAGATCACTGAGAGATGGCTTATGGCACACATGGCCAGACACCCCCCCAACACACACACACACACACACACACACACACACACACACACACACACACACACACACACACACACACACAGAGACACACATGTATACAAAATTTTAAAAATATCAGTGAAGCAATATTTAACAGCAGATGTTTTTCCTACTACTTTTCTTTGTTTTTCTGTGGCCTGTGTGCATGCTTGTTTGCATGTGTTCATGTGTGTGCATGTGTGCGCATGTGGCCTTTGCCCCAGCTCTAGTTTCTACTCCAGCATAAGGTTACCCAAGGTAGTCTGTGACAGATTAGTCAGTTTGATGTCAATTGAGGAGGTAGCAGAAATCTGCAGCAGTGGAAGAACTTGTGTAGGACCCTTTTCTCCCACTCCTGTTTTTGCTTTTTACAGCATATTATACACACATGGTCTGTAGACTTCTTGCTAAGGGAGGTAAGGTGTGTGTTGCTTGTTTGTTACTCAGTCTGTATGAGCTTGTCTGGGCAGTTTATACTGAAGTTCCCTTTACCTTGTTTCTTCCTTTAACAGAGAGAGAGTACAGGGAGCAGATTTTGTATTGCAGCTTTTGAAATGTAATTCCTAACCCAGAGACCACATTTCACTCAGTCAGATTTCACAGAAAAGCAGAATCTAAAACTTAACAGATCTTGGGTACTTCTGTAATCGCAGAGGAAATTAATGATTTAGAACAGCGGTTAGCTTTATAAGCAGGTAAAACATAACGACAGAGAAAATTCACTTGCAAGAACATGTCCAGAAGAAACCAAAATACTTGCTGCTTTCTGGAGGATTTGTTGGTTGTAAAAAGAATTCAGATCTCTTTGTTTCACTCCGGTGATCCTAGAACAGATTTTAACAAACACTGTCGAAGGCAGATATTTAAGAGTTGGCAGTTATTGGAAGAACATTAGATACTCAAGCAGAGCGATATTACTGGCTAATTTCCAGGTATTGATCTAAGAGCAAGTGCCTTCTATTTTAGGATCACAAGAAAGCTCTGGTTGCTCAAAGGGTCAAATGACGTTGTTCTGGTCATGTGGTTTAAGAGGAGAGGAGAGGACAGGAGAGGAGGGTTTGATTTGTTTTATCATTTTACTTTTTGTATGACTTTCGTCATATATTTTTATCATTTGTGCAAGTGTTGCAATCCTACTGAGTCTGTTTCCAACTTCTTCTCATTGGACATCTTTACCAGTTTTGAATTAACCTTCTTCCTTTGTTTCTTTTAGCCCTCGTCGTCAACTGTGTCTTCTGCTCCTGATAAACCACCCCTCTTTCCTTGTCATGGCTGCTCTCTCATCATCCTGTCTATCCATCCACCCACCTATCAACTCCTATTCTCTCTCATTGTCACTTTCCTTCTTTTGCATTCTGTCCTCATCCCACCCAGTCCTTCCTCCCACATCCGTCTTCCCGACAATTTTCATGTCATCCTCCTTATTCATTCAGCCGGCCCATCTCTCTCTCTCTCTCTCTCTCTCTCTCCGTCTGTCTTTCTCTCTCTCCCAGCTGTATTGGTATCACTGTTGATTTTAGGCTGTGATTCATCTCTGGAGTCTTTAATTAAACATCTGCAGGCGTCAGCACTCGGACATACAAGCACACACATGTACAGTATAAGCACACTGCAAACACACACACACACACATAGAGATGCACGTTCTGACAAATGCATTCACACTAATGCATGCACTCCTCAGAGAGCAGAGTAATCTTTATGCTGATGAAAAGTCACACAAGCTTGGGTAAATTTGGAAGCAGATACAGATGGCACAACAGGAGCAGAGTGGATTTCTAGAAGAAATTTTGTGGCACTGTGCAGTTTAAATGTGAGCCCTGGTGTCTGGAGGAAGCCTGGCCCATGCTATCACTGTGCAGCCAGTTAATTATGCACTAATGTATGCACAGCCCCAGTTACCCTGCACTATCCTCTCCTTCTACAGCCTGCATTGGGATCATTACAGGGTGTGTGCCTGGATTCCCTTGAGTAGGTGTTATGTTTGTGATTATGTTTGTGTGAGGAAGAGAAATCATGTGTGTGCCAGTGACTGTATGAACTAGTTAATGAGAGATATTGTATATGTACAGTAGATTAGGAGTTGACAGACCTTGTTTCATTATTTGGGCAGGAAATATCATGTTTCTATCATTTCTATCATTTCTATCATGTATCATGTTTATGCCAACATTTTGACAAAGTGATTTGAACGGTCAGAGATATTTTAACATCAATTAGCTACACTTCCATGTCCAAACACTTAGTTACTGTTTTGTTTTATGTTTCTTGTTTTCCTTTTTCACAGTTACATGACTCATCACAGTGCCTCCACAAAAAGACTGTGGAAAGAAGTAGCAAGGAATTTTCCACTTGCTTTCAAGAAGAGTAAAATCTTCTCCCGCTGTTGATACGATCTCTTCTTTCCATCTTCCAGCTGCCTCGCCCTTTTCTTCCTTTTTCTTCCCTCATCTCTTTCTCTTTCTCTCTCACCCATCTTTCTCTCACTGCTGGTTTCCCAGAGAGATGGGTATCTAAGAAACAAGGAGTCATGATAGAACATGTGCTTTCCGACGTCATATTCTTGTCACCTGATGACAATTAACACAAAACAAACCCTTAACTATTGACAGAAACACACTGAGTCTCTTTCTCTCTCTGTCTCTCACTCTACAGGTGTTGGAGGGAATAAGGAATAGAGGGGGCTTTCAATTTGTCCTGTTACTGTAAGTGCTGCTGAAGACTGGCTGCCCTGGTACTCTCCTGCTGATTCTGGTGACTGAGTCTACCATCTGTCCATCTGTGTGTGTGATTGTCTTATCCTGGGGTCCCAAGGCTTTGCACTGGCTGAACCGCAGCCATGGAGGTGGCCCTGGTAGACTTTGAGAGCCTGGATGACCTTGACGGCAGCCTTGAGGATGAGGTGGACACCTACGCTGATGAAACCACAGCTCTCACGGTGGACATGCCCCCAGAGCACAACAGCCCAGGCACCAACTACCTTTTACAAGCCCCTCAGTTGTCCTCTACGCCCTCCCACCACAGTCCTGTGCCCTCCTGCATGTGGGAATCCACCTCATCTTCGCCCATTGACACACAGACACTAGGAGTACCCCAGTCCCCTACCATGCCAACTCCAAGCAGACAGGGACGCAGTAGCTGCGCCAGTATGATCTCCAACTGGAAATTGCTGCTAAGCAGTGAGGGCACTAAGGAGAGTGAAACAATCTTCAGCCGGCTTGCTAAAGAGTGCTGCGAGGATCTGTTTGTAGATAAACGAGGGCTGGATGATGGAGACCAGAAAGTCATCATCAACATTGCCGGTCTTCGTTTTGAGACACAGCTCAAAACTTTGGACCAGTTTCCTGAGACGCTGCTAGGAGATCCTTTGAAGAGGATGGACTACTTTGATCCAATGAGGAACGAGTACTTCTTTGATCGGAACCGACCCAGCTTTGACGGAATCTTGTATTACTACCAGTCAGGGGGTAAGATCAGACGTCCAGCTAACGTTCCCCTGGATGTGTTTGCGGATGAAATTCAGTTCTATGAGCTTGGAAGTGAGGCCATGGAGCAGTTCAGAGAAGATGAAGGATTCATAAAGGATGTTGAGATCCCTCTACCCAATAATGATATATACAGACAATTCTGGCTGCTGTTTGAGTACCCAGAGAGCTCAAATGCAGCCCGAGGTGTAGCATTGGTTTCTGTTTTTGTTATTGTCATATCCATCATTATTTTCTGCATGGAGACGCTGCCAGAATTCAGAGATGACGCTGACCCAATTGTGCCCACAGCGCTACAGCCTTTCAACCAATCTAGAATTTACACTTCTGTGGCTCCGTCTGGTATAAAGCCCACAACTTTCTCTGATCCTTTCTTCATCATTGAGACTGCCTGCATTGCTTGGTTCTTCTTTGAGCTGTGTGTGAGATTTATGGTCTGTCCTAGCAAAAGGGAATTTTTCCACAACCTCATGAACATCATTGACATTATATCCATCATCCCTTATTTTGTTACTGTGATTACAGAGTTGGTCACGACGCCACAAGAGAGCTCAGGACAGAACATGTCTTTGGCCATTCTGCGTATTATCCGTCTGGTCAGGGTGTTTCGCATATTCAAACTCTCACGTCACTCGAAGGGGCTGCAGATCCTGGGACAGACTCTGAAGGCCAGCATGCGCGAGCTTGGCTTGCTCATCTTCTTCCTCTTCATCGGAGTCATCCTCTTTTCCAGTGCTATCTACTTTGCTGAGGTAGATGAGCCTAACACACAGTTTGTCAGCATACCTGATGGCTTCTGGTGGGCAGTGGTTACCATGACCACTGTAGGCTACGGGGACATGTGTCCCATTACCATGGGGGGTAAAATGGTGGGCACTTTGTGTGCCATCGCAGGTGTGCTGACCATTGCTTTGCCTGTTCCCGTCATTGTTTCCAACTTCAACTACTTCTACCACAGAGAGACGGAAGCAGATGACAAGTTGCCCTTGGCAGATGTTGTTGAAAAAGCCATGAAGCCTGAGACAGGTACCACACAGGGTAGCAACCCCTCGCTCAATAAAACCAATGGCATCTGGCAGAGTGACAAAGTGAAATAACTGTAGAAGGACACAATTTAGGACGAGAGACTTTGCAACAAAGCAGGAAAGAAATGAGAGTATGGAGGAAATTAACTGTTATGATTTCCCTCAACTAATGGTCTAATGGGATCAGTGAGATAAAATGTTTGTACCTAGTGAAAAATGTGTTTTATAAGGATATACAGGATGTACTGTACTTACCTCTTTTGTGTCTAATATGAAAATTACACTTTGAGAATAACGGAAGAATTCCCTATGTTCATGTTCAGGAGTGTATGTCAACATATTTCAACATATTTCAATATACTTTGTGCTGGGACTCTTCTTTTAGTTGCATAGAAACAGAAAAAAATCCGTCATTGTCATAATTTAGCAGTATGTATGTTTAAAGGTTTTCTTTTTATAATTGTGGTCTTATTTTCATTGTCTTGGCCTTTAATCCTATTGCTTATAACATTTTGCACACCAGCTTGGAAATGATAGCTTCACTGTTGAGATATTTGGTCACAGATACTCTTAACCCAACTTTAAAACAGTGTCTACTGGGGCCATAAAACATGCGTCTTAGACAGGTTTAAACCAGTCAAATTTAATGAAAGGTAAAGTTAAATGCCACAACCTAAAATGTTTATTATAACTCTTAACTGTATTGCAGGGCTTCAGCTTATAGGAATGACCTTTCTGCTGCTTGAATAGCTGAAACATCAGATTTTTATGATGATTTATCCATATGGAAATGTGAGCAACAGGTCATACTCTGAACAAATGTGTGTGTGTGTGTGTGTGTGTGTGTGTGTGTGTGTGTGTGTGTGTGTGTACCAAGGTAACACTGGAACAGACATTTATATTGTTACATATAGATAACTGTGCAAAATCATAACTGATAGGAATGATGGCCAGTCCTACACAAATAAGACCAAGGTTGTAAAAAATAACATAAACAAAAACAAAAAAAAGCCCAAACACAATTTTCCTGTAAGTGTCGTGAATGAGTACCTTGTGTATAGTGTCTAGATTATAGCCCTGCTGTATTTATTTATTTAAAAATGTATGAGTCTATTGTATTTATTCATTCTCTTTGATGAGTAGCGTGGGTAAGAATCCTCCACTATTGTTAGCAGTCTGACTCCACACTATGTATTATAATGGAGTGCCTTAAATTATTTAATGTTGAGATACTGTTGAATTTGCCATACATAATCTGACTGTAATACCTATGTTTATCATGCATATATGCTCAGTATTTTTTATTTCAGCTTGGTTGAAATTGTAGAAGTTGTAACCTCTCTCCATTCTAGCATTTGTTTGTGAGAGTTATTTTCCAACAAAGAAATGCACTCTGACCTGAAATACAGTTTAACATATCCAAAGTATAGTGGATCCCATCTGTTTAAGAGGTAGATACTATCCTTCAAAATGTGGATTTCATGTTTTAAACATCACAATTTTTGTCCATTAGTGGATATATTATTTAGGAAGTAAACCTTTCAGTGACACCATGATCAGAAAATTATGAAAAAACACTGAGAAAGTGAAAGAGAGAAGGAAGAAGCCAAAGATAATTGCTGAATAAAGGGAATAAAGGGAACTGTTACAAGGCAAGGGGACATTATAGGCCAAAATGTCCCATGATCCGTCTTATTTTGGAGGAGTAATTGTAAATTATGCTGTATCAGTGTAATGTACCGGTGGTACGTTTTATTAGTATTTCTTTTATAACACGTTTTCCTATTATAAAAGAAATCTTGGAAAGTAAAATAAGTGATGTGTTAATCCAGGAATATGATATTATCTCAATATAGCTTTAGAATCATGTAATGTCTGAATTTCTGGTGGAGCACATGATCAAACTAATATTATTTGTATCTGTTTCCTGTGTGTTTGACAATCAGCTTCATAGTGATGATGATTATACAGTATGATATCAGTTTTTATGATATTGTCAGTCCCTTGTCTCGTTCAGGGGTAGACTGGCCTGAGGTGATTACCTGCATCGTCGTGACTACAGCAGGCCAGAGTTTATTACACCAACAAGACCATTACACTGTATTTGTATGTATGATAACATTTCAGTATACAATTTACTGTAATGTATGCAATATATTCTGGGACTTTATCACTTTTTATGTGCTCTGATGTGTGTATAGAAAGGCGTGTGTTTGTGTGCACGCGCATATACAGTATGTGTGCGCATTTGTGACAGACAGAGGAAGAGAGAGAGAGAAGGAGTTAGCATTTGTATTTTCTCCTTATCTCCATCGGTGTTCCCCTTCAGGGGAGATTTCATCATTACTTTCAGTAACCTGTCTCTGCTTTCACTGTAATGTTAGTGCCACACACATACACACACACACACGCACACAGAAACACACAGAGACAGACAAAGATAGAGGTCACATCAACAAGGCATGTGTGGCAGTGCAGCAACCGTATGACTGGAAGTCTTCCAGACAACAACAGGATGCCAGTCTCTGGTTGACATGGAGTAGTCTCCTAGCTATTAATGCTAGCTTCACCTGATACCCTTCTCGCTGGACTCACCTCAACACCTCGTCTCAGGCCGAGAAAGGCTCCTGTCCTCCAAGCGCATGAATTCAGTAAATACTTGAAGCAATAAATTGTGGAACACCATTTCCCCATTTTATTTATCATATAAAACAATATCTCGCAGTCACCAGTGGGATCCCAAAATAAGCATTTGCGTCCTTCAAGTGTGATGCAGTGTGAAAAGCTACAGACTACTTATGGTGTATACAGTGTGTTGGATTTCTCTATACCAAATAACAATAAAAAAATGTGCATATTCATAATAGGAAGCTGGTGGACAAAGTGGAAGATATGTTTCTGGCACAGTATTCAGGGAGCACCAGTAAGATGGTGTCAGATGACAGAAGGGGTCTTTTTTTGTCTGTTATTCTGTTTTTAACAAGATGATAAGAGTAATTGCTTGTTGCAAATACATATACATATTCATACTGTTGATTTTTATATGCTGCTATAATCAACCAAATATTTTACTAAGTTCTGTTTTAACATATTAAAGTCTAAATGCTACTTTATGGTGAGGAAATGCTTCTAAATCATGGGCAAATCTATATGTCACACAACTGATAGAAGAAAATTCATAATAACTCATAAACATGATGTGAGGGACTTCATTTCCATAGATACATTTCAGGAAGAATTTTTTAAATGAATTTGTATGAAACCCTTTATATTTTAAAGGGCAAGCGATCAGGTGTGGATGCACTTAACTTACACATTTTACAGTGAAGGTCTGTGTATGTATCATTAATTAGTGTCTGAATAACATACTGTATGTAACTCATAAATACATTTACATAAACATAAATAAACCTAAACCTAGACACAGAAAAAAAGATAAATTTGACCACATTCCTGAGATATCTGAGGTGATGGTATGTCTTTCCATGTTCATGCACAAGATGAAAATGACGCAGCACATTAGAGTTACAGGGTGTTTGGTGATATAAAATAAAACTATCATAACAACTTTTGATCTGCAAGAAATGTCTAATTAGCAATGCAGATTAGGATCACTCACAGGCAACTTCAGAGCTGAATTTTATTCTGTGTCACATCGCAACATTATGCAGGGTTGGGAACAATAACACAAACACAGTGTTTCCAACATTTCAGACTCCCCGAATGCTGCTGAAGAGAGCAGATGGGTTTTATTCGACAGCTCTTGCTCCCCAAATTTTTTTCCAACTGCTCTAGTAAAACCGGTTGCATTTCCTCCAGGATTACCTAATAACAAAAACCCCATGGATGCATGACCCTGATTATTACTACATGGCCGTAGGCAATGAGGGACATCAAAAGTCAAAGTGAAAACAGAGCTGCCGATGAAAAGGGAGAATGGAGGGACGAATGACACTTGGCAGGAGATGTGAGTGGAGTTCACACATTACCTGGTCTCTGGTAATGGACTGTCAGCCACGTAGATAGGTTACACGCTGGAGCGGAAATAGGTTACAATTGAAATAGAGCTCTGGCTCACACATAAATCTGTACAGTATATGTTTGCACACAAGCAGACACAAACACATCACAAATGGAAAGCAAACTGATGTCCTAATGTGGTGCAACAATTGTAATTTGTGTAATCTGAAGTACAAGAAGAAAAAGTATTCACTTAGTAGCACTGTTTAATGTAACATTTTTCCCTGAAGGAACTTGTTTAATATTTCAACATATAAGAGCCTGTGTTGAGACACACTAGTCACTCAGCATTATATTTTAATAGTCTTTTTGTCAGTGATAGTAGAGAGTTATGATGGCAGGATGTCACATCACTCTCCAGAGACTCCCATTCCAGCAGACAACATGCTACAAGTTCATTAAAACATTATAAGACAATTCATTGTCAGTGTTGATAGTGTTCAGCAGCATGGAGAGTGTGTATGTTGAAGATACTTGAAACTGTGTATCGTTATATGAACTGAAAAGCTCACGCTCTAACCGAGTGCTTCCCAAACATTTGACACGTCAAACACAGGTGTAACTAATAACTGTAAGTAATTGCTGCATTGCAGTAATTGCTGGGCCGGAGCCATTGCCAAAGTTATTAGTTCCACCTGTGCTTTTCCTGCTATGACAAATCAAAATTGTCTGCTGAAAAAAGGTACATGCATCTGATTAATTTAGGAAGAAACAAGAGTCCTGTGGTGCTATGTTTGAAGTAAAATTTGAAGTAAAATAGACAGCTTTCCTATCTTGCTCTCGAGTTTTCTTAGTTCTCTCAGTATATTTGGAACAGAAACTAAAAGAGATACATACAGCAACATGCATTTCATGCTGATAATGGTGCTCTATTTCAATACAGTTCTACTTGGTTCCTTTAGTTAATAGTTTCCCCAAAATTGTTATAGTTTGGGAGGGAGCACGAGAGAAAAAGTTTGGGAACTTCAAAATACACATCTTCATCCATACATGCAATCCTTTATCCCCATCAAGCATTGTTTTTATGCTCGTCATTTGAACTGATACAGCAGGGCTGCCTTGTTCTGTATTGTTCAAAAACAGCAGACGATTGTTCAAGGACTTATTTGATTCTTACTGTTACGGTTAAACCAATTTACAAACACAATTCAACAGATTTAGACAGCGCCTTTTCCAAGATAGGATCTTTGTCTGTGATGATGGTCCAGGTTTCTAAGCTTGCAATAACAGCTGTATTTTGACTACAAACACTGCTGAGCCTTATAATTTCCATGCCCATCTGAAATGTTAAATCCAGATATCACATCATATCACCGAGGACTAAAACAGCTTTTGATATTAATCCTAGCGTCTCTTTCTAGTGATTTATTCAGAGTGTGTGTGTGTGTGTGTGTATGTGTGTGTGTGTGTGTGTGTGTGTGTCCCATATTCTCATGGCACTGTGGGGTTTTAAGCACAGCTAGTCAATCCGACTGTATCACTGGCAAGGTTGGGTAGGTCACTAAAATTGTGTTCCATTACAGCCACTAGATACCTCATAAAAATTGTAATTGGTAATGTAATCCAAGGGATAACCCAAACTCAATAATAGATACTTCCAGATGACTTTCCGTATTTGTTGTATAAATAAATAAGGTATAATATATGTAATTATATCTGAAATTCATACAATTACTTTGGGTAAATGAAAAATTGTACACTGTATGTTACATTTTATAAAGACATAAACGTCTACACTATTTTTATGGATTTCTGAGTTTCTCACTCTCATCTCAAAACTGTTCCCCAAAGTAATCCTTCTATAATTTAGAATCTACAATATACAAAAAAAATAATAATAAATAAATAAATAAATAAAAAAAATAAAAAATATATATATATAATCATATTTAGCTGTTGCAGGCAACACTTAATTGTCTGTCACCTAACTTCAAGGGGACCACACATCAATATATGTACATAAACTATATCCTCCTCTGTGCTATATATGCACCCAGCACTCTCCCACACACACACACACATATATATAAAGCAGTAACGCATTGGAATTTAAACACATAATGAGATTGAGAGCAACAGCCAGCAACAGGAGTGTGGGTCATACACTGGTGCAGGTGCAAAAATGCTGTGTGACCGCTTCAGGAAGATTCCAGGCTTTTTTTGCCCAAACACTCATGATCCTGTTTGTGTAGGTGACAGTAGGAATGTTATCTTTTGCATGCAGTGTTTGAAGTTAATCTGCTGGGACAACATAAAATTAAACTGTTATATAAATACAAAAAAAAAGGAAAAGATTCCCATGTTGTTCCTTATAGTGCCTACCTATCTAGTTTAGTTGAACATTTTCTTTATAGCCCTTTCTCCCTTTTACTGTTCAAGTGCAAATGAACTAAACTACATTGTTGACTTTTTCAAAAGGTGTACATGTGTGTGTGTGATCTCAGGGCTGAAACTACACAGTGGAAGATCCCTGTCAAGTGCTTAAAGATGCATGAGAGTGCTCCATCATTAACGAGATGCTTTGATGGAAAGTTCCACACCGGAGTGAGAGATATGGGGAGCGAGTGAGAAGATAGACTGAGGAGGGCACAATAGGCGTAGGATGGAGAGAGAGTTTGTGTGACACAGAGGAAAAAACTGGCACACAGTTTATTTCTGTTCAAGCTATAGGGCCTCCCTCCTCTGAGTGTCATGCTGCGTGTGTGTGTGTGTGTGTGTATCTTCATCTATAATTAACTGCGGCTGGTGATAATAGCCCTCTGTCCCTGTTATAGTGTGCACACATACAGTATAGGAAAGACCCAGATTGCAGATTTTATAGGCAAACAAAACACTTTTCTTATTTAAAAAAAAAGAAAAAAGGTTTTGTTTGGGCTTTTCATACAAAAACACAATATTTATTCTTTACTAAATGTTCACACTTTTGATATTTGGATCGAAACCTGATGTTTCCTAATCAGTGTGAAAAGGCAAAAAGTAGCGGTGATGCATATTTTGTGAACTGAACATTCAAACTGTAATTTGCCAGTGTTGTCATGACAATAAGTTGGCTCTTACATTATTGTTATAATTGTGAACTGTGAAAACTTTGGTCACCATGACTGCCTGGATAAGCAGGCATGAACAAGCAGAACAGGTATGAAAATTAATTTGATGTCTTATGTTCTGTTCTGTTCTTATTCTAATATTGGCAATTGACTGAATTACATGAAAAGAAGGCTAGATGTCAACTTAAGATAATATAAAATCATCTCTAGTTGTGTGTTGATTCCAAAATTATTGAGATTCAAAACAAAAGAAAAAATAAAATAGGAGCCTGGTTATTAGACGTACATTGAATAGAGGGTTAGCATGAAGATCTTGTCACTCCACATTGCCATCACCGAGGTGTCCTTAAACAAGGCCCTTCAGCCACAAAGGCTCCACTGGAGCATCTGAGGCCAACAAATGAGGCTGCTGTACAGGGTATGAATGTTTTTAACTGTGTAAGCAGGACTTTCTGGGAACATTACTGTCAGTGAAAGTACCGTGGGTAAAAAAGTTTTTTCTTAAAAACAAGCAGGGATACAATCGTCTCAACTGTGCACTGGAACAGTTTTCCACCTTAAGCACGTATCTGCTTGTCATGAGAGAATAACACACCAGTGGTGGTTAGACTATCTTCTTGTGAGACCAACTCAGAACAAAACTGTGTTTCACTGCAGCCAGTCATGGGATACATTAAAGTGGTAGCCTCTGGGTCTTGTTATGTACATTTCACACGCAAGTGTAACAGGATGTAGACCATTGCAGTTTTCTCTGATAGTTGTTGTCTCTGCTCCTGTTTATCATTTTCATATATTATTGAGAAACAGCTATTAGCAAAGGAAGAGTTGCGTTGTTTTTTCTTTTTTAACAGATTATTTTCTTTCTGGAAAGAAATGGTTGAAAACATACAACTTGCAATAGATTTAAATTGGTTAAATTACTTACTTATTTTGGATGTAATTAACAGATAGGATAGATGAATTTATTGCCAATAGCATGTTGATTATAGTCACATTTTTCAATATGCACAAAAATTAAATAACTGATTATTAAAGGTAAAATGATCTGCATATAGACACTTACTCCTGAAAGGGCATCACACTGCAGCACATTACTCATGAGGAAATATCTTCTGAGATGTCAAGAGAGGAGAGAGGTGAAGATGTGAAGGGTGAAACAGTCAGAATTAAGACAAATGGAGTGCTGCCAGTCTGTTTAACAAGCAATAGATATATCTTAGTGCCAGGCATCGTCATCAAGACAGTATTTCTTCATCTTATCAACTGGGCTCTAAATTTGGAAGACGAAGGAGGAGGAGGAGGAGGACGACGAGAGGATTAGAAACAGAAAACTGTCAATCTGTTGTTGTTTATTACTCAGTTGGATCACAGGGTCCTGCGGATGGTCTAAGAGATCCACGCACATACACACACACATACACACACTCATTCATTAAAACATGCAAGTTGTGCTCCCTAGTGAAACCTGGCAACATCTGTTTTGGTCTGTTGATTGAGTGGACAGAATTAATCTATAATTATCCCTTCCAGATCCCACAGATTACCTATCTTCAAGACAGACAAACAAACGCAGAGTGATAGTTGGTCACATAAGGCCTGGGCATCTTAATGCGAAGAATTTTCTAGAATTTATATCTTTTCACAAGTTTGTATTGTTATAATAATCAAGATTTAAACAAGACTAGAGTCTGCCGCCATGCTAGTGGCTCTGTGAGGCTGTACTTAAGGACAGTCGTGTTTGGAGCTAAATGTTAAATTGCTAACATGCTTCCAGTTAAAATGCTAACATGCTGATGTTTAGCAGGTATAATCTTAGTTTAGCATGTTACCTTAGATTTGCGAATTAGCAGTAAAGTATAGCTGAGGCTGATGGGAATGCCATTAGTTTTTCAGGTATTTCTACATAAATTACATTAATTAAACACAATTAAATTATGACCTGCTGGTGGCGCTAGAGGTAAAGTTAAGGATCACCAAAGTCAGAGCGCTATGAATGTCTATACCAAATTTCATGATAATCCATCCAACAGTTGTTGAGATATTTCAGTCTGGACCAAAGCGGTGGACCAGTTGAGAATAGAGAAATCCCCCAGTTACATTCATTTAAACAGCAGAGACAATTGTGATACTGACATACAAATGACGATGTTATTTTAAGAGAAATTTAGTAAACCTTGCAGACATGCAGATAAGGTGTTTGTGGCAATACTATGACATTTTTGCGCATGTGATCTGAAGAGAAGGGAGAAAAAAAGAGGAGTCCTATCTGTGTGTTTGAGTTGAGATTATATGGCATGCTGAGAGTTAAAAGGCTTTTCTCCAGCAGTCAGATGATGGAGAAACCATACTAGAGTAAAACTCACTCTGACTGACTCAGTAATGCACATATACAAACGCACAAACTGAGCTAATGCCATAAGTAAGGGTTTATACAGTATGAAGCACTGAACATATCTCTAATACCTTAAACCCTCTCAAATCTAAATCAGTGGCCATACATACACAAACACAAGCTTGCATATATGCACACATATCATACTAGAACAGGCATGTGTATGTAGGCAAACGCACATTTGAGATAACAGTTGGCAATACTGACTTCAAACCAGTCTGAATCAACACCAAATGAGGACAGAAATTACATATTTTTAGATACAGATGAGCCTCCAGAACAGCTTCAATGCTCCTTGGCATAGATTCGTTGAGTATCAGGAACTCCATTCTTCCAAAAGATAGTCCCTCATTTGGTGTTTTGATGAAGGACACTGTGACATGTGGAGTCTGGGGTCAAACCACCAACCCAGCAATTAGTGGAGAACCTGCTCGACCTGCTGAGCCACAGTCCACTAAAATGTAAATGTAAAAAATTGGACCAAAATCCAGTTCATTAACATAAGTAGAGAATAGAGTGTACAAGGTGTAACTATCAAAAGGTACTGTCAGGCCTTTCCTGTGTGCCAGATGTAACATACAATCACATTATGGTATGTTCTTATGGTCCTGCTGTTATATCCCTTTTCTGCCATTTTTGAACTCTTTCTTTTTCATGTTTCTCACTCATGTTGAACCAATCAGACACAAACAACACCCCTCCCGCCTCGTCATCACCTGACTTCTTGTCCTGCCTCTCCTCGACATCTTAAGGCATTTATCATCTGATAGAACAGGATTTTTCAAATAATCAAACACACGTACACACACACTTGTTTTGCCTTTTCCTTGATGGTCTATTCATTTATGTGTGAGTGTTATGAGGGAGAGAGTCTCTGCACGTCATGCGGTAAAGGTCACAACCCCTCTTTGTCATCTCAAAGGTCATCCTCTTTTCTCCGCGGCGCTCCATCTCCATTGATCGGCTGCAGTGAGGCAATGACACTCTGTCAGTATGAAATCAGCCAACCTCCCTATCTGCCTCTCCTCTGCTCTCTCACAGAAAAGCAACCAACACTTTGTTTTTATAAGAATCAAAAATTACGACAAACACCCACAAACAAATGTCAGTCTGCTCATGTGCCCTCACTTCACCTAAAAACGCTCTGTTCGCCCTGTTGCCAGGCGGATTAGTGAAAAGGTCATGTACTTTTAGAGGTATCATCACCAAAGAGACAGGGAGCAGCTTGTGCTCTAATTTTAGCCATGTCACTCATTTCCTCAAATCAAATTTTTATAGCCTTTGATAGTCCAGGAGGAGAGGAGAGGAGATTAAACTTGCTCGTGTTTTTTTAATTAACAGAATCCTGAATGTGTCCCTACATGTTTCAGTTGTACAGGCCACCACACTGTGTCTCCTCTCTGTCTCTACAGAGCCAGCTGGTTCCGGCTGACTGGCTGGATCAGTGGCTGGTGTAGGACAGCAGCAGATGTGTGTGTGTGTGTGTGTGTGTGTGTGTGTGTTATCCGTATGATCCATCCACACTCATTATATAAGAGGATCTGTCCACAGGTAACAGGCCATCTGTATGAAAAGGACATGGAGCACAGAGATCAAATGGTCTGTCCCAGCTCTGTGACAACACATGTTGCCATTCAGGAAGGAGTTTAAAAGGTGGATTAGCTGATCAAGTGTGTACTGTACTGTGGTGTAGTTTAGGGGTTAAGGTCCCTGGTTCAAGCCTGACTGGGGATCTGTGTTGCATCCTTCTCTTCCTTAATGTTCTGTCATCTCTGTACTGTCTGTAATAAAAGCATGAAAATGCCCCAAAAATACTTTGCAAACAGCTGATAAAACAGATCCAGAATGCATCTATGTTCACTCTCATCCCTCAGCTAATAAAGGATTCAAACCGGAGGTGGCATTTCTAGTCTTCTAACTTGTTTCATTCCACCCTAGTGCTCAATGCTCCATCTTGTGGATATTTTATGAAATGGCATTTCAGATGTCCAAACAGTTATTGTCAACATCATCAATAAGTCACAGTGTTTTCATTCCAAAGTTCACTCATTGCAATTGGGAAATTATAATTGGGGTGAGGAGGGCGTGAATCTTATATTTCATTTTATGAAGAAGCAAGGCCCTCCTCAGCCTTAGTAATATTTTCCTTGGACCTTCACCTTAATTTAGAAAAAACTGCAATACCCTCCAATATCTCAAAATAATAAATGTGTGGCAAAAAAAAAAAGAATCCACTCCCTACTTTTGAATAAAGAGCTACTAGAGCTTTTACAAAATGAGTAAACCAGACACAGGTGCTAGCTTTTTGGCTGCTGTCGAACTTAATATCAATCGCCCCATTCAAAATAATGAAAATAAATATGACCTAGTTCTGATGATGGCATAGCCTGATATGGTCAGATGTTTGACTGTCCATCATAATCAAACCAATATTATCAGCCCTTATGATTGTTGGCCAAAATGAGTTGTTACGGGCCTGAAAGAAGATTGCCCTATAGAGCAGCAGTTTGTATCTAAATGTATAGCTGTTGTTGTTAAAAGATTATAAGTTCAGTAGTGGCGCTAGAGGTTTCTCAAATTGAAACAGCAAGCATAGGCTGGAAGGTAATAGCTAACAGCAACACATAGCTTGCAACAATAAAAATACGTAGTACAAAACAAATAAGAGAAGCACCATTTATTAATTTGCAGTCTACAGGATTCCGAAAGCATTTTGATTTTGGTTACAGTATGTTACAATGGAGCTAAAGGAAGTGAATGGTTTGACATAGCACATAGTGACACCTGACATTGGCATCACTTGTCAGAATTCCCAGCTTTTCCTGCAGCCACTTCTGAAAAGGAAATGAGGACGTGCCACTGAGGCTTAACATCAAGTCAGTGAACAGTAAGGTAGTGAATGCTTCCACTCAAGGGCACGAGGAGTGAAAGAGAGCAGTGTTCAAATAGCACATCACAGGACTAGTTGTCACTTCTCATGTGGAAATGAAATTAGGAATACTCTGGATAAGCGCCCTGGAGCTAAACTCTCAACTTGACTCAAAGCCCAAGTGTTTTGTCTGGAATCTTCCATGAAAACTTTGGATAATTGATTAGATTAGATTAGATTAGATTAGATTAGATAGAAAAATTTGGTTCAGCTGATGAACCACGCGTCCACACCTCCGTCAGCACTCAGTTTTTGTGTTTTGACAGCAGCAATCACTGTATACTGTAAAAAACGTGATTAGAATTTTAGAGATTAAGCAATATTGTAATGTAATTCTCTAACATAGAAGGACTTCACAGCTTATAATTATATAGTTATACAGCATAACATGAACTAAGTACGCAGTTACACCTCCACCAAGGATGTTATGTATCGATTGGTCTTCAGAGCAAGAAGCAAGACCCCTTTGCCTAGTGCCACATCAGGCCAAGTTTTCAATTTCCAAACAAGCATATCTCCTGATGACTCACTTGTGACCGCACAATATTCATTTTTTTCAGTCCATGACTTTTCACCCTAAGCCACCTTCAGACTAAACACTGGTTATTGTTTTGGAACTTTTCTGTCACATGCTAAGTGTAGTGTTGCTTGTTAATTTGATGTCTGTTTACACGACTTGGCCTAGCGCTCTACTGACACAGTAGTACAGTGAAAAGTACGAAAAAATAGAAACTATTTAACCAGCTTAGATCAAATAAAACAAAACTCAACCTTCAAGACTTTTTGTTGCACAAAGAATACAGTGTTTACAATTCTGCTTGGTGACCTAAAAAAGTCAGCTTTCTCTACTTATACTGTAATTTGGGTTTCTTGTAGACCTGTGATGGAGTGATGAACCGTCTGTGTAGACTACTGACATCTTCTGAATGGGCAGAAGAGGAAAACTTATGGAAAGGTGAAGCGGGTCTCTGCCATTGTGGATCCTCATATTGTCCTTGAATTTTCAGCCACATCAACAGCAGGATGAAGGGCATAACCCTAAAACATAGAGATGAGTTGAGTTGAGTCCAGTCAAGTCGGGTCGAACATGAGATGAGACGAGATGTTACAAAGAAAATATCAGTATACAGTATGCATCAACTGATGACAATAACATTTGTCGTAAAATCAGTAAACAGCAATTCCGCAAGTATCAAACACAATTTCCAGAATAATGATTCAATTAAGGATGCAGTCTTACCGGTCCTGTATGTTCTTCTTGAGGCTGTAGACAACGATCTTGAAAAAGAAGGATGTAAAGTGTCTAAGGCCATGCCAAGCCCAGAACACCAGCTCAGACGCCTGCCTGAACACCAACTCCAGTCTGGGAGAAAGCGAAAAGACTCACTGAAATACTGTACACTAAATTACAATACATTTCTAATTGCTAAATTAACGTTGGTGTCTCTGTATAACGGCATAACCAAACCGTAACTATAACCATAACATAAGCACACTTGTCAGGGTTAAGTATGATTTGGGTTGATTTGGTCTGAATTATTCAGTGGAAATGAATGGATTCCTCTAGATCTGTCTTAAAACAATTGTTCAACATACTGGGAAATATGCTTATTCGCTTGCTTGCCAAGAGTCAGATGAGAAGATCGATATCACTCCCATGTCTGTACGTTAAATATCAAGCTACAGCCAGCAGCCGGTTAGCTTAGCTTAGCATAAAGAGTTGTTGTATCTGTGTTGTTGTGTCTGTGTTCAGTGTATTTAATACCTGTGCCTAGTCTGGAGTACGGCGTAAAACGACAGCATGAGTGGTAGGAGCAGGTGGGACAAGACTCTCATAGTGAGTCCAAACATGGTCAGATAGGTCACCACGTTGCCCAGCAGAACTGAAACACAAATGTTGACAAAAACAAAAACTTCTGAATGTTTTGCTTCAGCCTCAACTCTGAAATGAACAAGACATAATGTAAATTACAAATTCGAGTAGTGAGAGTAAAACTGTCTTTTTAATTGCTTTAGTGCTAAATCTGTATTTACATACATAATCTGACAAACTGCAGACAGATTTTAATGTAATTTAATTAAAATCTTTCTATACATATGAACAAGAAATCCGGGTAGGCTGTTTGATGCTGTCTGTTTAATGTGTGTGTGTGTGTGTGTGTGTGTGTGTGTGTGTGTGTGTGTGTGTGTGTGTGCGTGTGTGCGTGTGTGTGTGTGCGTGTGTGTGTGTGTGTGTGTGACAGCCATACCATTCTTTGCCATGTCAAAATGGAGAGGAGGTTCTTTAATTGGTCGATTTCCAGTCCATTCATGCTCAGTAGAGCTGCCCGTCTGCATGCGTCTACTGTCTATGGAAGATGTCAGGGTAGCGGTCTCCTTTTCCACCTTCAACTTCTCCTTTTCCTCTATGGTGGTCTCCAGATGCATCCACGTTTTACTTTGGTTGTACTTAAGTAGCCCTTGGGATACCTTGTGTATCATCAAATATGGGACTAGATCTGCACACAAGGGGAAGACGTGATAGAGAAATGAAGAAAGAAGGTCAGACTGAGTAACAAAAATTAACAGGACCTTAAATTCCGCAATCTTTCCCCCTGTAGATACAGCTGACGCACCGTTGTTCACAAGGAAATGAATAGCATCTTTGTAGCCGCTGTCATAGGCTTGTTCCAGAGTCTGAAGAGAGAAACACACAAACAGAATTAAATGTTACAAAATAAGTCTTTTTCACAGGGTTATTGTTGGACAAGTGCCCTTAATTCACATTGATTCACCAACTGCTGTGTAGTAAAGGGTCATCCCATCTAGATTCTATTATTATTATTTACAGAAGAATAATTCACTCAAACATTTAGGTTGACAGATATGTTCTATCATATGTTAGATCATCTTCAAAAGACAAAAAATAGTGTTCAATTGAGTCCCACACATTTCATTTCCTGTACCACATTTCTAAAAATGCTAAATGTTAAATAATAGTTTTACCCACCTAGGCAGCCACTAATATACATGCACATGTACAGTTTAGCATCCAGTGAGATACAACAGGGGTCTGACCTCTACAGTCATGGGGTAGAGAGCGTTGATGATCCTGAAGCTGTTAGCCATGTTGCCCTTCAAGGTGGTTCCACTTACTACCATGTCCCACATGCATGGTGTGTCGGCAGGACAGATGTCTATCTCTCCAGAGAATGGAGACACCGTCAAGACGTGACTGCAGGATGTAGGCAATAGTGGCTGCATGCTGCTGAAACCCCCATCCACATAATGCTGTGAGATAAGATCACATACATTATGATACAGACCGAACAATGGGCTGGAAGTGATAGTGTGAAAAGGCCATTAAATACTCACTACTCCTTTGAGGGATGGAGGCAGCATACCGCAGTACCCAGGCACAAAGCAGCTACATAGCAAAGCCTGGGAATAAAAGATGGTAATAATTACAAGTATGCTTAAAAGTTATGTCTGTAAGTGTTTTTCTTACTTTGCTTCTAAGCTGCTCAGGTTACTTAAAATCATTAGGGTGTGAATCTGTAGTACCAACTCACCTGTACTACATCCTCTTTGGACTGGAACTCAGTCATGATAATGAGCTTGCTATCAGTCATGCGGGTCATAGCCACAGCAAGACGCCCACTGGCCAGTTGGTGAGCATCAGAAGGAAGATGTTTGTGTAAAATTGACTCTAACCAGTGGAAAACGTTGATTGAGGGGTTAAATGGTCCCAGTGTAAAAGACTTCATCTGTTGGGCAAAACGTAGCATCTCATCTCGCACAGTAACTGTAAAATAGAAGACTTTGAGTCAGAAACAGTAATTACATGCAACAGAAGTAGAGAGATAAAGTCACTTACTTAGGCTCATTTCACAGACTACAGCAGCTGCCACCAGAGACCCAGCAGATGCACCCAAGACACAAGGTGCTGTGCGCGGTATCCAGGGTGCGTAGTTTAGGAAGCACTGGGCAACCCCTAACTGGTAGGTGGCCATGAAACCAGATCCAGAGAAGGAGATGGAAGGAGGAACTTCACGATAATGGCAACTGGAAACTCCTGGAGCCATTTTCTAATGGCTTTGAATTATCATTTTTTTTCTTTTTTAGATGATGAAAGTGCTGTGGCAGAAACTCCTTTCTGTCTTTTAAAAGTAGACCAAGATAAAGCAGGCTGAGATGAGTTATCCAGTGAAAATGGCTGACAGTTTCACAATCAGTGTTTTTAAACTAATCTCAATTAGACATACCATATTGGTCATGCCCATGTGATATAGGATACAATGCTCCCAATGACTTTCTGTCTGTTTCTAGTCCTAAAAGCTAGCATGAGTTTGGTTTGCTTATCTCAGGGTGGCTTCCACGTGATAATGAATAAACGAAAGGCTCCAGATCTTTGACAGTGCTGAACTAATGAATGAAAAGTAGAAATCCACAAAAGTACAAGTCAACAAAAACAGACGTCAACAAGCCCTTTCTTTTAGTACTTTTAGCACAAACTCCAAGAAAAACATTTTGTAGTATTTCACAGTAACTGTTTTCAAAAGGACAACTAAAGCATTATAAAGTTAGTTATTAGTTACACTGAAAATAGGAGTATGTGACAAACAAATCTTTGCATCTTGAATTGTATTAACAGAATTATTAACTTAGTAGGGGAAACCTTTGACTGTACCTTTTTTTATTATTTTATATTTAATTTTTTGTCTTTTTCATATCACTTAATCGAGGAAATAAACTTTAATATCTTCATCTGACTCTTCTGGGTCATTGTTTCTTCTTACTTTTTTACTGAAACAAATTAAATGTATTTTTTCTATATTAATACAACACAGCACTTGAAGGTAGTCACTGGTTTCAAATAATTCACAGATAATGAAGGAGATATCTTAACAGTTTTGCACAAAAAACAAACACAGTCTGTTCTACTGATGTAATTGATTTTTAATGACACTAGTAATTTATTTTTTTGTTTTCTTTTAACATATGCACCCAAGACAGTATTGATATTGAGTGTATTGTCCTGGTGAAATAAAGTCAACTAATTGTGAAATTTCTGCTGTCTAGGAGGTAAGGTTTTTATCAGCAGCTGAGCTACTGGTTATGCTACCACAGCGCCCCCTGCAGGTGCAGATGACAGTTTTAACGTCAGGGTTTGGCAAGGAGGAGTACTGTCAATGTGAGTGTGTTTTCCTCACGTTGCCTATATTTAATGAGCTTGCAAAGGCTGTAAGTGATGCATTTAGCCATGAACACAGACCTATGTTATGTAGCCTATGGGGACTGTAGTTCAGACCGGTCTGTGTTTTTTTTGGTCTTTGTTTTAAGTAGTTTGTGTATTCCATGAAAGCATTTACACGGCATGAATGATCAATTATCATAACTACATTATTCACCAGAGGGGTTAATCTCAACATAAATGTATTAATCAAATTTTTAAAACATTTGTTTTTATTTTACAAAGCCGGAAAAACACTGACAATTAACCTATATACTATATTAAATGTCAAACTTAACAAATACCTCGACTTGAGGTTGAAAAAGAAAACTATTTGTCAAATAACAAACATTTTTTGTGAACACGAACAATCACAGAACAAACTGCAACAATTTCACACTCATTTCCACCACTGACCTGCAAGACCTATATAGTATATGAAAATAAGTGCATCTTTTGTATTGCAATTGTGTTGAGCAAGCCTGAGAAATTTAAGTTTCAATGATTATTTGGCTGTTTGAATAATGATGTGATTTCTTTCACAGTTTTCCTCATCTCTTAATATTAGTGTTCATTCTGATCACAGTGATATATACATTGATTCACAGCAAAATAAAAAGCAATCTGCCAGTGCAAAAAATCCTAACAATACATACAAAACAGTGCATTTTGTTAAACCAGTACATGCATTGGTTATTTTCTGACAATCTCCATTTTATTCTGTAATAATTTGTGTTGTTGTATTGTATTTAGGGCATTTAATACACAGCTTTTTTCTATGGAGGAGGCTGCGGAGAAGCACGATCAGGGGAAACCTCAAAATGGTCCTCACTGAACTCATGTGTAGGACTGCTGTCCACGTCCTGAGGTGGGGTGTGTTCTGGTGACTCGGCAGGGTCAGCCTGCAGTTTCCTGTTGCCCTGTGGGAGTTTCAGAAACCTGCGGGGACGCAGAGAAGAGGCAATAACAATAAATGGGTGTGTTGTTGTGGGGAATGGACAGGAGGAGAATGACAAAAAGAAAGGGACGGAGACCTGAAGAGGAGTTTTTGTCCTCGCTCCTTTTTGATGATGTTGAGCTTGTAGTAGTGCCGCAAAGCACGGGACATTTTCTCATAGGTCATATTGTCTCGGTTCTGTGAAAAGAGAACACACACACATCATCAAGGGCCTGCAGTACGACATTTACTCTGCTCCCATGTCCCCTGTTTTCTTCTGTTTTGTCTCTCCACCTGTGTGTTTATTTTCCCCGTAAGATGAACCACACAGACTGGGGTGCTCACCTTGTGGTTTCCCCAGAGACGTGCCAGTCCGTTGGGGTCGACCACCCTGAAGACTAGGCTGTCGTGGTCTTCCCATCGGATGTATTCTTGGTAACGGCCGTCACACAGCAGCTGATACACGTAGTCCCACAGCAGTCTGCACTCTGGCCATGATTAAAACAGCAATAACACACATGTTATTCATGCAGTATACTACCATCATCAGTTATAGGTATTTAAGCTCTATTAAGTATCCATAATGCAAAGAACTAATTTTTATCATTTTCAAATACAACTCAACCTCAAACCCTTGTTCATATCTAAACATGTATGCATCTATAAGATTGTCACTCTCAAAGCTCCTTTTAGCAATATTTTTGATATTACAAGAGAATAAAAATGACTCCTTTCGATAAAGCACTCGATTATCCGAGTGAATGCTGTAGTACAACTGTTAATAAATCGACGTAACACTACCTGGGATGCGGCCGTTGGCTTTGTGCAGCAGGCTCCTTGGCTTCTCTCGACTGGACAGGTTGAGCGGCTCCTGGGTGACGCTCTCTGTTTGGGGAGGACACTGGACTCCGTTGTGGGGCAACATAGAGACAGCTGCTGATCCATCTAAGAGAGAGAGAAGGAAAGAGACAGAGAGCAACAAAGAGAGAGGGCCAGAAAATCAGACATCACAGCAAATAATTACAGCTGCAGTGCACTGCATTTCTGAGATTGTCGTTTGTTATACCCACTGCTATGTGTGAGTCGAGCAGGGTTCATGTAAAAGATCAAGGGACGATCTCTGAGAGGTGACATGGGTTGTGGCTGGCTTGTCACAGTGGTTACAACAGCTGCCGACACTGCAGTTGTGAAAGCGGGGGAAACTGTGAGAAAGAAACATGAGGAACTGTGAAAAAGAGCTAAACTGAAAGCAAAAGTGTTTTTACAGCTGCTTCAACATTTCACATAAATTACATTACATGAATGGCTAATGCAATGCACAACACGAAGAGGCCATTTCACTACTTGCATACAGTGTGTAGTCATTGTTTTGGAGTTGTAAAATCATTGGTTTCCAGGTAACCACGGCACACCCACTGGCACATACTTTCTAAAATGGAAAGCACCGTTTTTATGGTAGGGACAAACGAGGAGTGTGTGTGTTTGTATTCCTGGTTAGAGTGTGTGTAAAATCCTCACCAAAAGTGGAACATAACAAAGTAATTTTACTCAACAATTTTGAGGTGCTAGTACTTTAAATTTCCATTCAGTGCAACTTTATACTAAAATGTTGTGCTTTTTTTGTCTCTCCACATTTATCTGATGGGTGCAGCTGCAAAACAGTGCATATTATATGATGCATTGCAGTTTATTACATTTCTTAACAGCATATAATGTAGTGAGACTTCTCAACATCTGGACCAGCCAAAACACTAAAATGCTGCTTACAACTATTTAACACACTGAAAGTGACCATTTTTAAACACAGGACTTTCACATGTCATTTGACATTGTGGTTACTTCTTTACCCCCTGGTCCTCACATGTATAGAAACGGATAGGTAAATATTAATTTGACTAGCACAAGGGTAGAGGTTAGGCATGCATTGGTCAGGGTTAAACTTTAGCGTAGGGGACTAAGAAGCCAATGGATGTCCTCACAAGTACAGTAAAACAAACCTAGGAGAGAGCATGAATTCCTGCATGATGTGTTTGCACTTGTACATGCAGCTGATCAGGAAGTGTTCGCACCACAATCTAACCAGGATAAACAAGTTTGATTTGATAAGTGACAGACTCAAATAGTCAACTGTGTGTGTGGACACTGTATGTACAGTATATGTGTGTGTTCTTCGCACTGCACCACGACCCTGTGCATACCAATCTGACCTTAACATCTATAGTTTGTTCTCTGCACTGTGTTTGAGTATATTGAGAGCTACTGAAAACTGGAGTCAAATTCCCTGTATGTGCCAACATACCAATACAGTTGATTCTGACTGATTCTGTCTATGTTTAAAAAATGTAGGCTACTCCTAGACATTACTGACCTTGGGTGTCATTGACTGTGGGAGGCTGGGGCTCTTGGAAACTCTGAGGGGGTATCTGGCAGCTGACTGGGCTCTGGATGCCCCCAGATGTTTTTGGGGGGTCACAGACAACACTCCTCCTTTGCTGCTTTACACACTGTAGGATCTCATACAGAACATCACCTGTAGAAAACAGGGGGGTGCATTTGAAAACACAGGCACAAAACCAGTCAACACACTCTCTCTTTCTGCACACACACACTCATTTCTACCTGAACTGGGACAGCGGCGTCTGAAGTCTTCCTTGGTGAGCAGGCACAGGGCTCGACCGTTCATCTCAAAGCGTCCCTTTTCAGGCCGGCGCAGTGAGTACTCCTTCTGAGCCCAGTGGAGCCAGTGGGCAACGTCCTCCTTATCCCACAGAGATGGGTTTATTCCTAGAAAACAGATGCAAGTGCATGCATGTTATTTATGGACTGGTATCTTTCAGGTAAGCAAAGGACAAGACAAACAGAGAAGATTGTTTGACTCACGCAGCCGTCCAGGTAGATGCCACAGGTCTTCCTGAGTAGGAGGACCGACCAATGGAAGCTGTTTAGGGGGGGAGTGATGCACACCGAGAGGAATGTTGACTTGAGCTCCATGCATTATGGATGCAGGACTGTTTGCTCTGTTTTCTTGCTACAAAACATTCACACACATGCCCATAAGTAGCCTACACATTGACACCACTTACTGGCAGTATAGAAACAGCAATGCAGAGCGATTTTAAAACTTTTTACCTAAAAGCTAGATTTTCAGTTGCCTAAACAATAGCAGTTGGCCATGGACAAAAACTGAAAGCTCCAATCTCCAAATTATAGTAAAAATAAAGTTATAAATATAAAATATAGGCTTCCACATTACATTTTTTTAAGACAGGGCATTTTTAAACGGTTTGTTCCTGCGACCTTAACTTACCTTGACCAAAAGAGACGGGGAAATGTTCTCCATGGAAATGTCCGTTTGACTGTACGAAAAAACAGACTTATTTCCTTATAAGCAGACATACAACTCCAATAAATGAAATAATCTGCAGATCAAACCTCCCCAAACTCCATTTTAAATGAAATATAACAGAACTCGAAGAAATAAAACTTTACTATTTTCACATTCGAGCCTTCCGGGAAATGAAAACGAAAGAAACATAATCCTTGTTTAGGGGGTGTGTGCAAAACAGGCTGATTGGAGGAAGCCACCGCAGAGGACATTTCCAAAAACATTTGACTGCACTTGATTAGCGCGCGATCCAGCAGCATATGGATGGGACCGTTGCATAAAGTATCTCTTATAAAAAATGAGGTATGAGGAAAAGCGGTTCCTGTGTGTTTTCACACTTTCGCGCACTAAATATCTAAATGAAGAATTATTGTGTGGGGGAAATAAATGAAAATTGCAGGAAGTGAGTGATTAAAAAGGTGTGGATAAGTGAATGAGAGACTACAGGACAGAGCCGCGCGTGCGCCTACAAAGCAGAAATAGTCCCCGGAGCTCCTCCTCCTCTTCTTACTTACAGGAAGAACAAACAGGCAGCGCTTTTCGGAGCATATGCTACCGCTTACAGGATCACCCTACTGAACTCCAAACTAGGTAAGGAGGTGTTTATCCAATCAAGTAGCACTAAAGAGAAACACACTCAATAGTGCAGCCACAATGGTGAGACATGAAGTTTACTGTAGTTCACAGACATGCGACGCCCCCAAACACAGAGCTTATACACTTAGGAAAAACATTCACCTATAGGCTGTACTGATATACAATACAATCGATTATAAGCCTATAAAGTATATCTGATATACAATGACAAAATGATAATGAATATCACAGTTGAAATACCTACAGGAACATGACAAGCGTCGTGCCCAAAGATAAGACAGAACTTTATTTACGGACTGGACAGAAGGCTTGGTCAGGTAGCTGTATATTCTAATTTGCAAACGTACAGTAAACCTAGTGCATGTAAAAGTGTTGAAAATATTATAATAACAATACTAATAATATACAATTTACAACATCCTACTCAAATTCTACAAATTGCCTCTACGTTTTTTTGTTTTTTTTTTACATTTTGGTTACTTATTAGTCACACTGCAGATTAAATATTAACTTAATGTATGAAGTTGAAGTCCAACTCAAAATTACACAAAAGCCACAATAAAAGATTCCAACCAACCCAGTTTTTCACCTGATCCCCTGATCTTGAAGTTTCAGGATCATATCTGTCCTGTCTGCTGATTACTCGAACAGAAAATCTACAAATTTTAATTTGTTTTTGGTTTGAAAAAATGGGATTAGAGTAAATATATAATTATGCAGTTCAGTTATGTTTGTTTGTTTTGGAAGAAAAAGAGTCTGGTTGTACAGGTGTCATACAAAGTTAATTATGTCCAAAATATTAAAATAGTGGCACTGACATTTGATTAATGTGTTTTATATCAAGATGCCACTATTCTAATGCATTTTTAACCCTAATAGAAGACCAGTGCTTAAAATAGTCGAGATTTGTAAAACATGAGGTCACTGGCTATTTACAATTATTTGCATTGCATTTTATGATTGTAGATCTCTGAAATTGTTTTGTAGCCACCTGTATAAAAGTGCCCACATGTCTTTTCTGTCATATTTCTCCAGTGATGTGGGCTGAAAAAGTGGGGAAACAGTTGGGCCACCCGACACGATCAGTGGCAGGGTGGCTGGTGAGTAAGCTGCTCACAGTGCGCAACCGGGTCCTTGAGGAGAGTGCTGTGCAGCTGAGTGGGATCCAACCTGGGGACACAGTGCTGGAGCTGGGTCACGGCCCGGGACTGGGTCTGCAGTCAGCAGCCAAACTACTCACAGAGCCCACAGGCCGCCTTATAGGGGTGGATTACTCAGAGTACATGCATCAGGTAAAGTATGAAAACTGACAGAGTGAAATAAAGTATTTAAATTCAAGTTTGTTTATCACATGCACGTCTTGCTAATTTGTTACAAAAAGAGTAAAGCACAAGACACAGTAACAAGCCTAGCCTTCCCAAACTAGCCACATACGAATGTAAGCCTCTCTTTAAGGAACACTAATTAAGAAAAGAAAGAAACCGTTGGCAAACAGGCAGACAAAAGCTGAAAAAACTATAACTACTAGTCGGGGACAACATTGCATTTGAATGGGGAACATTTCTCACTTTTGGAATAGTAGAATATTTCTCTTTTTCTTCTCTGAACAGATGGCAAGTGAGCAACTGAAGGAACTTGTGGCTAGTGGGAAAGTGACCCTACACCATTGTGATGTAGCAGCAATGCCTCTGGCAGATAGCACTGTGGATAAAGTCTTTCATTGTAACTGCTACTACTTCTGGCCGGACCTCAGGAAGGCAGCCACAGAGATACACCGGGTAATGAAACCAGGTAGGATATGACATAACAGTAAGAAAGACTTTATTTTCAAGGCACATTTCTCATCCAAATTAAAACCTGTCTCAGATGTTCTGGTGATTTGCTACCTTACTCCTAGTTTTTCTAAGAAATATCATTCTTTCTTTCTCTCTTGAACCCACCCAGGAGGCCAGATGGTGACCACGCTGAGGCTGTTCCATGTGGCTACTTTGGCAGCAAAGCGAGTGATGCCAGGGGAGAACTGGCGCCCGGAGGCCTACATGGGAGCACTGAGAGACTCTGGCTTCACTGAAGTCAGAATGGAAGACAAACGGCACAAACAAATCACTTTTCAGGCTATCTATGCCACTGCCGGAAAATGAGATTGACATCAAACTGCAAATGAGATATTGTGTGTATTTGAAATGCTTGAATGAAAACAAATCAAACACAGAAACAAAGTGCAATACAACACACATTGTTATTTTTATTAGATTTTTATGTATGTGTTTACTTTGTCATAATTAAATGAAAAACATTTTAAATAACAATTTTTAGCCTTTTGTTTTTAAAAATTGAATTGTTTTCATTGTGAATTCTGTATCAAAGGAAATTCTTGATATACATAGTTAAATAAATAAATGCATTGTATACATATACTATATATACTGTAGATACATAGTACAATTAAACATACACATACACTGTATGTAATATAAATTTGATAATAATAAATAAATTAAAGTAAAAGTCCAAAAAAAAATTGAAATGAAGAGAGCTGCAAAATATAAATTCCAGTGCAATGCATTAATGAAAGTGTTGGGCAAAGTTCCAAATTACAAGCAATGAATATGCTGTACATAAAGGTGCATCTGTGTTACTGTTTTACAAATGTTACACATTACAAGCATATATACAGTATGGATGGAAAATGAAAAAAAAGATAAGGGTGATTGTACTGTAAGTAAAATACGGGATACAAACTGTAGAAATAGGAATAGAAATATTCAACTGAGTTTGAGCTACATCATAACATACATAATAATAATAATCCCTTATCAGTGTCCAGTGTTCAGCACTGAACTATCCCTATGATGTAGACAAATTGATAGAGTTACTAAAGATAGACTGTGTTTGACACATAGCTGCAAAAATGAATTCATCTGGATTTGGAGAGAATGCCACCAAATGGAAACCCTTGGTTCGTGTCACTTTGGTTTGTCCAAAATTTCAAGTTTCAAGTCAAACACAGTCGTTAACGAAGAAGCTGGAACTCAAAGTGACTCAAAAACATAGAGTTTGTTTTTACAACAGGCCAGGAGATGCCGTTTCATGTTTAAAACTGCCGTATATAAAGGAGTCTGTCATGGGGACTTGTTGAATTAAAGACAACACTAGCAAGTGAACGGTAGGTGGCGGTCGTGCTCCGGTTGGGTGCAATTGGCCACCAAAATAGAAGAAGAAGAAGTTGGACGCGGGCGGTGTTGATGACGTAGGGAGAGGGAAATCCAAAACAGAGCTAACGGCGGGCGGTGTTGTGAAGTTTTATAGTGAAGTTAAGCTATACAGCGGTTGTGAAGTGGACGACAGTTGTTAAAGCGGGAGGAAAGTAAGCGATTGTGGTTTAATATCGAGTAAACAACATCTTATCCTGACTACGGCGTGGTTATATTGGACTTACAAAGACATACTAACATGTTTCCAGTAGCCACATCATTTAGCAGGCAAAAACGTTAGCTTTGAGCTTTTAACAAGATAGCTAACGTTAACATAGGCAGCGTTATGTGTCAACTTAAGGGATTACAAAAGCAACAATGATTGAACACCAAGAGCTAACTATAAAGCGAGTTAATATTATCTATCAGGTCAAAACGAATACATAAATAACGTTACACGAGGTGCCAAAATCACCACTTCTTATTGCTTGGCGTTTGCGATGCATTAATCAAGACTCGGTCCTGTTCACTCCATTTACCGCTTAGCAGAATGCAGAGGGCTTCCCGTTTAAAGCGTGAACTTCAGATGCTGAGCACCGAGCCACCTCCCGGGATAACATGCTGGCAGTCCGAGGAACGGATAGACGACCTCCGGGCACGTAAGTATTCTCAGCGTCAATATACCACATATGGCAAGCAAAATATTGGTCTAATCTACCTGATCATGTGTTTTTTCCTTTCTCTGGTTTACAGAGATAGTGGGCGGAACAGAGACTCCATATGAAGGTGGACTCTTCTCCTTGGAGATCAAGGTCCCAGAGAGGTACATTTTCTCAAAGGTTTAATATTGGTGGAGGTGTTCTCTCTCCCATTTCCATGTTATAAACACTTACTGCAACCTAGTAAGACTCACCTGCTGTTTTCCTCTCATAGGTACCCATTTGAGCCTCCCAAAATACGATTCCTGACCCCCATCTACCACCCAAACATTGACAATTCAGGACGTATCTGCCATGATGCTCTCAAACTCCCACCAAAGGTTGCAACAAACAAAAAATTAAATTGTTTCTGTCTCACCTTTATCATCTGGTTTTGTTTGTCTGCTGTTAAATAAATGAGTAGATATACCAGCTAACAGCAGTTAGATTTAATGTTTTTTCATTTAAATCTTTTCATTTTATTCAGGGAGCCTGGAAGCCATCCCTAAACATCTCCACAGTCCTCTCCTCCATTCAGCTGCTCATGGCTGAGCCCAATCCAGACGACCCACTCATGGCTGATATAGTGAGTCACATCTAATCTTGCATTCACATATATCCTGCTATCTGTTAGAGTAGCATAACCTTGATACACAACCATATATTGAATATGAATATTCTAATACAAATATGGATATGTGACAATAGAGCTTTTGCAAAAACGTTTTTTGGATATCAGAGTGGCTGAGAACTAAATAACACTGCTTAAAACTTGCACCTGGAAAAGAATTGAATACTCTTTCCAGTATGCATTTTTATTACAAGCCAGAAGTTTTGCTAAATGCCAGAATAACTTGTTTAGATATCAGTCTGAAACACCTTTACCTCTTGTGACAAAAATACAGCCTCTTGTGGTCTTAAAATTGCAGTAGGGAGCATTTGAATTGTGATACTTTGATCAATGGTGTATTTCCACCGTATACACCTGTAAAGAGACACTTACATTTTTTGAATGCAGTCATCAGAGTTCAAATACAACAAACAGATGTTCACGGAGAAGGCCAGGAAGTGGACACAGGAACATGCTGTTCAGAAGAACATGGTAAGTCACTCTGGTCTATGGGCGAAGCAGTTGTAACGTATTTACTGTCGTTCATGATTGAAACAGTTTACCAATTTAGTCTTTTTTTAATTTCATTATGTACTTACCTTCTCGGGTAGGCTGCATTATTCTTAGTGAGTGACATGACTGTCATTTGTATTAGCTATGTGTAGTGGTATATTTTACCCACAAGGTGGTGCTGTGTTCCCTTGATAGAAGGTTGTCTACCAATTTAATATTCACTTGCAACGAAGTGATGCAGACTGTTTGATTCATACTCAAATGTGACCTCCACATTTCACACTTCTCAGTTTAGGGATGTGGAGGATCATAGATGGGCAATGCTGTCATTGTCTAAAATAATTTGTATCTGTCTTTGTTCAGGGAGTCGTGGAGGGCAACAAAGAAAATACTCAGGATCACAAAGCTTCATCCCGCAAAAGAGAGGTTTCGGGTGCACAGCAGGAGGCAGAGGAGCCAGCAAAAAGAACCTGTGTGTAGTTTATATCTCGCTTGTTAGAGCCACGGGTCTCTCTTCTCCAAAGCCACCATGCCTTATACATCTGTCTACTTGTAAAGAGTATGATTTTACATTTTAATTTAGTGCTAATACCTAGTTCCATTTACTATGTATGCATTTCTGTTCTTAATCTAGAAATATCAACATATTTATATGTATAATGTTTATGTTTGTGTTGTGATATTAAAGTTTATTTTGAACACTGATGGTTCAACATATTTAATGTATACATGGACTTGTGTGTGGTGTGAAGGTATGTTTCACAATAGTAGCATAAGCAGAGTGGTGTGATGTGTATATACAGTATGAAGATAATTTTATTCAAACATATGCTTACCAGTTGTATACAAAGTATGTACATCCTAAATAGCAAGTTGGGTTTTTTTTACAAACTAAGGATTTATTTCTTAATATATAAAATTATATATTTGCTGTTTATCATATAAAAAGGGAGACAAACATCATAAGGCTGTAGTGAGTCAATACCATGCTAGTTCAGAGGTAGTTACATTGTATGTACATATTGCTAGCCTACACTAATGTCTGTAGAAAGATAGCTACATCCCATTCAGTCTGTATAACTGCTTGCCTCCTGTTGCATATTTGAGACAAAATCATGTAAACTGTATGTGCGATCTGTTTCCTGTTGCATTTTGCTGCCACATAAAGAATAACATTTTTATAACCGCTATTACACGCTTGCAAAGAAATATATCTGACAATAACATTTCTGTGAATGAAAAATGTTAGCTTACTCTGGTAAAATGTCCTGGTGTGTCTGATGATGACTCCCTTTCTTTGAAACAGACCTTAGCAATAGGATAGAACTTATATTTTTTTAAAAACAAATAAGATAACTCCATTTAAAATATAACCAAACAATCTGTAACCTCTAAGTTGCATGTCTCATGATCACATTTCAGTATAAACATTTACACTTAAAATTCTACTGGTTCTACCTAAATTCCCCCTGGCTAAACCATTGATTTGTCTGATGCTTAGATTTTCCATGTAGTTAACAAGCTTTTATTTTAGCTTTCTTTTTGTCATGTGAGACCATGACTGACGCAGTCCACTGGGTAGTGTCTGAAATTGTCCTTTATTATAGCAGACATGTATTGTGGTGTTTCCTTTAAAAGTCTTTACTGTGAAGGGAACCTTTAGTTGCACTCTCCATTTTCAGAGGCACTTTGCTGTGTTCTCATAGACTTCTCTTGAGTACTCTACAGTCTCTGTGTGGACTCATTCTGAGGTGCTTGAGGATTGATAACCCAGAGCTGGCCTTGCTGCTGCTGCTGTTCAGTGATGGTCCTTGAGTGTCCATAGTGTCCGAGCTATTCAGACCACTAGCTTGGAGGCTCATGGATGAGAGGTGAGAGAGGGAGTCATGGTAGAGTGATACAGAGGGCAAGTGTTATGAATCACATCTTGATCCAAACTCTTCAGACATTCATCGTCGTTCAGGCTCCCTCGTTCTGTCACCCTGTCTCTATCTCTGGCAGTGGGTATCTGGCAAGGGATGAGAGGAACAGAGGAAGTAGAGGAGCAGTGGGAAAACCTGATTGGATCCAGTCGGGGTTGGAGTGGGGCCCCCCCACTGTAAAGGGCAACAGCATCAGCGAGTGACACCTGTGTTGATGAATCGGAGCAGGAGCTCTTCTCTGTCTCCACAGAAACCAGCGAGTCCAGGGTGCGGTCCCGGCGTAGCTGTGGACGCGCTTTGGGGTGAGGCCAGAAGAAGAACTGGGAGTGGTCTCGGGTGAAAAGGAGGAAGAGGAGGGGGTTGAGGCAGGCAGGCAGAGGCTGGAGAAGCAGGAGAACTGACTTTAGCACTTCCTCCCCCAGAGAGAGGAGACCCAGGAGGGAACAGAGGGAGAGGAAAGCTACTGGTACATAGAGGAGGCCATTGGTGAATATTAGCCAGGCAACATGTTTGATCATAGCGCAGTCCCACAGGCCCTCACATTCTCCCCTGAGTAACTCCCAGTAAAGGCGGATGTATGAACCTGTGACTATAAGCAAGCACAGAGTGTTCATCATAATGAGCGACAAGGGAAAGCCCAGGGAGGATGGCATTCGAGAGGATGGGGGTGGCAGGGGCGAGGGAAGGCAGAAAGGTGAGGACCCGTACTCTCCAACTCCTACCAGTGGGAGAGAAGCTAGGGTGAGGGAAAGAGTGAGGCAGAAAAGTGCACATGTGCGTACACTCCCAAGGGATGGGGACTTCCCGTAGGCACGGGCACATGTTACGCTCACGCCACACTGTACAGCTGCCAGAGTCAGCAGCAACACACTTGCCTCAGACGCAAACACCCAGACCCAACCCGTCGCCTGACAACCAGGACCCCCCTCCCAGCGGGCACCGTGGTGACCAAACTCTCCCAGGGTTAGAGCATCCACAAGGGCCAAGGTGCATGTACACACACCCGTCAGCAGGTTGGAGGCACCCATGCAGGCCACAGTGAAGCGGAGCGGTGACAGGTAGCCTGGTGAGCCGAAGAGGGACAGGAGCAGGAGGGAGTTCCCCAGAAGAGACACCAAGGATATGGACCACAAGCCCACACGAACCAGCCAGCTGCCCAACAGAGAGTCACAGGGACGGAAAGGACCTGCAAACATACAAATCAGCTGTAGATAAACCAACTGTAAATGGTGAATTCGTGCCTCAATTTTCTCATACTGTAGTTGTGACAAAACAACCTGCAAGCCAGTTGATAACAGCTTGATCATCATCACTGAAGGTCTAACTTCAGTTACCTGGAGTCGGTGTGCATTGGACACTGGTCTGTAGTTTGGATTCCTCTATTTCTAGTTGGAACTCCTCCAGGTCAGGGTCGTCTGGAATAAAGCATTGTCAGGGTCAAAAATCAGAGGTCCAACTCCTTGGGGCCAATCTGTTGTATAAGGTCTGTTTAGCTTAGGTTTTATGACAGCTTATTCTGCATACGTGTACACACTATACTGTATGCATGTTAGATTGTGTGTGGCCCTGGCTACAAGGGGTTGGTGCAATAAGGGAGGTGATCTAACATTCTTTTGCAATGAAAGAAAAAAATATTTGTAGAAGATAATTGGCACTTGCAGGAAATTTGATCATCATGACTGTTTTTCTAGCAATTAAAGGTGAATAAATTTTAATCAGCGATATGTCATGGTTTAATCATCTTTTGTTATCGTTACCTTTTGTTACACCCAGCAATTGTTTATTTTCAGATTTAATGGTGTAGGTTTAATGGTTTTAATTTCAACTTAATTTTGGTTTATTGGTGTTAATATTTTATGCCTGCCACAGGAATGCGTGGAAGGGTCAACACTCAAGTGTAAGTGTGCGTCAGCTGCCAGGTAGCTGTGGTTTCAGCGAGGCTCTGACATGTTTCAAGTGGGCTTGTGTCAATAATTCGGCAATGAGCACAGGCATATGGGGCTCAGATGTCTATGTATTACTTTACCCCTTGTTCTGGGTGTGTGCCATGTGTGTTATGTACTGTATATATGCTCGCACAGATATCGTAATTGGGCGCTTTCTTACAGTGTGTGTCAGCGTGGATAGGGTACATGGCTACAGTCCTCTTGTGTAGGTCCTCGTCAGTGTTGCTCTGCTCTGTGTCCCACTGGGTGGCTGGCTTGTAGCTATCACAGGAACCATACACACAGCACTGGTAGGCATAAGGCATCTCTATTACCCTGTAATGAACAGATGGAACAGTATTGACAATATACCAGGAAAAACAATGCCACAACAGATGGTATAACAGGTGGACAAAGAAATGGTAACAAAACCTTGCGTGATGTTCATTTTAATGTGAGCTTGAGCATTACCAGCTTAGCTTTTAGTTACAATATTGGATATTCACTTTGACATTTCAAAGCAACCTCAGGTGCTTATGAATCTTCCTGTAACACTTGAGTACATGTGAAAAATCAAGCAAAATTACCCATCATCTAAAGGGAAAACGTAGGTGAAACTGTCAGTTTTCTGTAGTCTGGATCAGCTAACTTTGGTGTGGGTGGTTGTACACAAACATTTACTGTACATGTACAATGCTTTTGAAATGGCTTTCTGCCAGGAGTTCTGTTTTGGACAATGTTCTACAGTATTGCTGACATTGCCACTTGATCACCTGCCATCTCCTATGTCTTTGAAACTCACTCTCCATTTTCACTTCACTGCACCTTTCCAGGCCTTCAGGGATCTTTGCAACAAGAATTAACTTGCTGCTGACAAATGCTTCCTCATTGTTGAAGTTCAGTTCAGGAATGGCTTGCAGGGATACTGTGTTATTACTGATATACAACCTTGGCTGCTTTTGGTAAAGTGGAGATATTAATAGAAAATTGTGAGAGGAAGGATAATTGTAGGGATGGGAAGTGGTGCATTGTTCCTTACAGCCAGAGGATACACACCTGGGTAAGTTCACATTGGGGACTAAGAAACAATAAAAGGATGCATGATGGCTTGTGTGTGTGTGTGTGTGTGTGTGTGTGTGTACCTCATACGGGGGAAGTGATCAGGACTGAAGGCCTCGTATAATTCTGTGTTGCCCCTCAGCTTGAGATGGGTGAGACCCCCCAAACCTGCAACAGGTACTGAGCTGAGACGGTTCTCAGTCAGGTCCCTGAAATAAATATAGAAAGAAACAGAAGAGGGTGGGTGTCAGATCAGGCCAAGTCAATGTGTTTTCATTTCAGATATTGCCGAGGGTCATTCTTGGTAACAAAAAGGCCTTGTCTCTTAGATATTTTAAACTGTTCAGACAAGGCTCTATCAGATTCCCTCCAGATAACACTTCCTGTCAGATGTAGAGTATCTGCTTGTTTAGCTAGGCATACTTCAACCAGTCTTCACACACAAAGAAGCAGTTTGTATTGGCATGACCTGAGATGAGTCTTCTGGCCACACAGATGGGTTTTTCAAACAATAAATGCATATCAGTGTTCTCTGTAGACTTAGCCAAAGACAACAGGTTTTCTGTGGCACACGCAGTCAAGTGTAGAGTGTTTGTATAAGGCGAAGGCTCTGACGTACAGCTTAACTTAATTAAAGATGCACAAATTTGGCGTGCCTTCTAGGGGAGAGGAGTGACACTGCAGAAGGACCAGATGAAAGGGAGAAGAGTCTTAATGACAGTTATGTATCTGTGTTTACTCACAGTTTGATCAAAGAGTGAAGCGAGGCGAAGGCATCCGGGTGGATCCACTCGATCATATTCCAGCTCAGATCGCTGACAGAAAAAATAATCAAAGTGAAGTGAAATTTGGCCGAAAGGAATTGTAATTACACTTTGAATGTTGTATCTCGACCACCACTAGATGTCAGTAATAGGTCATACGTCTACATAGTTTGATTTTGACCAATGCTTTCCAACCTTTTTGGCCTATGACCCCTTAAAATGTGACTCCTCATCATACTATGAGTGATTTTCCCTCCACAGATTGTTTCATTTATTTATTCTATAGAGCTGCAAAGAGGTAAAAGTATCTAGTATTTCACAAGAAAAAGTTCAGAGGAAAATCTGAAAAAATATGCGACATTTTTTGTAGCAGAATTATGTTTTTCTTATCTGCTATGCTGTTAATCATCTGAGGAAACCTCAGAGATATCTTGCGACCCCCAGGTTGGGAACCACTGATCTAGACAATGAATTTCTAACAAATGTTGACTTACAGTGCTCTTAGAGAGGTGAGCTGCTGGAAGGTGCTTGACTCTATCCTCCTGATTTGGTTATGCTGTAGCCCTCTGTTGAGAAAAATATGTATAGGCATACATAAGTACAATTTAAAATGTGCAGGGAAACAGATATAAATGTTGATTTTTGATGCATATGTGTGGGTACAGTTGTGTTTGGGGTTGAACTACTCACATCTCTTGCAGTGCAGAGCAGTGGTAAAAGCTGGGCAGATCCTCTATCTGGTTGTAAGACAGCTCCCTACAACAATACACAAAGCACACATAAACACAGTGACCAGCTGTGGATTTATAGCGTGGGAAATTATGGGGGTGACAGGATTATTTGGGTAACAGTCGGCTCTGTGAGCAGCAAGGCGATATAGCAGGACAATAATTTTGGGGGGATGATTGGATTTCATAGCACAGTGATTGTACAAATGATTGCTTAGGGGCACAACTCTCCACAGTTGGGTTTTGTGTATCAGTTTTTGTACCTCTCACCCCCACCCCCCCACCCCCACCCCCACCCCCACCCCCACCCGTGTGTGTGTGTGTACTCACAGCACTCTGAGGCGAGGCAGCTGCTCACATAGATCCAGAGGGAGAGCTGAGAGACCGGCCCGAGTCAGCGTCCTATAGAGAAGAAGAGAATCCTCTGATCATTGTTGAAGTGCAAGCAAGCGACAGGATCCCCCAGTCCCGTGAGTCTAACTTGGTCAGACAGGGAGCTGTGTAGGTTCGCCAAACCTGTCACTGGCTGGCGTAACTAGCTTACCCCTCCCTATCCCTTTTCTGAGTCTCCTGTTCTGTCCCTTTCTCTCCTAGAATCCTAAAACACACATATTATCTCTTTTTCTCTCTCTTGGCTTTCTGTCTGTGTGTGTGTGTGTGTCTCCTGCTTATCCTTATCTCTCTCTCAACTCATTTTCTCTCATGTACTTGGACTCCCGGGGTCTCAACCTCAGTGTCTTTTCACATTCTCTGTTGTTGTATGTGGTGAAGCCCCAGTAGATGAAATAATACTATGCATGTGTGTGGTGGTGCTGGTGGTGGTGGTGGTTCGTGTGTGTGGGGATAAAGGAGACACTCACAAAATTTCCAGGCTGGTGGTTCCTTTCAGATCAGGAAACTCTTGAATCTGAGTTGCTCCGTTAAGGGAACTGCAGTCGAACAGGGAGAAAAGTGTCAGAAAGCTCTCTCTCTCTTTCTTTCCCTCTCTCCCTCTCTCTCTCTCTCTCACACTCACACACACACACACATGCGTGTGCACACAGACCTTGTCTAACAGCTCATTTCAGCCATCAAACTTTTCCTCCAACATCAACACAGGCTGTTTTGGCTGTCTCAATAGACATCATAAGTCACACCATTCAACATGTTCTTACAACACACTCTCTCTTACCACATCAGCACACAGCACAGCAATACGCTAACACAACATCATTCAGTAGGCCATTACACATGTCCACTCAACTCTCACTGCTAGGGACAGAGGATGATTTAAACAGTGTTTGGGCTAACTCACTGGAATAGTTTCTACTGACCGCATACTTACAGCGTGTGCAACTTAGGTAAGAACTGGAAAGCGGATTTTCCCACAGAATGGATGGGGTTCTCATAGAAATGACTGCAAGAAAGAAAGAGAAAAATTGATTTGGACATATTCTGATTAATTTGTTTTTGCGAATGAGTTGTGTTGTACATGATGTTGACATGACATTGCAATTATGTGTTAATCTAATACAGTATGTGCACATTGTAGCATTAAACTTTAAGCTCACATGGTTTGGAGCTGAGGGTTTCCCACGAAGGCCCTCTCGGGGATGGCTTTGATATTGTTGTTATGGAAGCCCCTGCAAATATAAAAACATACTTTTAGTTAGACAGTCTATCAATATGTTTCTGATTTTGTGTGTGAGTGTGTGTTTGGAGAATCGACAGAGTGTGTTTGTGAGCGAAAGGCAAGTCATTTGTCCTCATGTTGCACCTGCCATTGCACAGCTGAAAAACATTTTTGGATAAATGAGATGTAAACACGCACACATACGCTGTATCTGTGACACATATGCACACTGCGGAACATCTGCTAAAGCTGAGGGAAAACATGCTCTGTGTGTGCGTGCATGTGTGCGTGCGTGCGCGTCTGTGTGTACGTGCAGGCGAGCGGGTGCGTGGGTGTGTAGCCAGCACCTGCTTAGGGCGAGAGAGATTGTATCCGAGTGCCACATTAAAATCACTTAACGGGATTACTTGGGATAACGCAACCATGATAGTCATGTCAGGCAGGTGTGTTTGTGTGTGTGTGTGTGTGTGTGTGTGTACTCACAGTTCCTGAAGCTTACTCAGTGTCCTGATGGCCACAGGGAACTCCTGCAGATCATTGTAGTTTAAATCCCTGATAAAGAGACAGTAAGATAAATAATATATTGAAACATTAAGTCCAAGGCGTGATGGAGGTTTTAGTTCCCTGCAAAGGAAATCATAATTCAACCATGTATGATATCCTGTATTTCTGTGTGTGAGAAAGTGTGTCTGATTGCATACGTATATGTAGCCATTTCCTCTCCACTCTGAGAGGCTGACAGCTGCAGTGAGTGTGAAGTTTGGATGTGACCTTTGACCTTTGCTGCTCTGACCTGATTATTTAGGTCTGTCTGTGATTAGTTGCCCAGGAAACGCTGTATCAAAACAACCGTTGCTATAGTTGACACAGCTCATATGCAGGTGGCAGGACATTTCTTGTCTGAAAAGTATGTAGTGTGCATGTTTGTGCATACAGTACATAGTATGTCCTTTGCCATATGTGCCTGGGTATGCGTGCATGTCTATGTGCTGTCTTTGAAGATTCTTAGCCATCCAGGTCAAAGGATATCTAAAAGTACTACGCCATAGTCAACTTGATTTATTTTTATTCTTAAAGTATAAGACAACAAAAATGCTTTTTATTAAGTACTTCTAGATTTATATGTGTGTTTTTCCCCAAGCATCGATGGATGCAAATGTTTGTCTGTCTGTGTCGGCTCTGTCTTGTTTGCATATGCTGTTACGTTTTCCAGCAGTCCCCTGGACGGCTCCTCGTAGTAATGATTTTATAATACACACTAGGGGCTGGGGAGGGTGGTGTGGTGATGCAGATGGTCTCTCGTATTTCTCATAAGCGAGGCCGCTGTGAGAGATTAACCCCTCATACCAGTGCAATCCCCACGTCAATGACACCTGTCATCTTATCCCGCTGAATCATCTGTCTCTCCTCGCCGCTGACGGCCCAGACACTTTAACACACACTATTCTGGTCCAGAGAGCTCCATCCCTCTTTTTCTCAATCTCTGGTTTCCCTTCATCCCCTTAATCATGGCTCCCCTGACTTACACCATGTTCCCTCACATTTCCCAGCATGGATAATGGCTTTAAAGTGGAGTGTTAAGCTGGCCATACGCTTGTGAGTGCACAGGCAGAAGTACTTGCTTATCTGCGCACACACACGCTTGTGCCCACACACATGCTCATAAAAAGGAACGCATAATTTTTTACACTTCAACAGGTTGTTAAGCAGCATGCCAGAAACGGTGTTTTCATCAGACCACCATGAATTTTGCAGGAGACACAGTTGCACCGTCTCCATTTCGCTCTCTTTCTTTCTCCACCTCTTTCATGAGACTACCTCAGTTTCCTGCGGTTTCCATATTGGTGTGTGGTTAGGCTCTAGCTACGGCACGTACGCTCAAACAGCTCTCCTGTAGCCATGCTGAGCCATATTTGACCTCAGCGCTGCTTAGCAATTACTTTTACAAAACACAGAGGAATCTGTTGATGTTACTTCAAGGTAATCAAAGAGGAACTTTTCATCTTCACATTCCTGTCGCTCATTTGTTGGTTGTGGTTTTGAAAAACGTTCAAGCACCTGCTGAAATTACCGGGATATTAATCATTATGACTTTACGATTTAGCGCTACACTTCATTATTCTTTGGCACACTTGGTACATATGATTTATAAAAACACATTAATTTCAACACCAAACACTTTCACGCATAAAAAGAAACAAGGCTGCAGTCAGACACACAAAGTGAGTAAATTGATGGCTCTTGGTTATATTACATTTTTGAGGTTATATTTCAGGACGTAATGTTCTTCATATATCTTAGAGTTAATCTAAGGCAATGTGATTGTTGTAAACAGCACCATACTGAATCAATGTTGATACTTGCTGATACTTTGTCATCACAAAGCCTGCATCAGTGTTTGGGGAAACAGAGGAGGTACTCATTTGGGCCTTTGAAATGAAATCACTTCAGGGTGTGTGCATGTGAGTTTGTGTGTGTGTGTGTGTGAGAGAGAGATAGTGAAAATAGTAACCACTGTCCAAAAAGCGTGTGCGCATGCATGTGTGTGTCTGTGATTATGTGTGTGTGTGTGTGTGTGTGATACTCACAGTGTCTCCAGACTGTGTAAACCTTCAAAACATCGCGCGCCCATGCTCTGGATCTGGTTGTTATGGAGATGTCTGGAAAAAGGCCACAAATATTTTTCAACAAATCAGAAATTACTTTCTCAAAAACGTTTCCACACTGCAATCATCGCCGCCCTGTTCTAAGTCAACGGAACAAATAATTTCTCTGGTAAGCTGAGAAACCCGGACTCAGGAGAGTTTTAAGTAAACAAATCAAGATGTCACTTACAGTACGACAAGGGCGGAGAGGTTGGTGAATGCATAATCGGGGATGTTTGTGATCTGGTTGAGGGCCAGCGTCATGGCCTGCAGGGAGGGCAGAGAGTCCAGGGCCGTCACTGGGATCTCTGTTAGGGAGTTGTCATCCAACCACAGGTGTCTTAGAGAGCGAACCCCTCTAAAGGCCCCAGCCGGAACCTCAGACAACAGGTTAGCATCGAGACGCCTGCAGGGTGAGAGGAACTGAGCTTAGCGAGATAATCACCAAGTCTAAGTTCAGTATGTTTGCTTATGTGCATGTGTATCTGTGTTTGTGCGTGCATTAGAGGTTATGTGTCATGGCATTGAAACACTTTGGCTTACAGGAAGGTTATTATGAGAATTACACATCCTTAATTCTCCTTCTTTCATCTTTGCTGCAGCTTCTTAGAAGCTCCTCATTATGATTTATTCCCATGCTAAATAAGCCATGTCTAGCTTCACCAGCACAGACATGTATGAAATGTAAGATGAGAAAAACACAGACACAAACGTGTAGGGACGGTTGCTGCGAGCCTGTTTTATTCCACCTCGCTTTATTTATGCTGTGTATAGCCGACTTCCCTCAGCGTCTGGAAAAAGGGAAAGACGGAAGGAGGGAGGAACAGTTAAAGATGCATCTTCAGCTGTTCCTCCCTCCTTCACTCTTTCCATTGGAGTCCCGCTGTCGGCATCAGTCCCTGACGTTTCCAGCACTCATACACAAACACAGCTCCTTTCAGCTGATGAATTCATGACACCGAACACACACATATGCATTCACACATGCACTTTCATCTCTTCAACCATACCAAACCCACAAAACCTTTGTCCCCTCTCTCCCTCTGTGTCCTCAACCCGCAGGCAATGAGTGTGGACTGTGACACACACACACTCCACGTAAATGCACACACACACTGTCCATAGTGATGAATGATCCCCTCAGGGCAGAGTTGACAAGCTGAGACCACTTCCTCCTGCTATTCTTCTTTCTTTGGCCCTTCACACTCATTCATTAATCTCCCTCTCCTCCCTCTGGCCCCTCTCACACTCACATTTTGTTTCTTACATCTTCATTGATGCACTCCCAGCCGCCGCAGACCCCTTTGCGTCTCACTCCTTAACTCTTGTTCGTCTTTCAAACATCCTCCCTTATCAATCTTACACTGTGGTTCTTTGATTCTCGCGCTACAGCTCCTCCTCAGCCTCCTCACCCTTCGGAGGCTATACCAAACAAACAGCATCATCAAAGTGAAATCTGAACTTGAACTCTGAACTCTCTGCTTTTCTCCCCAGGGAAACTTTCCATCAGGAGAGGCAACTGTATACACTGGCAGATGCTCACACACAGGCACACAGGAAAACACCCTCCAGCATACATATAAATACACATGAATGTGTGTACGCGCGCACACAAACTGCTTCAAGAAATGTTCATCTTGTCCACTTCCTGAGCACACATTTGTTCTCAGTGCTAAACATCATCCTTGTACATCCTGTGCGCTCCAACTGTGGACATTGTTTGTCCCTGACCCAAATCGCAGGATGAAAGCTACGGAAGACCCTTCAACTTTCTGGTTTGTTCTCCAGGGCAAAATAATAATTGCTCCTCTGGGTGGACCTGCCAGGTCTCCAGAAGGTCCAGACAGAACCAGGAATGTTCCACAGAAGCCAATAAAGCAGCAACTATTTCCTGTCCATCACATCAAAGTCTGAGGTACGATTACGGGAGAGAGAAATAGAGACAGAAAGAGAAAGTTCTCTTAAATGATCCAGGAGATCTGTGGACCTGCCTCCACTGGTTCAATTCTCCAGATGGCCAAAATGTTATACAACGGGAAACTTAGAGGAGCACGTTTCACTGCCATCCAGTCAAATCTCTAAAAACAGGGTTACGTTGATTAATGTGGCTTGTGGAACTCATCAGTGGTGATTACGCTGCTTAACCTGTGGGTTGGGACCCAAAACACGTCTGTCTGCTTGTGATGGCACCGAACTAAACAACAGCACTCACACGGTGTGTTGTAATTAGCCTGTTCCAAATGTTGAGACAAATTTCTCTGCTGACAAAAGGATTCTGGTCCGAGATTAAGACGTGATTTATTTTGGATAAAAGCCTCCTTTATACATTTATGCCAATTTAAAACCCATGTGCTGTCTGAGATGCTGTCTCTTTTTACCTGGTGTGTTTTATGTCAGTGAGAGGCGCCGACAAGCTTCACTCTCCAAAGCCTTTCCAGTAATCTTTCTCCGCTGGGCTTATCATTACTGTAATGACAAGGTGCGTCTCTATACACTGGCTCTGTGTGTGTACTGTGTGTGTGTGTGTGTGTGTTTTCGTATACTCGAGACCATCTCTATGTGAAGAAACTGAGAGACCACACACACATACACACACATATAGACAGAGACATCATCATGACAGAAAATTGTGAGGTTAGACATACACTTACACAAGGACAGCCTGAGCCATAGGGCCTGCCTGTAGGTACAGTATGTGTGTACAGATGTGTGAGTGAGTGCACAGTCTTGGTGACTGTGTCGAGGGAGAGCAGGCCTGCTTTATACCAGACAGGGAAACGTTGTAGGTGGTAGAAGAGTTACATGTGCAAGCCCCTCCTATGTTACAACTCCAGCAATTTGAGTGTGTGTGTGTCTGTGTGATGAAGGAAATGGCTTTATGGATATTTACAAAGAATTATTAATTTGGAAAGCAGGGATGTGGAGTACGTGTGCGGTACAAAGTTGGGAGAGACGGGTAGGGGTGAGGAATTACAGATGAGGTGGTCCACATGCATCCGCCCAAACATTCACGCTGACACACTCACACATACACACGTACACTGACCCCACAGATGAGACAATTATGCCACCAAACACTCTCATTAGCCAGGGGGATAGCGGTGTGGGTGGTGGGAGAAGAACGGAGGAGAGGAGCGGAGGAGGAAGAGAGGGGGAATTGATGGAAAATGGGGTTGTTTCACAGCTCATTGGAGATGCTCTCCCTGGCCTGCAGTGTCTGCTGTTTCCCTCATGGCTTCCAGATGCTACCATGAACTGCACTGACACAGTCAGGCTGTGACTCCTACCATCAGGCAGTACGGCAGTGAATGCAGAACTATTGGGGTATGGTCTGTAATATGTCAGTGGTACTCTATACCTGCATTGCGGTTAGAGCTGAGATGTGTGGGTGGGTGGCCAGGGGATGTTTTATTCTCGGCTGGATGAGGTAGAGTAGCATGATTAGTGTGTGTGTGTATGTGTGTGTGTGTATAAGAGAGAGAGACTCACAGGGACAGGAGGTTGGGTAGGTCCCATGGAGCATCATCAGGAAGTCTCTCCAGCTGGTTGTTTTGTAGCATCCTAAAAGACACGTACAGATTATTGAGTTATAAGTAATAGGTCTATACGTGTATGTGGTGTGCGTGAGGGCACATCAAGCAGAACAAATAATTCCATCGTGAGGGAAATCTGACACAAGAAGGAAAGGGCCAGTGAAAGCTTGAAGAGAAGCAGAGAATGAAGGGTAGAAGAAAAGAGAAAGAGAAGCTCCTTGGGTGGGCTGCTGATGTCATTCTCAGAAGAATGGAGCAAAAATCCAGGAGGAAGTGGGGAGCAAACAATAGCCCTCTCTCTTTCCTCTCCCTCCCTCGCTTTCTCTGTCTTTCTCTCTCTCCTTCTTTAAAGTTTTTATCGTGACCAGTCGTCTGATATTAGTGCACAAGGCATATAGTCTCCAGTGTGTCGCTCTCAGCAGCGCCGGTATGCCTTTATCGTGGCATCATGGTGCCACAATATTCAGTCTTTCCGAGTCTGTGAGACAACAGTTAAACATCTTAGCTCACAGTAAAGTTATTACAATAATATATAATAATATAATTTTTCTTTGTGAATATGAAATAATCATGATGCCTCTACTGCCAAGTATGAGACTTTTTTATCTGAAATGTTTATTATCTAATTGTTTATTTAGCCATAAGTGATGGTTACAATGTTGGCATTAGAGTGCATTCTGGATGTCTCAAGATGTAAAGAGCATATTTTGCTATATTTATTTACATAACTCAATGTGTCACATGCTTTCGTAGTGAAGTGTATTTCACAGTGGTCTCCTGTGTAAGATACAATGATTGCTTCAGTGTAGAAAAAATGCTGCTCAGGTTTGAGAGGATCATGGGAATGTTTTCACTGGGATGATGATGCCATGATAAATGCATCGAATTGAGTCTTTTTCCTGTTTCAAAGAAATTCCCTACGGTTAGCTTCGCTCGTGTGTGTGTGTATTAGAGGGACCTTGCGGTTGCCTACACAAGGTCAGCGGTGCATTTGTGTTTGACACGGCCTGACTTTAACTAATATATTGAGGACGGAAACCAACAGCTCAGCTGCTCTGAGGTCAAAGAGACTGTCCAAAGTTTGCTAGGGTGTTACTGTGTGAAGCATGAGTGCTTGCAGACTTGTATGAATTCAGGATATGTGTGTCCTTCTGCAGTAATGACATAATAGCCCAGGATTCATGGCTGGTTCACTCATTCCATCTCGGTGAGTTTCACAACACAAGGTGAAAGAAGATCAACTTGTGTGCCTGGTAATCCCCCAGATTCCCTCAAATTACAAACCACAATTCTCAAGCTAAGTTTATATTCTGTGGCAGGGCTTCTCAAACTTTTCTCAGCCAGGGTCCAAAAGGAAGGAAAGTCGGTGGCCAAGGCTCATGAAATATGGCCGCAACTCATTAGATGCAGCACTCACAAGTCAGAGAGTACCATGGTTTTTATGGTATCTTTGCACTTTTTTTTGTGATTTAATACATCACGGCAGCGCTAACAGTTGGTGGCCATGGATCATAAGGCTATGAACACACTATGAGAAATGGGGTGTTGAGAGAACAGCTTTGAATTGCATTTTTAAGTGATTTTCTTTTGTCACTTGCTGTAATCTCGGTGGGTGGTGTGACTGGGAGGTCCCTGCGTTACACCTGTGTGTGTGTGTGTGTGTATGTGTATGTGTGTGTGCATGCTTGCAACTGAAACAGGGCTTGTTTGGGAATGAAGGAACTGCAAGCAGGGCAGGTCTCCCCCAGCCCATAAACTTTAACTACAGTTAATGATGCGTGGCCTGTGTGTTTTATTCAAGGCGGGAGCACAACTCTATCCCCCCAGAATGCTGGAGTGGAACAACCCACCTGGAATGAGGACTGAACCACCAGAGTGGGATAGGGTGGGAGGGAGGGAGGAGGTTACTTACAGAACTTTGAGGTTGTGGAGACCCTGGAGAGAGTGGCCTGAGATATACCTCAGCTGATTCCCTGAGATACGCCTAGGAGAGAAACACAGAGATCAAAAAGGAGAAAACATAATATAAAAGTGAAAAATGAAATATAAGCACATACACAAAAATTTACAAGTCTCATAAGAGAAGTTTTGCCTTTTGCTTTATTCTACGTTTTTGAAGTGAGCTGTGATATGACTTCATCCTTGAGTTCCTGCTTTGGGGTTACTTTTGGGGCAGTATGCAAATAACAATATTCTATTCCCTTCAATGTGGTTGCTATTGGCCCAAAGCACACCCTGAAACTTTAACCAATCCTAGGAGCTCTGATGAGTGAGTAAAGACTGAATTGAATGAGACTGAGACTGGGTCAACAAGTGCAGCGTGAAAATATACTTGCTTGTGAGCATGTGAGTGTGTTTGTGTGTGTATATGATAAGGTGTATACTATATATGTGCACATGAGCACATGTGTGTGCAGTGTGAACGCGCGTGCTATTTTCCATGTCCTTGAGGTAAATTGGGCCCGTTCTGAGGGGCCTTGAGGACAGCGAGGGAGAGAAACCACACACATTCACACAAGCAATCCAATCAGTTTGTTTATCAAACACAGCACCTAATGGCCATTTGTGAGTGTGTATAAGATGTCCAAATAAATAACATTCAGTCCAACAGAGTAAGTCTCAAGGTCACAAGCTGGAAGCACAGTTTAAACACAGATTTGGTCTTCACGGCTCAAGACCACCCACTTTTACTAAACACACACACACAAGTTAAAAGTTACTCATTGGCATCCTCCTCCTCACACCGTTGCTCTACAGGTGACATTTGACATTTCAGCCTTTTGCTAAGCAGCCTGCCTCTGGCTGAGTTGTTCCATCAATGCCAGGATACTGAAATATTGATATAGAGTTCTGCCTGCTTTTCCAAGCCACTATCATCCAGATGGTAATGGACGAGGGCTCCCAGCAAACTCCCTCTGACATCTGATACTCATGTCAACATGTCTCAGTCTTATTACTGTGCAGTGGCAAACCACACAACCCCACCCGCGCCTGCCAAATCTCACACTCAGCCCAGTTTAGAACTCTTATAGAGCTCGTATTTATCAAACACACACACACACCCGCACATACACATAGATGCACACCCACATCGGCATACTAGATCGCAAAATGGAGTGATCGTTATCCAAGCTATTGTGGTGCCATTTAGTCATGCCTCTCAAACCACAGTCAAAACTCAATCAAACAGACTTCGACTGCGCCACATGATGTCTCAATATGGATTCCACAGAGATGTAAGACACAGATGACAGAGAGTTGATCTGTCACTGCAGCTCTTTGACCCAATATTCCAATATTCATTGTTATTTCAAGATAAAGGAGTTCAATCTGAGCTTAGATCTGATTTTTTCACCCATAAAGAAACCTATATACGGCCCATTTGTTGTCCCTCAGAGGACAATAGGTCTGCTACTTCAATACCATTTCAGTTTCCGCTATTGCACAAGGTGGTCACCGGGGACCATTTCAATAGCTACTTTTCCAGAGGTAACTGTTTCAATAGGCCTTGCTGAGTTCCTGACACCAGTAAAATAGATCTGAAACTCTTTCTACAAAGACCCCTAAGTGCCTTCTTTTGGTTCCAATTCAAACGCAATGATTAGTTACAGACGGATTGGAAGGAAAAAAGATATAGGTAGCACCAAAGAAAAATAAATGTCTTTTCACTGGGGGGGATGAGGAGGGCCAGTAAATTAGAGTTTTAGAAAACAAACATTGTAGTTAAGGCCATGGTATGATGTACATGTCCTACTGCCAACCAGCCTTTCTCTATTAGCTGCACCATTGGAGCCAAAACAGCATTAGAGTGGAATCATGCTTTTTTTTTTTTTGCCAACTTCATTTGTCAAATGGATAATTATGTCGAAAGCGAAGATGGATATTGAAAAAGGAAAAAAATGTTCAGACGTTCTTGATAGACATCAACAGAACACCGGCAGTTGCCATTGACCAACTGTTTCCATGATATCAGTGTGTGTATTTATGTGTGTACGTGTGTAAATGATCGTACGTATGAGTGAATGTTCCGCACTTAGCCTCCTAGTCGTTCCACATCAATCTCATTCTAATGAAAGGCGCCTTGCTCTTGTCAAACCGTGGCTCCAACTGTTTTTTTCTTTTAATTTGATTTGGGGATGGTTAGAATTTTTCTTGGCCCCTGGACTGTGTAGATAAAAATTCCACCTCAGCATAATTCAGCTCTATTGAAGTGATTCATAGATAAAATAACAGAGGCCAGTGTAGTTCAAACGTATGGAAGAGAAATTGGATGGGTCGTAACAAAGGCGAGACCACCCTGTTATCAGAGCTGATCAGTGAGGGCTTTACTGAAACACACCAACTGCTGATTATCCTATGTATCACCATGTCCTATTGCCTCAAAATAATAAACAAAAAGACGGATTAAAGACCTAGACAGCAAAGACAGCATCATATTTTGGGATACTATCTCAGGTAGTGATAGGACGTCATAGTGGCAGCAGGGCCAGGATGGTTGATAGGAGTCGATGATGAAAGAAGACGGAGAGGATAAACAGGTCTTATCAGAGAGAGTGCGGTTTGTGTGTGGGTGTGTCTGTAAGTACAAATGCATGCATGACCTTTTTCACCCTTTGTCCATCAATAGAAACGTTATCCCTCCTTCTGTTCAGAGGTCCAGCCTGAGGGTCAACCACTTAACCTGGCGTTAACCCCTGAAATTATTGGAGTACAATATAGACATGGAAAACAACAGTGTGTGAATGGGGCGGGGATACGTGTTTGTGGGAGAGAAAGAGACGAGCAGATAAAAACCAATGTTGGCAACACTAAAAGGAAAAGTTTTAATTGACCTAGATAGTCCCAGCTGTGTGGCGCACCTGGAGTATCAAGACAGCCAATATTGTAACCTCTTAACCCTCACCTACGTCATACTCCTGGCACATCAGCAGACAATCTTATCACCAAGAGGAAGACAAGCAGGGCAGCGCTGGCCTCCTCTCACCACTTCTCTCCTCTTACATTTGGATTTCATTTGTGCGATAGTCGGAGAGCACCTGAGAGCACGCTCACAGGGCTGGAGAAGCACGGCCTGGATGGATATTCCAGGTCTGGCAGATACTGCCAAAGACAAGATCAGATTTATCAGAATTTCAGTCTTGAGCTGATAACATGAGCTAGCACCATATTCTAAGCACTTTCACTTAAGCTGGTACTGCGTCAAAAGAGGCAAAGCCAACTGATAGAGGGTTTTTGAAAAAAACAGTGAGATTGTTTTGCCTGTCAGGCCACTTTGAATGGGGAGAATTCAGCTATGTATTTATGAGGTGAGTGATGGCTACAGATAATGATAAGATGAGCATGAGAGACTCAACGCAAACGGATGATTATGAGAGGAGTCAAAAGAAAAAGGCAGAGTGAAATGTGATCTCCGAAGGTGCGAATAGCATGGACTTTGATACTGATGATAGGCAGAAAGCGCTTCTTTTGCCTTCTTTCAGGAAGGGCTTTTAGGGGGACAGTTTCACCTAAAACCACCCTCTGCTAGTTCCAAGTTGCAATTAGATAAGAAATAGATGGCGCATCTTTGATATTAGAGGGGAACATTTGAAGAGAGGGGATGTCTTTGATATGTCAGGAGGTAGATGAGTAACCAGTCTCGGAGTCTGTACCGGAGTGTGGTCATTGCTGCCCTCTCATTAATCCATAGACATGCAGTCTGCCTCTCAGTCGCCTCTCTTCATTCTCCGTCTGACTGACAGTTGCGTGCAGGTTTCTGTGTTTGAATTAAGAGGCGATTTACTGATCAAAGCGCTAAATGAAGGCTTAATGAGAGGCATCTGAGATCAATAGAATAAGATTTAGAAATAAAGAGTTAGAGGTAGAGAAAGGGCTGGAGGGAGGGGCGATTACACTTATATCTTATTATCAATATCAATGCCGCAATGAATCAAAGGGAGGTTTTCTACCTGCTTTGTGAATTCATTTAACCACCTCATTTGAGGTTCAAAGGGATTATCTGTTTGCACTTTGATACTATAGACCTGAGCTAAGAGATAAGAGGAAGCATGATACAGTTTACATTTCTGAGCAGTGCTTCAGAAGGATACTCTGTATGTGGCTTATAAGATTTTATTCCCTCTCCACCCCATAGAGTAAAACAGGATGAAAGCTGATTTGTTTTGGTTTGTAAGAACGTGGAGAATGCCAAAAGGGGGGGAAAAAGTAGAAAAACTATCAAAGGCAGTGACTGCAGCTTGCAATAGCCTGCAGTAAAATGGATATGGGGGTCTGTAGAAATGAATTGGAAAGGAGAGGAGATAGAGTGAGGGAGGGCAGGCCGGGAGGTAGAGCCCAACATCAAACAATTTATCACTCTACCAGTCACAACCTGCCTGCCCCTTGCCTCTCCCTGTGCTACCAACAAGTGCTGTAGACCCACATCAAACGCTCTCGCTCTCAAACCGACCGTGTTTGTGTTTAGAGCCTCGGTTTGTTTTTCTTAGCGCTATAACTTGTCGTAATTATAATGTGTCTACCATAACCTGGATTGCTTCATCTCTCTAAACCTCCTAGACAGGAGTGGATGTCAGAAATGTGCTTCTCCCTGCCTTGGAACATCATCATCGGATCAGCATGTTTCCAGAAATGGTCAGCAGGCTATAAAAATTGGCTGTAGGGCAGGAACATCCACCTTGGAAGAGTTACAAAGCAACAGAACGTCTCCATAAAGTGTCAGAACATGAGAGCGATACAGAGGAAGCAAGATCAACGGGGTTGTAAAACGCTGGGAGGATTGTCTCTGGACAAACACAGGTGGAGCTGCATCCAAGACCCCCACCCCCTTTTCCCCAAAGCAGGCAAATGTCAGCATCGATGTTCAACATCATTCTGCACTGGGTGGTTCTGATTATTACACCATCAGCAATATCTGACCTTTACAGTTTTTTTTACGACCGCAAAAGTTAAGATCAGCAATTCAACAAATGACAATAAATCAAAGTTTTGAATTTAACTCTCGAACTTTAAGGTGTCACAAAACTTAATTGTTCAGCTTCGTTCTACTCTTCAGATCCAGTCTGACTGTGGCTCAAAGCCAACTCAATGGTTATCCAGCTAACCTTTTACTTTCATCATCATTAGCTCATGCCTCACAGGCTGCAGCTGCAAGAATTAGCAAAGAAAACAGCGGACTGTTCAAACACCCCACGTAGACACACACACACACACACACACACACACACAAACACACACACACACACACACACTGGCTTCAGAAGTAAAAGAATCAGGTGAAGGCTGACATACACACATAAGCCCCCACGAGTTACTGCACACTTACACACACATTCACACCCTTAGGGCATATCTGTGGGCAGCGGCCTTTGTCAAACTGAGACTTAGCTGAATTCTGCTGAGTGGTCAAATCAGATATCGGCCAGGTCGACCAAAAACAAGTTCAAAACGTTTTGTGATTTTGCTACGGCGTGTGTGCTTTCATCAGCCCTATGAGAAGGAAACCAACACCTTCTACTTTGTGATGTACTGACCAACATGTATCTGTAGTATAGAAGTCAAGAAATTTGGCACAGAGAGTCAAAATCTTAGTCTTGTTTTCTTATTTTAACATATTGTTTATTGTGTTACCAGCCAAGAAAAGTATAAAGAATCATGTCTGTTTCGGCATTTAACTCATTTAGTGTATTGGCACCTATATCAAAACATTTCTAATGATACCCAACCGTACCTATACTTAATGCGATTAACAAGAAAAACATAAATCTTTGCTGTTTTCATTTTCCCCAATTCTGTCCTGAAGTTCTCCTATAGCCTGTTGTTTGTCTTGGCAAAGGCTTGTGTCTACGTGTGTACTGCTCCTGCTCAGCTGTCCAGCTGTAACAAAGTCAAGGAGGGCAAGAAAGCAGCGGCTTGGATGCTGAGCACAGAACCTGCTCTCTAAACACTTTAAGGACCATATATTCACTCTCTGAGTGAATATCAGGTTCCCCTCGCCTCCCTCTTTTGTGCAGCCGTCCCAGGATGTACTAGCCCATTGCTGCAGGCAGTTTCTTGGTAGGAGAGATCAGAGGCAGGCCAGAGTCATCAATCCACATCACTGAGGTCTGCGCATATCAGCGGCTCGGGGAATGACTGTTTTTTGTCATGTGCGAGTTGTGACGATGGAGGTTTATTAATTGAATGTTAGTTTTTGTACTCACAGTTCTGATAACAGGTGCAGTCGGTGGAAGGCTCTGGGTTGGATCTCGCTGATGTTGTTCATACTCAGATCCCTAGAGAGAGAAAAGGGGGAGCATCAGTATCAAAGTATCAATCAATGTACACCTTATCGATGTTCTTTTGTACACGTAAAATTACGAATGTTTAGAACACATTTTTCACGTGGCAATCAATCATCAAGAGCAGGGAGTAGTGCACAGAAAGAGGTTAGAGGGTTAGGTAGAGAGGTTGGAGGACAAGAGGGAGGAGAGGGAGATGTAGAAGAGAATTTTCCCCAATGAATCATTGTTGGGCAGCTGTAATTTCCTCCTCGTCCCAGTGACTCTTTCTCTTTTCCAGATGTCTCATTCTACCTTCTCTCAGATCTGACCCCTCAGTCTCCCTCCATATCTATCTCTCTCTCCCCTCTCCGTCTCTCCTCTTCTTATTTTCTTCCTCAGGTTTCTCAGGAGACCACCTCCTTCCCCCTTTGTTCACTGCTGTAACATAGACACACTCCATTTCTCTGCGTCTCTGACACACACACTCTGACGTGAGAGGGTGTGTTGGGGGGTGAGTGTTGACGCAGCTGTGTTGCGGTCAAAGAGGGAGAGGTGCAGGATGCTCGGATACATGCATGCACACACACACACGCACACACACACACACACACGTAACCTACTTTTTTAACACTTGGGATAGTATGAGGACAACTTATGTGTCAGCCTCTGGTAGAAAACATACATAACCTTGTGGCCCCAGTCATGTAAGGTCATCTCTTTGATAAACACAATGAAAGCAAAGAGGTGTTACGTCACCCCTTCTTTGCTTTCACAGCCCTTGGGGTCTCGCATGAGTCTTCAAGAGTGAGTCTTGTATGTGCGTGTGTGTCTGTGTGTGCGTATGACACTAACCATTGCTCATAAAGCCAGACCACCGGGCTAGCAAGTGTAAACTGTGCTCTCAGAAGCCCTTTGCAGTTGGGAGTTTTGACACACTGGCTGTTTGTTTGTCAAGTCAGCCAAGCTGACGGGGGGCTGGATGAATTTATCCGCAGGCATGATCTACATTCAGCTTCAGGGAAGATGTGGAAAAAATCCTGCATGGCAATACTGTGGTCCACCAATCTGGGTATTTGAGTAGCCTGTCATATTTAGCAGTTGTGACACGACAAATCTAGTACACCAACAGTTTGGTACCCCGTCAAGGATAACATTTAACATCAGGCGCTGGGATGTGGACTCCCACTGTCACTTTGGGTGAGGAGTTGTGTTCTCCCCATGATGAGCTTACAACTTTAGCTGTGTCCTTTCGGCATGAGATTTTGTAGGTCAGATAATTATGTAGCTTTTTTACAGCCTCTGCTGACATTGAATATTTTTCCTTATGAAAGCATAATAATGGCATGTTAGTTTCCCTGCATAGGAATTTCCTGTTACAGATGCCCTCTCCTGGGAGGTCTGACTGCAGAGAGAGGGGTTCAAGGTGTTACTCAGGGACACAAAGGCAGGGTGGATGCTTTCTATCAGCGATGAGGGAAAAATGGTTGATTGACTGAATTATACTGTTTTTGTCTGTAACAGAACAAAGTAGGACAATGATCTTCCAATTTCATTAATCACATCACACATCAAAAGACTTTAACTTTGTTGTATGTTTTGACGAGCAGGTCCCTGTATTGTTTGTATCTTGGGTTCGTCTGACAGCCCGCCACAAGCGCAGGAGTGGCATTATACACATTTATGCTGCGGAGAGTGGTAATGCATATTGACAGCTGGTGGTGGTAATGCGCCATAAAAGGTAGCAATGAGCCAATAAAAGAGGAGAAGAAGGAAACCGCAAGCCAGAGTAAATAATGCAAAACATTCAAAAAAGGTTTTGCAAATGTTTTAGGAGGTATAGGGCTTCAAGGATACGCATGCAGTTTGGTGTGAAAAATTCGAATGTAGTCATGTTTGTTTATAATAAAAACTCCACAGGGCACTTTTACATATTATAGCCAGAGTTCCCACGGTCATGAAATTCCTGGAAAAGTTATGAAATTAGAAAACCTGTTTTATACATACATTATATATACATTATTTTGGCTATAAAATATGATCATAAAAATCCCAAAACATAATGTTACGCAAAATACGTTCCTTGTATTACTCATTTAAAATCTAGTGCTGCGCTTTGTGACTGTTGAAACGTCACTAGTATCACGTGATACACATTGCCGTATGCAGCTAGTTGGCAGCGGGAATATCTAACGAGCGAGTAAAGTTAGCAAGCGCTAGCAGTTTGCTTATCTGCAAATTCCTGGGAAGTGCGTGTTTAATAATGTTCCGCTTTCGAACGACAAATATAATACATGGTTCATGAGAGAGGAAGACCCTAGCCTGCGCCCTATGATCACTATAGAGGCCTACATATTTTAAACTACTTAAATGTAGTCGTGGAAAATGGGTAAAATATTATGGAAAGTTATGGAAAAGTTTTGAAAATTCATTGGTAAAAATGTGTGGGAACCCTGTATAGCCTCATTATATGTCCATAGAATCTTCTTATGTTATCCAGCCTTCTGTTTATATTGAAAATATTGCAGTTACGAATGAATGATTACACATGAGTGAACTAACAGATCAGTAAATATGGTAAATATTTAAAATGTTCACATCGGCTCCTAAGAATGTAATACAGTGTAACTATTCACTTTACCTAATAAGGAACAGTAAAAGAATTCAGTCAATTTAAGCAAATTAACAAATAATGTGTAATTTATTACTTTTTGTTACTGTTGCTGATGATGTCATGGGACCTCAAGTACTGTGGTGATGTCATGTGAATCATATACTTCATGTTTGTCCCATTTTTGGCAAAATCTGCTCAGGCTCCAGGCGGTAATTTGGGAATAAATACAACAAGGGTAATGCACTACCCCTTGATTAAAGTCAGAGGTAAATATAAGTGATAACAAAGTTGCCATGGAGATGACACAGCCAGCAGTAACAGCAAACCAACTCACATAATCAAGAGTGGGTGACATCACATATAACACAGGAAGCACACGATCACCTCACGGGGCCTCATGAACAATACACATACACACCTTAATCCTATTCATTGTCTGTGTACTAATATTCTACTGACAAAAATATTTATTGGAACATTTGGCGGGGTGGATTATTAAAGTATAACAACACACACACATTCAGGTACACACACACACACACACACACATCACCCAGCTTCTGGGGATGCGCCCACGGATGGAGACAACTCTCCATTATCTGGTCCTGATTAAAGAAGCCATAAACAAACGTTGTGTGAAGTCCATAACAGCGGCCTCACTCAGACAGAATAAACACGCAGCAATGGAGAGAGAAAATGTTTAAAAATAAAGACACACAGTGGTGAGTCATGGGGAAAGGTTGAATGCAGCTCTGCTCGGCTGTGCTCTCCAACGAGCTCATTGGGAAGCCGGAGAGAGAGAGAGACATTTCTGCTGTGCAGGCCAAGGCCTCCGCTGACAACTTGACGTATCGTTGGAAGGCGCTGCGCTATGGCTTGTTTTTAAAATCAAATAACAGCTGTGGCTTTTTTAAACCATGATAATTATGATTGATGACTACCACATGTGCATTGTGTCGGCTGGCGCTGTGACGTGCAGATATTTTCAGCGCAAATAAACGGCCGCAAAAGAAATGAGAAAGAGAGCGCTTAAAGATTTTGCAGGCTCCGCAGCGTATGGGAGTTTCACAATTAGAGTTGGGTTGTCCCCATTTTATGGGCATCTCTAATGTGTGTGCTGTGTGAGACTGAGTGCAAGTATGTGTGTCAGTATCTGCGTCTATGTGTGCAGTACAATATTTTTTCCATTTATAGGTGACTGCGGTGTGTGTGGTAAAATGTCTGTCGCTCATTTTCACACTCCTATTGTTCTCCAGTGAGCCTGCAGATGTGGTGGGTACAGTCCCTGGTCGCGCTTTCACCACATCATACATGGACGCTGCCAGGGCATGGAGACGGATTGCTGTGTGGGTCTGTGTGTGTGTGTGTGTGTGTGTGAGTGAGGGACACAATCGAAGTTCATGTGGTTTTTCATGTGAGTATTCAGTGGGGAACCGTCCTGCCCTATCTTGGCCATCACGGCGTCAAGAAAGCAGCCTGATATTGCTCGCAGGACAACACATCTCTTAACCGACAGAGGCACACGGACCATCTCCTCCCCTCAGATCTCCGTCTGCTGCTGAATGACGAACTAAAGACTCCCAAGCAGAGGATGCAGACATGGAGACCCATGCTCATTGCTCAACAAACACACTCCCAAATGTGCCTCTTAACTGTTCTTTTTATCCCCCCCACCCCCTGGCTCTGAACCTGCAGAATGACTGACAAAGCCCCCAGTGATCTCCTTCTGTTTCCCTGGAGAGGAATTAGATATTTCATGTGCGTGCATATAATTTTGTGTGTTTAAGCACAGTAGTGTGTGTGAAATTGCGGCCAATATTGCAGCAATTGCAGGAGTAAAAAGATATGGGCATTTTTCCATTCCTATTCCCTCCATCGTTCCGTGATTTGCGGATACACAATGTGCTCTGATAGATTGTTCAGTCTTTCCTCTCCAAAGTGTGTGAGTGTGTGTACGCTTGTGTGCATGTGAATGTAAGAGAGGAAGGTTTGGCATGGGAAGAAAGATAAAGCACATATTTGACTGCTTTATGCTGTGATTGATAGAGTAACCATGGCAAGGAGCTTGTCTTAAGGGGGGAACGGAAGCATGAAGAAATAGAGGTACATTTCCATTCATCAGCCTTGGCCCTTTCTCTACCTCTCTCTTATGCCACTCTATCGCTCACACTCACTCTTTCTCTCCCAATCTCTGTTTCAAATTTCAACTGGAGCATGGGGTTACACAGTCCGGTAGTTACAATAATGTGATTTATCATATTTCCTCTTCGCCGTCAACAGAACTACTGAAGTATGTTATCGGCACTGTGATCAAAGGCAGTGTGTGTGTGGGTGTCAATGTGCCCCTAGCTCCGTTGTAGCCAATTCCAAACTGGAAGCATTTCTGACAAGAGCTGGTGATTTAGCGCAGCAAAACAACTGGCCACATCATATGAGAAGCACCCCTGTTTATTTTCAGAGACGTACACACACACCCACGCTACATCCACAGGCACTCGTACACACTCAAGACTCCGGGTGGCTTTTGTGGGGTGGATGATGGACCACCCTGGCGAGTGAATATACCCACAGAGCGGGACAGATGCGATCAGCAGTCAGGTGTCTGTTTCTATCATCAACGGGGAAACGTGTTAGTCGGACAAAGCTGTGCAGGAGCAGGCTGAGGAGAGATGACTTGATACATTTCACTTTGGATAATTCCATTGTCTCAAAGTAAAAAAAAAACACTTGTATGGAAAAGTTTCTGGCATGCTGCTCAAGCATAAAATTGCATGCAGGTACAGTACATAACAAAGCAGGCAAAAGCATGTAAACAAACAGGCTTATATTGCTGCCCTTGAGAAGGATGTTTTTCATGACTCTCTCTTACACACACACAAAATCATACCCTGAGGTCTTCCCTCTTACTTCCTCCTCTGCTCTCTCTCTCTCTCTTTCTTCTTGCCTCCCTGCCAATCCCTTTCTCCCTCGCTCAGGTGGAGACTCTTACCAAACAAACAGCCAATAATGGCGGTAAGCTCTGCACCTTTGAAAGCGGCTTATCTGTGAGGAACATTAGAGTAATAGATCTTTAGTGGAAATCAACAACCAGAGCCTTGCCCGGAGGGCAGGAGTTCTGCATTAGCAGTGCTTGAGCCACACCTTGGCTGTCTTTTACAGTAACTATGACAGTAATGTCTTCAGTCGGATTCAGCCAGTCTGATCCTCTCCGCTTAGTTCTTTGAAACAGTTAAGGCCACGATGAAAGGGGATCTTTCATTCCACACAATGCAACTGGTAGTCAATGCTCGGGCGCCGCCTTAAAGAGGGCCTAAATGGTTGTCTGCATTAGTGTGTGTGTGTGTGTGTGTGTGTGTGTGTGTGTGTGTGTGTGTGTGACAGAGAGAGAGAGCAGAATGTGTGTGTCTACTGTGTGCGAGGGTGAGGTCTAAGTGTGTTAGCTTTTTTCTATCTGAATAGACTGACTGCTTTGGCATTCAGTTTCCCTCGCGGTCACACATGAGCTTGCACACACACACACACACACACACACACACACAGGCATGCACACACACAAAGAGTCAGGAAGGAGGGTACAATGCTGTCCTCCCCTCCTCCTTCCCCTAAAGATGTGTTTTTTTTTCTCTCCCTCTCTCCCAGACTTCCTGGGAGGGGTACACTGCCCTTTGTGTCCGAAGGCACTCTCTCTTTATCTTTCCCTCTCTTATTCTCTCTTTCTCTCATTCACGGGGCACAAAGAGCGAGGGAGAGGGCGAGGAGAAGTCTTTCACCTGGACAAGGAGGGCCACGGGGAGGACTCGGCTACAAAAGAGCAGGGAGACAGAGAGGGCGGGAGGAAGAGAAAAGAGGAGATAACGAGACAGAAAAGGGAGATGCGTCTGTGTATTTGTGTTCCCATGTTTTGTGCTCTTTTCCGCTCGCTGCGGTTTAGGGGAGAATGACAGGCGGATGTCTGGGTGGAGAGAGCGGCTGTTTAGTCTGAGGCCATGTCATGGGAAACATATTCATGCCCTCTGGGACTTATTCATACCCTGGTATACCACACACACACATACACACGTGTACGTACACACTCTATGTCCGCTCCTTGTCCTCCCACACACACCCTTTCATGAGACAGAGGGGAGGGGGGTGAAAGGTCAAGCACTTCAGTAATGGAACAGGAAGTGTTGGAACAGTCGGCACTACACAACATACAACTGCCTCCAACATGTGGACAGGACTGACAGGCAGCTGTTGTGGGTAGGACATAGCTGTGGAAGGCAGAAAGGCATTCATAGCCCTGCCCATAGTCTACTAATCTGTTGTTTTGGGATGCATATTTTGTCTGGCTTTCATATATGTCCGTTACATGACATGTGCCGGAGAGCATTTTTTTGTTTCTTTCTTCAAAGCTAACGGTTTATGCCACATGAAGGAAATGTTTCATGAGCACAGGACAAACACATGCCACTGGAATCTGTTGAAATAATGGCAAAGACGTGTGGAAAAGGATTACAAATTTCACCACTTTTCCACACATCCTGAAAAGGTATCTCTTACAGGGGTGTCCTTTCCTGCACACTGATTCGAGGCAGATTCTCAGCAGTGGATACAACAATAAATGAAACCCGATGAGTATTAGTGTCAGGCTCCATTATGACTTCATTTGGTTGAATGGCAGAAACAGGAGGACACTGGATCTAGTTAGAAGACTGCTCAAATCCACTTCTGGCTCTCTCCTCCTTTACTGCTGCACTCACAGATCTATGATCAGCTCATCAGCTCCATATATTTAACAGTACCCAAGGATAACATCTAGACCTGAACTTAGATCAGCTCTTGATGAAATCTTACCCCATACCAATGAGGACATGTGGCTGCTGTTGGTTTAAAGAGATTTAGTTTGGCCTCTCGCCATGCATGTAAAAAGTCCAGATTTCCTCTTTTGCTCCTTCTCAGACATGTAATAGAGACGCGAGTAAGTCTGCCTGCAGTTGCAGAGGCTCTGCAGTGGCAGAATTCCCTTTACGGCAGATGGAAAATACACCTGTGAAGTCCAGTCTTAGCAAGAATTATACTATTGCCTTATGCCATCATAGTGACCTGACTGCTGTTTCTGCATTCAGATCTGTTACCCTAACCCTCCATTCTTCCCCTCCTTACTTCATTCATCTCTCCACCTTCTGTTTTCTACATCCCCTCTTCCACTTTCTGGACATTCCTGTGCAGCGCCCCTATTTGGCTATACTATGCGCGTGTGTGTGTGTGTGTGTGTGCCCTGAGGTGTGTGCACATGTCTGTGACATTTAAGTGTGTCTGTGTCTGCTAACTCCCGTCCCAGTGGTCCTTTCTCCCGACCTAATCCCTGCTAGCATCGCTGTATCAGCACTGCTCTGTGGGATGCTTTGATGCTGCACAGGGGGATTGGATAAGGTATTAACCATCATTAAGTCAGTATGTGCATGTGAGTGTGTGTGTGTGTGTGTGTGTGTGTGTGTGTGTGTGTGTGTGTGTGTGTGTGTGTGTGTGTGTGTGTGTGTGTGTGTGCAAGCAAGCATGCATGTGTGTACATACATCCATGCTTGAGCAACGTGTTTCCTTGTGTGTAACGTGCACATGGGGGTCTTGTGGGTACGTGCATGTGCATGTGTGTGTACATTGTTGGAAAGGGCATTAAGTATCATTAGCTCTTACTAGTCATCACCTGCACACTGCCAGCCCCACATGAGCCACTTTAGTCGGCAGGCCTGGCCAGCGATCACACAGATAGGCAGACAGAGACAGACAGACCCATGTTGAGGTACAGGGGGAACTTAGAGAGCTATGTACTATGCACACTGCTATCAGCACTCATGTAAACGTTCTCCTTTACGTCTACAACTCGCTATTTTTGTTTTTTATTCAAAACAAATCTGGGAATTTATTGTGTTTATTTGGAATATTAAAGATGTGTGGAAATCCTATCCTATCCTAGAAATACCATTTGCAGCAGAAACACTCTGTAACTTGTACTTACCTAGATGAACTCATTTTTCTCCTCACATTCTGTTACCAAAAATGTATTCTGAGCCATTTCAATCACAAAAGTAATTTAACTTTTAGCTCCTGTCCAGAAAGAAGAAAAGACAGACATGATGAGACGTAAACTATATAAACCAGAAAATATAAAGTTATAAGATCAGGAGATAGCTAAAGAAATATTTTTTTGCAGTGATTTGGCTTCTCTAAGACTTTGTGGAAGCCTGATCTAAAATTTGAGGAGCAACAGGAAAAGAGTGCGGTAAACTGCAGCAGGAAAACCGACAACTTTTGGTTGTGTGGAAACATGAAATAGTTCAAACCAATCTGCCCCTTTTAAGAAAGTGTGGTGTTTTTCTGGTGAAAATTGCTAAATAAAAAAATGATTAGTCTCATGTATGCGTTATCTAACCATCAGCACAGACACTGACACAAATGACAGCTCGCAATGTAACAGGTCATGGATGCACATGTGTATAGGGTCTACACACATATGCATGTACACGCACTAGAACAGTTAGGGACATTTGTCATGGCCTGGCCCAGGCAGAGACAATGCCTTCTCTGTAGTGGAAAAGAGAGGGCTACTGCACTTGCACAGATTCATGCACACACACACACACATTCCCATGGATTCCCAGGGTTGGAAAGGGGCTGAATAGGAATCTGGGCCATGCAGGCATTCTGAATCCTCTCAGTCAGAAACAGGCCTTCACCCCTCAACCACACGTCACAGGGAGCACATTCCTAGCCCCCGTGTCATACTTGCGTCACGCTGCTATCACACGAAACATACAGATTTACATATTCTGTCAGTGGACACAGGTCTGACCCCAACAAATACCAACCACTGTTTGGTGCTCGGTCCACATGCAGGCTCATGTGCACATACACTCCAAACACATTCTCCACTTTACCTCCCTGATCTCCACCTCCTCCACCCTAGTTCCCTTCAAGATCTTGTGTCGTGATTGCTTTCTACTTTTTTCTAAAGGACAGGATATGGAGCGGTAGAGCACACTATGGCCTCTGTGTCTTCTCTGCCTGCCACTCCCGAGGGAATTGTCATTGTTTCCATTGTTGCCCTCTACCTGCCTACCTGCCGTCTGTCCCTGAGCGACATTTAAAAGCCTCCCAGGTCGCTCTCAGGAAACCACAAACCACTGCACTATCCAAGGCTAACTGCCTATCCCTTCTCTCCAACACCCTTCTGGCATAAATATCACTTTTGTAGCAGGCCCAAGTGGCTTTTTCTGCTGGTGCTCACCGTGGGCCTCCAGGGAATCTAGGAGAGAGCTGAGGAATTGACACTTCGAGGCAAACACTTCAAGTTTTTGCAGGAAGGAAGGAAGGAAGAGCGGACAAAATAAGTGAAGGAATGTAGAAAGGAAATAGTTTGTGCAGTAAATTAAGTTTATGCAATTTTTTAAGCAGAACAGATTAACTATGATGACATACTGTATGTCACTGTTTTCCTCCTCTGTATAATCAGAGGTGCGTAACTCTCTTCCCCAACTCTGATCACAGCTGATAGTTAGTTGGCTTGTAGCCAAAGCACCTCCTCCCCCAACCGACATACACACACACACACACACACACACACACACACCTTGAAAACATTTACACCATTTGGCTTGGGTACATACACTTTCTCACTCTGCTGCCCTGATCTATATGCATTCATTTTGATTTGACATTGCACATCAGTGATTATACATTTACACTCAGTGCTGCATGGCCAGCTTCAACACCTGCTCTAAACACACACACACACACACGCTCAAGCACTTAATGTATGGATTCTTGTTCTATCTGAAGGAGGAAACAGGTGAGGAAAGGAGAATAGGTGGGGAAAGAAGGATAGACAGAGAGTGCGAGGGAGGCGGGGGGCTACCATAGACGTCTGGAGCCAGGACACTGATGCTGGAGCTGATAGCTGCTGTATAGAGGACCCTTCACTGACAGTACACACACACACACACACACACCGTTGTCTTTCCTCTGCAATTCTCTTATTTTTGTACATTTTTTCCCCTAAAAACCTCCTCCCCCTCCATCCCTTACAATCTCTCTCTCTCTCTTTCTGTCTCTGTGTGTCTCTCTCTCTCTTTCAGACATGGTGTTTACAGTGTGACCCCCGGTCACTCATGATAGGAATCATTCCATCAGCATAATGGCTAAATGACACGCACACGACTGTTACAGTCATGGCCACCATACAGGGACAGGATGTTGTCTCCTGCATGTGTGTGTATGTGTTTGTGTGTGCGTGTGTGTGTTGTGTGTTAACCTAAACTGAATCTTCAAAATCTTCCAATACACATTTCTCTGTCATCAATTTCTAATCCTCTCCTTTCTCCTTGACAGTTTTCACCCCTTTTCCTCATCTTCCCTCTCTCTCTCCATTTTTCTTACACTCTTGCTTCACCTCCACTGGCTAGAAAAAAAAAATTCCCTCAGCAGTCTGGGTGGTCTTCACACATGCACACACACGCGCGCACTCACACACTCCTTGGTTTTCCTCTGTCTGGTAATGCGCTAGCTGTGGTTTCCTGGCCTCGGCCAAAACACCGTTAGAAGTTCACCGCTACCACAAAGCATCACCTAATCGCTGCTCAACTCCAGTCACAGAGCAACCCCAGACCTCTTACACACACATGCACACACTGAAGACCACTGAGGGAAGTGGGAGAAGTGTAAACATAAGCACCTGACAACCTTGGAAACAGTCTATATAGTATGTACATATATCACACCAGTCAGATCATGAACATATTCATTATTTTCATTATGATTAAATGTTTGCTTTAAATATGTATACGTCTTTCAAGGGGACAGCTGACTAATTAATTTGCCCCCAGCTAACATTTGTGGCAGACAAGCTACTTATTGTGTCACTGTGAAGCCATCTCTTGTGACGAGTTACCTCGCTTGCAGCTACACATAAAACAGCGCCGATCCCCGATGCACGCACTGTACGCCGTGTTCTCAAACTCAACACACATTAACACACAGGCACACACACCCGCGCGGACGCACACCCTTGGGCGCTGTCTTTCCTCTCTAATCTGATATCAAAGAGAAGGTCTTTCAAAGCGTCTCACATGACAGCTCATTTCATGTGTTGCCCACGGAAACGATTATTGTCATAAATCTCTACCCACTCTGCTCTAAGTTGCTCGGAGCACCTTTGCCTCCCAATAGTTGAATTCCTTTGCAGAGTCAACCTATATTAACCTCTGTGTTATAGTACAATTGTTTCTGTTGATTAGTATTCCATTATGTATCTAGCTATATGCAGTGGGGTCGTCCAAATGTGCAAATAAACACCAGAAAATGGAGTGAATCATGCATAGCCTGGATTGCCCTCTCGGCCACTATAGCATGTACAGTTGCACTCACTTTGAAGTGCTCTCGGATGACACGGGTGAATGATGTCATATACTTTCACAGCGTTGTGTGGATGTGGTTTGTAATGTGGACTGTTCCCAAGCAAATCCCTGTGACCTCGGCAGCCTACAGTATGTGCTGGGAGGCTAATCCAGCCTGCACAGCACAGCGGGGCGTGCTGGACAGTTCGACAGATCCTTGTGAGGATTGGAACGGCTCCCCGCTGTTGTAACCTTTTATACTCCAGGACGAAATGAGAAACTGTAGCCTGCTGTGCTAGGCTACGGGTTGTGTGTGTGTGTGTGTGTGCGTGTGTGTGTATGCATGTGGGCAGAGTGAAGAAGGGGAGGTTGTTGATGTTTGTGTTTGATGATTTTTTTTTTCAGCGAGGCAAAAGAGAAATCTGTGATTCTCTATCTTCTATCTTAATTTGTTGTGGCATCTCTCCGGGTGTCCCACATTCCCTTCTTCTCCCCGCTGCAGTAATGTGTGTTTGTGTGTGTGTGTGTGTGTGTGTGTGTGTGTGTGTGTGTGTGTGTGTGTGTGTCACTGTGTGTGTGGGTGTGTGCGGTTGGTCGCTGAGTTTATTTATCTTATTCTAAATCAGCCCTCAAACTCACTAATTGGTCCAGTTCCACTGTTAGGTAACAAGGGGAAATGAACAATTACTCTTGTGTTTGTAGGGAATGATGTGTGTTTGTGTGTATATCTGTGTGTGTGTGTGTGTGTGTGTGTGGGTGTGTGTGTGTGTGTGTGTGTGTGTGTGTGTGTGACTGTAGTAGAGCAGTTAAGAGCAGTGTAGACTTTCAGAGAGAGTCTCAGGTCATCACTGTTTTTATTTTAGAGGAGGACTGAGAGGCTCAACACTGTCCCTCTCAGATTCATCTCAGATTCATCCCTCCTTGTGTGTGCTTCCTTGGTTGTGTGACGTGCCCTGTTGTTGGGCCAGCCGCCTGATGTTCTCATAGGTAGAGTGATTCCTGGATGGAGTTAGAGACCATATTTCACCTCCATAAACTCTACATGTGTTTTAACTTTCAAATGAAGAAATCTGGCCGTTGCAGGCTCCCACAACAGCCGACGAGTCGGGCATCATTCAAATACAGTTGTCTTTTATGTGTCTCTTCTTTCTCGCTACACAAACTGTTGGTCTTCCCTCAATCCCTCTGAATTATGTCCCTCCGCTCTTGTAATACTTGTAGAGCCTCTAGTGATCAACTGCTCTATCACACCCTGTTTCTTGGATTTGACTTCTATCACTTCAATATCAGTTATCACAAAGTGTCTCTAATCTGTCCTCAGAGGCTTATGCAGTGAGGCAATTTGTAAGATCTGGTTGTGAGCCACAGCAGGATGGTGTAAGAAACTGCTCAGATCTCCTATCTTTTAAATAATATAAGTCTAAAGCTTCTCTTATTGCCCTTAAAAAGTCCTGGTGGTGAAGTGGGCTTAATTCCTGCAACTCGTTATGGCAAAAACTGTTAATGAGTAGCATTAATGATCATGTCTGTATTTACAGTATGTGCCAACATTTTAAACACATACTCACAAATCATAAAAATTATGTGAACTTTTCTTCAGTCTTTGCAAATAAGTCCTTCAAAGTGGCAATTTTGTAAAAAATAAAAAAATTAAAAATAGTACAATAGTGCGATACAGATATGTGGTATAAAACTGGTCATTAAACCTCACACACATTTAGACATCTGTGTTCAAACACTTCCTCATTCACACACACAAACACATGCTTGTGTCATGTGCTTAAAGCTTGCACACACACACACACACAAACACACTTGCATACATGTACACAAAGGCATACACATGCGCACACACACTCTCACGCTGGGTCTCCAGTTGGCGCTCGGAAACCTGATACTGAACAAAGTGGTCCAGTAATTTTGCCATAGTGGTCAAGACACACACTCTCTCTCTCTCTCACATACACACACACACACACACACACACACACAAACACACACACGTTCCCACTAACGATCAAGACTAGCAGTTGGGACTCACAATTGGCAGGCAAGTTTTTATTTTTCATTTGAAACAAATTGGCACTAAACCATGCTGAATGAGAAGGGAAGTGAAGATGTTTGAGGATCAAGGAGAGTGACGTAGGGATGAGAAACAAAGTGGAAACACAAGAAAAAGATGATGGGGGTCAAGGAAACGGTCAGAACACAGTGAGAGGCCTGGAGGTGGTAAGGCTACCATGAAATGGGACAAGATAACACACCCAGGAAGTCCACAACTGTACTCACAGGTAAGTGGTGAGAGGGCTGAGGTTGGTTGGCACAGACGATAGTCCCAACTCCGAGCAGTCCACCATGACGAAGATCCCATCTTCTTCGCACTGGCACGGAGACGGGCACAGCGGTGCCGCCGGCCCCTGCCTGTCCTGGATCCGTCCGTACCCCCACACTCCGGGGGCGGACCCCCAAACTCCTCCTGCCACGCAGAGAAGCAGAAGCGCAGGCAGCATGTCTAACTGTCCACCTGTCTGCATCTACACCTGTAGGGATTTCTGTCTTGTCACACTCTCTTTTGTCCTCTCTGGTGTTTTAAGAGGCAGCTTTGGTCAAGTGAGGAGGTTCCAATGCTTCTTTGCTTTTCCAAATACTCCTCTCCCGGGTCCAGTCTCTGTTCAAAAGCCCCTTACTGCCTTTTTCTCCTGTGCAGGTTGTCCACACTGTAAATCTGTCCCTGTCACAAGTTCTATCTCTTCATCTCTCCTCTCTATCTGCCTGTCTCTCAGTCACCACTTCATCCCCAGGGGTTTACTTTGTTCTAGCTTCTTTCCCCTCTTCCCTGTCTTCCCTCTCACTCTGCCCTCTCCTTTCTCATCGTCTTTCTCCCCCAAACACAGTCACTCTTTCTCCCTCTCTCTCTCTCCTTGTATATATCTATTGCTCTCTCTGTCTCTCTCTCCTTACCTATTGTAGAAGGAGCGCATGAGTTGTGAATGAGCCACCCTCATTGGCCCACAATTTAGGGATGGGCTGGAGCATCTCCGGAAAGTAGGAGGGGCCCGCGATTCTCAAACTCTTCCCTCTCTTGCTCCCTCTCTTCCTTTCCCCCTTGTTTTACTTTTGCCTAGAAGCTCAATGTGAAGAGAAAGAGTGAGTGTTTAGTTTGAGGAAGGGAAACGAGGAGGGGGGGTGGCAATACAGTACAGTGGTGTGAGACAAGATTTCTCCTTGTGGGACCTTATGAATGGAACTGAGAGAAAATGAGAGACAGTGTTTATAGCTGAAAGAGAGAGGAGGAAAAAGCAAGCCCTGGAGGATAAGAATGAAGGCAGCAGAGTGTGTTTGGCTGTGTGAGAGAGATGCAGAGGGTCAGAGTGTGTGACTGGGAGTGACTGTTTGGAGGAAATTGGAATTCTGACACTTCAGCACCCCTCAGTCCCCAGAAAGAGCAGAATCCAGTGTCTCGTAAGTCACACCTTCTCAGGTTTCTGCTGCTGGAATGTCGCGATCGCACACACGCAGAAACACACACACGCGTGCATGCACACACGCACATGGACACCCATAGAAAATAACAGATTATGAGCGACTGGTGCAAAGGAGCTCACATATCCATTTCACATACACACACTCCGGTCTATAGAGAGAAGAGTGTGGATTTGTGAAGAAGTGTCAGCTGCCTCGGGCTAAAGCCTATCTGTATCTCACATGCATTTTTTCCACAGAATCTTGAAAATAATCTCATCCGATCTCCCTTTCTTTTATTACAACACATTATTCTTGCTTGTGTGGACTTAAATTAAAACAGTGCTTTTCCTTATACACTGAGGACAAATGAGGGCTATATAAAATAAAGATTATTATATACAGCCGGACAAGAATGCTATAAATTAAGAGTCTGTTTCATATGTTACACAACTAAGCTTTACATACTGTGCACCTGTAAGTGCAGGATGTTGCACAACCACCTAATGATACATTCTATAATTATAGCAAATCAAAGAAAGAAAAACTGGCTTGCCATTCAAAGCAGCGCCGACTTTATTCTGTCCTTTTGTTCAATTTCAGGCGTACCTCCCAACGGCAAAGTATGGAGCAGTAAAAAGCTGCAGTAGGGAGGGGAGATGAGAGACTTTTTCTAATAGAGAAAATATAACGATACAATATACAATACTTTTGAGAAATTTTGTGGAAATCCTTAATGGGGTTAGCATTAAATCACACCTCATAACTCTGTTTTGTGTGATTTTCGTGTTTTATTAGAGGGATTACATGGTCTTCCATGAGTTGATAAAATCTGACAACCACTTGGGCTCATAAAATCTTTTCAAACCCCACTGGATTAACTCAAAAATGCACCGTATGGTAGTCAATGTGGAAAACAAGGCTGTTTTCTTAGTTCCTGGAAAGCTGAGGCTTGAGGAACTGAGGTTTTCAATTGACAGCGGCAGTATGTTACATGGACGCAAACGCACACATGCAAAGACAAGAACAGATGCAGCTTGTAAATTTATGACACGCAAATTCCCTAAACGGGCCTTGAAAAATGCATACTGTAGTGGCATAGAAACTGGAGCTCGGATAAGTGCACACCGTGCTATTTGAAATATAAAAACTATACAGTTATAAATGTCTTTGCACCCAGTTTGAGTTTGTCTACCCCTCCGGCCGGTCTGTCTGTTTCTGCGTCTCTCTCCTTCTCCGTCTTTCTTTCTCCACCACTCTCTGTAGGCTGAATAGTTTCTCATTAATTAATTAACATTCCTATGCCACTGTGTTTTCTGAGGGGCCTTTGTTATGGCCCCACAAAAACTCTTTCAGAGCTGTTCTTCACATAGTCTCTCTCTCTCTCTCTCTCTCTCTTTCTGTCTCTCTCTCTCTCTCTCTCTCTCTCATGCTCTCTCTCTCTGTCTCTCTCTCTCTTTCTGTCTCTCTCTCTCATGCTCTCTCTCTCTGTCTCTCTCTTTTCTTCCTCTTTGTAGTGGAATGTCCGTTGTTGCTCTCTCTGTGTATTTTCAGTTCAAAAATGTTGCGTGAATTGCTCTCAAGTGATGTTTTGTGGTATGTTTTTTTTTTCTTTGCACGAGCATTCACTACCTCAGATGCAAATAGGCAGATATACAGACTCTTCAGAGGAACACCTTGCGTGATCTTACAGTACACCCACAAACAGCACACACACGCATTCCCATGGGCACCCATGCACATGTACAAAAAACATGCACATGCTCTTCATACACCTGCAAACTCCACCTCTCCCCTTCTTGCGCGCAGAGCTCTGTCATCTTTTTAAATGCTCTTTAATTGTCTGGCCCCGGGGGAGCCCTAAAACACACATACTGTAAAAACCTGCATGTCTGGTCTCCTGCCTGTCTCTGTGTCTTTCTCTGTCTGTCTTTCTCTCTCTCTCTTATTGATCTCTATATCTTCTTCTTATTTGTTATCCTTCTTCCCTTCAATCACAAATATGCAGACAACCACGGCTGGCGCTCCTTACTGTTAGGAGAAAATTAGGCTACATATTTGTTCAAATTGCTGCTGTTCTGACAGTTCTGATGGATGTTAGCAAGGTTAAATGTGAGTCACTGTAATCCAGTTGTCTCCTATGGCGGAGAACGCTAACACTGCAGCAGCTGATTTCACATCACAGAGAGGAGCAACGCTTCTTTAAAATTAGATTATAAAGTAGTTTGTTGGAATAAAGACATGCATATTTTAAGGCACAGGGCTAATACGTACATTTGTATGTGCTTGTGAAAACCTTTGTCAACATGTGTTAAAGCTAGGCGATTTAGTTCAAAGTATTAAACCCACAGCAGGGAAAGGTATATTTTTGAGCAGGGCTACCACTGATCCCCTAGCATCAGTAATTGAACTAAGCTAGGCTAATCTCGCATTCAGCATGCCTTCTTGCTTCACACAGAGCCATAAAAATGGCATCCACAAGTTTGCCTGATACTGTGTAAGGTTGGAAAAAGTTTGACTCCCAATAAACCGGGGGGAAAAATGCTCATGTAGTCCATACACTGTCAGGGTCTATCTACTATTTAACACTGTAGCGTGCTATGTGGGAATAAATACTAGTTTGACCTGTCAGCTGCGATGATGTGATGCCTATTTGTATGATTTCGATGATGTGAGATGTGTGAATGTGTGATGTCATTTAGATTGGTAGCTTAGAATAACTTGCTTTTTAGAATACTACATTGCTTATGCCAGTAGAGCTAAGTGCAACACACACTGGCAGCATCTGACCATTCGTTTTATCACATTCGCTCCCGGATTGGCACATCTCGTCTACTTGACTACTGCTTCTGTCTGTATGACACATTTGGTGTGTTATATTTCAGTATCACTTAGATTCATGAGCTCTGTGTGTCAATAGTGTTCAAATCACACATTGTATAGATAGGGGGGTCAAATCAAATTCTTCTCAGGGCCCCAGAATGGCTTGTTCCGGCCCTGGGTTGAATGAATGGCTCAAACACACATAGACAGTTGTTAGCATGTGGGCAGACATTTGTGCATGCCACCAAAAAAGTATGCGTGCACTCGTACTCTCCCTCTCTCTCCTTCTTTCTCACACTCGCTCTCTCCCTCACACACACGCTATCAAACAGTCTGCATTAGATCAAAGAAGCCAGCGCTCCCTCTCCCCTCTCCTCCCCCATCCTCCCTCTCTCCGCTGTGCTCTCTGGGCTGTAAACACTATCCAAGCAACGGCAGCCTTGAAGACACAAAGACAAGTAGCTACCTGACACCTGACACTAACTTGAGAGCACTCACCGTGGTCTACCTCGAAATAAAACACACACACACACAGGGCTACCTGAGCTCCTTGCAGCAAGAGTCCATTCAGAGAGAACAGACAAAGTAGCCGTGCAATCAACCCCCCCCCCCCCCCCCAACACACACACACTCCATCCCACCTCACCTCCTCACCCACATCCCCTGCCCCACCCACACACTCCCCCCTCACAAAACCTCTTCCCCACCCTACCCCTGCACATCCTCTAGGGGTGTCTATTTGTGCACACTTGTATGCAGACGTCTATACATGCATTTGCTTGCAAATGTGCCTGTGTCTGTACTTGTGTATGTCTGGGCTCTACATAGGCAATTGAAGGCTAACTCAGGTATACCCAGCGGAAGCAAGTGAGACGCCGTGGGTCGCTGGTGGCGGCAACCTAGGTGTGTACTCTGGCTTTTCATGTGAAACCACCTGAAAGCCAACAAAAGGTCCCTCTCCTTCCCCCCATCCCTCCCCCCGTCCCTCTCTTCCTCTCTGCATCTCACAGTACAAAGGAATGAAAGAAAGAGCAGCAGAGGAAGGGGGATGAGGTAAGGGGCTGAGGATGCAAGGGTGGGGCAGGGTGGGTGGAGAGGAGGGGGTACTGGCGAGTGGGCAAAACAGGGGTGGAGGTATTTTCCTGTGTGTTTGTATGAGACAATAAAAGGCCCGGGGACGTGGTTAGTCATGGAGTTCAGCAAAGCACTCCATCACAGGCTGGTAAGACCTCCTCACCTCAGCTGGAGGGTCGAGGTTTGAGTCATTTCTGTAACACACCTCCAGAACTGTTATTGATACAGAATGTGTATTGTATTGTATTTTTTGCTTTATGTCAAATTAAAATGTTAGCAATAAAAACTATTAGTAAGTACTTTAGTTATACAGTAAAACTGGGCTTTGTTGCATTTTATAAAGATTTCATGTGCATGTCAGCAGCATTGTGTCCTTTATAATAATCCAGAAAAACATTTACATCACAGTTTAATGTTATCTTGTATAACTTTTATTTATTGTACTACCAGAGTTAGCTTAAAATTAATTTCCATCTGCAGTCAACATCACTTAACTAACAGGACAAAATTATACACAACAGCAAGAAGTGTATGTTTGACAAATTAAAAGGAAGGATATTTGTACATAAAGCAGCAAGACTAAGAGTCCAAAGTCACGCTAGCAGCTCTGTGAGACTGTACTTAGGCACAGTGGTGCTTTGAGCTGAATTCTAACATTAGCATGCTAACATGCCCACAATGACAATGCTAACATGCTCATGTTTAGCAGGTATTACTTAGTTTAGCGTGTTATCGTGCTAACATTTCCTAATTACCACTTAACACAAAGTGCAGCTGAGGCTGATGAGAATGTCATTAGTTTTGCAGGTATTTGGTCATAAACAAAAGTGTTGGACAAAATAAACATTTTGACCTGATGATGGTGCTAGAGGACATACATGTTTGTACCAGATTTCATGGGAATCCATCCAGTAGTTGTTGAGATATTTCAGTCTGGACTGACTGACAGACATTGCCATCCATAGAGCCACACCACTAGCATGGCTAATAAGAAAACTGGTTACAGGTCAATGGTCACAGAATTGAGTAGCTTTAAGGAGGTTTTTCAATTTCGCTTAAAGCTACTAATAGAACTGCCACTCTTTACGTAGTCTGGTATGGCGTTTCACTGAGCTGTGACCTTCACAGAGAATGCTGACTGCCCAAATGCAGTGTGACAAAAGGGTGCAGTATAATCTCATATAGAAGATAATGATTAGATTTTACAGTGTTCTTCAAACAAAAGTAAACCAAGTTTACACACAATTTTATTCATAAGACACAACTTTGAATATAATGTCAAATTCTTTATATTTTTATAAGTAAAATATGAAAATATAATATTTGCATAACATATGATATCAGCATTGTAAGTGTATAAAATAGTAGCAGTACTAGTAGCATCACTGACAGAAAAAAATACTGAAAAAAGTTGATATATGCAGAAATAGAAATATGCAACTTAAGAATGGGGACAATAACCAATATAACTAACGTCTAACTAATACATTACATATCAATGAAAAATACAAAATGTTACAGTGTTGCTTTAATGTTGTGTTCTAATTGGTGCAATAACTAACAATAAACATAAGAGGGAGCCCTTCCCACACTGCACACTATGGACTGTACACAGAATCAGATACATTCAAGTGGAGAAAGTGAAGTCTTATCAGCAGTGACAGAAAAAGAGACAACGTAACTAATTTCTCCCATCAGCGAGGATTTTATCCGTACGAACTGCGATACTGGAGATACTCCTGAAAAAGCTGCTGATGAAAAACTATGGTTGAAAATGTTTTAAAAGTGTCAAATAATATATATGTGTATCAAGCTAAATAGATTTCATCCAGAGTGTATTATGTATGTAAACATGCCCTTGTTGGCTGAATAAAGTATTCCAACATAAATTATCTTAAGAGGGCAGATTACTTTAAATGCACTACACCCAAACACTTTCCCTTACGTTAAGATGTCTCTGTCACACCAAGACAAAGCTTTCTTGTGTTTTGATCTCCACTCTGCTTGTTTTCTCTGCAGTGACAGTGTGATATACGAGGGTTAATATGGTGAAATAGGCTGACTAAAGCAGACAGGTCTGCACCTGCATGCTGCCAAAGAGAGAGAGAGAGACGCTCCACTCTGTTTGATGCTATTCTAAGTGACGCCAGTGGCGCTGCAATCAGAGGGTGTGTGTTTGTGAGTGAGTCTGTAGGTGCGTGTGTTTGTCTGCGTGACTGTTGCACCTGCAAATACTATCTATAAAAAGTTGATGACCTAGAAATAAAGTAGTGATCACTGTGGCAAAGACTGCCTAATCATGCCCCTGTATTTGTGTGCAAGTTCATGTCTGCAGCAGTGTGTGTGTGTGTGTGTGTGTGTGTGTGTGTGTGTGTGTGTGTGCGTGTGCACTTTAGCATGCATGTGAGTGAGTGATGAATGTTTGTGCCGTCGTACCCAGTTCTGCATGATAGTATCAGCCAGTGTCAGTGTGGAGGGAGACAGATGTGGAATGTTAACAGTGACTGAAGGAATTGGACTGTCTCCATAGAGTCCCATCCATGCAGAACCTAGATAGGACTGGCTGGAGACTCAACACAATATAGTGAGAGATGAAGAGAGGAGCCTTATTATTGTAGGTTGCACACTAGCCTTTCAGATGAATTCCAGTCATCTGAAAAGTACATAGCAGCAGTTGAAAGATTACAGCTATAAAAACAAAAATTAGGCACCCGGGAAGTATGAAACTTATCATCACTCAAAGCATGATGATTACAATAATCTTATTAAATCATACCATTACATTGTGTGAACCGCTCTTTATGGGCTCCAGAGTTGACTTTTTGATTAGCTTGTGAAATGGCGCCATCTTCAGCCAAAAGACGGAACAGCATCACTGCAGCAGGTTCAGTTAGCTGAACAACCAGCTGAAGGGGACAACTCTCCAGTCTCACAGTCTGCAAAATCCTAAAGCTCCCGCATTATTCAGTTTCTATGATTTTGCATTTTAGTTATGTAATGGCACCAGCATAGATTAGTGTTCTTTGTGAATGTTTGCAAGTAAACGTACTGTTGTAATAACAGGCAACAACTGAAAGTTTTCTGCCTTCTCAAACGTTTCATACATACCTAGTTGGTGGGATTTTTTAATTGCAATGTGTTAACTGAAAATAATCCAAAATAAACTGTAGTAAAAAATACATTTTAATTCCTGTGATCAAGTCCCTCATTTTATTATAGACCTCGGGCTGAAATACTGTTTTTAACTATAATAACATTTACATAATTAACATTTATTATAGACAGTCTTATCTAAGGTGACATGAAGGCAGTCATCAGTTTCCGTGTTGAAGAAACAAGCTTCAACTTACTCCACTACAGTCTTTGATAAGTGACAAGTAATTCAAGTTCACTATTAATAGTGAGCTCTAAACAATGACCTGGAAACTAGAAGTTTTGCTTCCTCTAAAATATACAAGACCCAGTGTTAAGTACTGTAATGTTACTGTTAGATTATCAGCCTAATTTATAGTACTCGGTACATATCTTGGTCACAATTCTTTAAAAAACAAATTTGAGATATTCTCATCAGAAATGTTTATGTTATATATACATATATATATATATATATTGTTGACAGATTTGTACCAAAATTATGATAGCGGTGTCTGCCTCAAAAAGTCTGATTCAGTTAGGTTATACTCCTTATAACCAAAACATACAAAACAAAACTAGCTGATGTTTACCACAATGACAGCTTAGACAACAGAGGAGTATAGATACTTTTTGTAGTATCTGGTCTCTGCCTTTTGCAACACATCCGAGTCTACACCTTCTTCACAAAGAACGTGCATTCTCTCTCTTTTTTTCTCCTTTAGTCAGCATTCACTGCATCTGTGATTTTCCTCTGGTCAGAATCCTCCTTGTCTTAGGCCTGAATCTCTTTCTGCTGAGGAGGCATTTTAACGTGCAGTGTGATCAGGGTCTTTTCTTCGGAAGAATCTTAGACAGAAGTTAATATAGTCTATTGTGCAGTCGGAGAGCCCCTTCCAAGTTCCGGTCTATCAGATTGCAGCAGGTGTTGTGAAATTGTGGCAGTCAAACTTCAAGCATACTTTGCAATAAATACATGTGCTTTTAAAAAGTATTCTTTAGCTAATAAAAGTATTCTCTTCAACATTAAGGAGTTTTTCATCCTAATAAATAATCATAAAATAAACAATTCTAAACCCCAAATACGTCCACTATGATTTAGTGTTGCAAAACCATCAAGCATGATAAAGTCCATGGGGGGTTAATACTTTATAAGCACTTTAGTTACTCTTCTAGCTTTAACACTATGATTCTGTTACTGCACTTTCAGCACAAAGACTCAAACCACAGAAACTCAAAGTCCCACGAGCTTCACCTCACAAACTTATCTGTCATTCATTCTGCTAACCGTACTCTGGCCTGTAAAGATTTCGGCAAAGCAGAAGTGATATTAAATAGCCAAGAGTCACTCAGACAATGACCTGGTCTTCTTCTGTGGAAAGAGGAAGCCTTTTGCCTGCCCTGATATTGCAAGTTCTTTCTGGAGCAGACAGGCTAACCATAAAGTGCAGAACACGCACACGGACAGTTGTCCACCGGACACTCCTAAAGGTGCAGAAATCACAGCAGAAAAATCCATACTGGATGTAGTTTCCATTTATTCAACATTAATCAAACAAAACTATGAAGTGCATTGTTATATGTTGTATTGTATTGTGATATGTCACTTTTGGAATTTCTCCTTCCCTTTCTGATGACTATTTCTCAAGATTTAATTTGGTTTTTTTTTCTCTTGAGACCATCATACAGCAGAGATGGGGACTCATGTCAGACTTAAGAGGTAAATTTGAGGGCTTAAGACACATCTTGACACAAACATAGACTAATCACAACTCAACTTGACTTTAATTGCAAACACTTGAGTTAAGAGTCCTGAGCCCAAAGAGTATGCCTAATAAGTCTAATTGTCTGTATAGCAGCTGCTTCCATGTTCCTTTAAAGGAATGATGGTAACTTCATGGTAGGAGGAGTTACTTGATTTGTAGCCAAGTCAGCTGTGTGGCTCTAGGGATGGCAATGTCGGTTGATGGGTGGTTCAGACTTAAATATCTCAACAACTATTTTGTATATACATTCATGGTTCCCAGAGGATGGATCATACTGACTTTGGTGATCCCCTGACTTTTTCCATGAGGTTCAAATGTGTGGTTTTGGGTGAAATGTCTCGACAACTATTGGATGGATTGTCATGAAATTTGGTACACACATCCATGTCCTCCTCAGGATGAAGTGTAATCACTTTGGTGATCCCCCTGACTTTTAATTTAGTGCCATCATCAGGTCAAATCTTTTATTTGTCCAATACTTTGGTTCATGACTAAATAAATTACATTCCGATCAGCCTCAGCTGCACATTGTGTTTGATGCTAATTAGCAATGGTTAGCATGCTAACACTCTGCACTAAGATGGTGAACATGGTAAACATCATACCTGCTAAACAATTTAGTTCAAATCAAATATCATGTCATGTAAACACGCACAACAGTTTTTGTTTTTGGTTCTATACCAGTTGCTCTATCAATACTGTACATGTATTACAGTAGAAAAAAATACTATTAATTACTATTAATTGGGAACTGGACTTTGGACTTGAGTGGATCAACATGTACTTAGACTTGTTTCCACCTCACACAGTAGCAAACCATGGTATTATATTTTTTATGTTACAGTATCATTTACTACAGCAAAGGGCAGAGGACAGCAAAACATTTTGTTCTGTTATATTATCATTGTATCGTAGATCAGGCATACATGATGTTAAACAGACAGATGTTATGTGTGAGTTTGTTGCTAATGAGGCGGTGAGTTCAGATGTGGGAGGTTAATAGGAGAGAAGACAGCTATTGTTTTCATCCCTCCGTTCATTACAACAGCTGTGGAGTGGAGGTGTGGGCCTCCAGCAGGAGAATACACTATGATCTGGTCAAGCTGTGCTTACAGTCAAATATGCTGTGTGGCGTGTGTGGGCTTTCCTCTGTGCAACAGGGACTGGTTTCAAAATAGCTCATTAAAGACCCCTTAAGGCCCTTTATTGTATTCTTTGGAAGCGAGATGGAAAATCTCATGGAGATGTTTTATTTTGTCCTCGGAGCTCAGATAAAATTTCACTCTCTCTGCTCTCTTTGTCTGTGCTTATCGCGCTGTGAAAACAGATGATTTATGTACAGTCTTCACACTCGGGTTTATGTGTTATTCCGATAAGGCCGGTGGGTTTGTGTGCATGTCTGTGTCTGTGTGGTTTATGAGTGTTTATTGAGACCACAGATTGTAGGACTGCCTACTGGAGGACACAAACAATCTTCCGTGGGAATGCAAAGTCCCACCAGTTCCCAATCCCATTCCTTATCTCCAGCATTCCCATATGAGTGATGTAAATTATCCTCCTGAACCGGGACCAAGTGACCACTGCACTGCTAGTCACCATATGCAACTGATGTGCACACTGCAAGGTTGTTAAGATTAGTTACATTAGGATGAAAATCTAATAAATAATAAAGCTGTAGAAAGTAATGCACATCAATAAAAAAAATAATAATTACAACTTGCAAATGCATAACAACTATAAATCTAAAGTAATGGTATAAGAAATAAGAAAATTATAACTTGGAACCAAAAATATTAAATAAATAAATAAATAAATAGCATACATTTTAGCATTGAGTCAAAAAGAAGACAGAGGGTAAATATAAAAAAAAGAGAGACAGAAGTGTGTGAGAGCGATACAGAGGTGGTGGAGGTGGTGATGTTGGGGGGTCAACCTCAGGTTTTGCATACTTGCCATTGTCTCTGATACACAGTACATATGCCAACACCACAGCATGTCCAACTGCCTCCTCACCTGCCAGACTGTTCACCTGGCCTCCACTGGGGCCCTGCCCATGGGTGTGAACATCAAACTGATTTTTTTTTTTTAAAACTGCTCCTCACAAATCATTAAAATCATCATCAGTCCCATACAAATACATACATTAACTGGAATAACACACTTACGTGTGCTAAAGAAATTACATGTGCCGCCAAATTAATTTGATTAAATCAAATTATTTGTGCAATGTTTGCTGCTGAATATTTAACATATTACACACACACCCCAACACACACACACACGTTTTTGTCTAGGCGTTAGGGGAATTCCCAGTAACCTGCATGTGTACAGGTGATTTGCGTATGTTCGCTAATCTAGGGGGTTTGGCTATAACTGTAAACCCACTACACCTGGACACGCTCACACTCACACAGACACACACATACACAAACACCCCTTACTCATCATCAACTGATGACCGTGTTGATAAGCCCAGTACAAACCTTTCGACATCACACAGTAATGGTCAACATTGTTTGTGTGTGTGTGTGTGTGTGTGTGTGTGTGTGTGTATACATGTGAATTCACAAATCAGTTATCCAATTCACCTGCCATTCTTTGACCGTTAAACATTACAAGTAGCTCATAGGCAATACAGACAGACAGATGATCAAACCTCTCTCACTCTCTCTTACACACACACACACACACACACACACACACACACATTATACATGCTCAGCAACATAAGAAATATGTGAAAGAGAGTGTTATGTCTTTTGTTTGGCCCATATAGCTGCACGTCTTGATTCAGATAAAAAAATGTCATCCTCTGTATATCCCTTCATTGCCTTGAGTTTATTTTTAGAAGCAAACTCTTATTTTTAGCTCAGACTTCCTCACTCATTCTTAAAAAAGAGGACTGACAACATATTTAAGGCAGTTCCTAAAAACAGTTAATACCTACATGCCCTGGTAAGGCAACAGTTCTCAGGTTTCACCTGCCTCACTCTGTGTGTTTCTGACTGCAAGGGTCCAATGTCTCTCTGGCCTTATCACCTTGTCTAAATCCTCCAGGTGCAAGCTGAGTTATAGGAATCCTAACCGTCACCCATTCCACCGAGGGTTTTTCCGAACACGTTTATCAAGTCTTTTTATAAAGCTCTTGAGAAGTGTCTTTATGTTTTGGCAACTAATAACTTCCACTGCTGCTCCTCCAACTACTATGGTTGGGCTCAGGCAGTTGCCTATCTTTGCCTAATGGTAAAGTCTGCCTCTGACTTCCACTACATCCACTGCTGCCACCGTTTTTATTACCTGTGTCATTATGGATAGAGATGGGATTCCCCCCTAGATTTTTGCCCTGATCTTAACGAAATAGTTTGAGACTGTGGGAAACGCGCTTATTTTCTTTCTTGCTGAAAGTTAGATGAGAAGATCAATACCACTCACGTTTGTACGGTAAATGAGAAGCTACTGCAAGCAGACAGTTAGCCTAGCTTAGTGCATTGACTGGGCTGTGTCCGAACTCATTCACTACTCACAACATAGTTCACTATATAGTGAGTTCACCATTTTGTAGCGCTATCTGAATGTATAGTGAGAATTATTATGCCCTACATAGTGGACTCAAAGTATCCCACAATGCATCGTGAAAAATAGTGTACAACCGATGGTCACTAACCAAGCACTATATAACCATCATGCATTGCGCTAAAAGAAAAATATCAGACGGACGAGAGGAGAGAAAGCAGCGTGAGCTCACCATATAGTCCTCTACATTGAACTCCCTAGATAGTGAGTAGGAAGTAGTGAATGAGTGAATGATTTCGGACACAGCCCTGAAGTCTTGTCATTATAGTAAGGTTGCCAGGCAACCAGCAGATACTCCAAGAAGTTACCACGCCCATCCAAGAAATAGTCCAGCACATAAACACTCGTAAAACCACACCATGTCGTTATTACGCTTCGTTTTTTGTACAGATTAAACAAACAAGACATAGAATAATAATTAGTGAGCTTTAGAAGTGCTGGTAGGCAGATTTTTGTTACCTTTGGACCAAGCCAGGCTAGCGTTTCCCCGTTTCCAGTCTTTGTGCTAAGCTAAGCTAAGCTAACCGGCTGCTGGCTGTAGCCTTATATTTAACAGATCTACGATCTTCTGATCGAACTCTGAACAAGAAAGTGAATAAGCGTATTTTCCAAAATGTCAAACTATTCCTTTAACCACACAAACCCTCTGTAATCTGTAATCTTAATGTAATGATATGTGTTTTAGCTTCCTGCCTAAATTTAGCCATGTCATACGTGTGTTAAACCTACCACCATGTTTGTGACATTTCATACAAAAAAAATAATAATCTGTAGTGGCTGTTTAAGTCCTGACAGCGAAGGTTCAATAAAGAGAATTATGATACATATTATGGGGCAGTGAAGGATGGTTATATCTACCTTGATGGGAATTATATTTATAACTTTTGCAGTGTAAGCAAATATTAGATGCACTAACTGATGTCTTACCACATCATAAAGATTATGGCCTACTCTGCAGTTTGATTTGTTACTCATGGATGTGCCTTCATCTGTTTTACATATACAGTTAGCATCCGGAGGGTTAAAAAGGGTGTATGACGTCATGTGCATCAAGTACGGGAAACTGGTAGCTGATATTTCAGGGAAGCTATTTCTCCACCTTGTTGAACAGGTTTCTCGACTGCTTCTGACCTCACTTTAAAAACCACAGCGCTCCGTGAAAAACAAACCGCTAGTGTGAAGCTATCGATTCATGATCAGATTTATCAACCAAAACCAGAATCTAATTATTTGTGTACAGTAGGTTCTAATTGTTTGTACCTGCAGATGGCCATGCAGGGTAAACAAAACGGTGCTAAGTGCATACAAGAAGAGCAGTAACAGTTCACAGTGCATGGCAGTTTATGCATGTGCGTGTAAGTGTATGAGTGTGTATCTGTGTTTGTGTCTGTGTGTGTGTGTGAGGGGGGAGAGAGAAAGAGAGAGAGAGAGAGGTTCATAAAGACTGCAGTATTCCAGATGGTTAGCCTGTCACACTGGAGGAAATCACTGGCACTATTTGCTTAGCTGCTGGCCTCTTTCAATCATTCTTCTGAGAGTTTTACACGTACAGTAAGCATGTAAGCATGATTGGACCAGAACCAGAAAGAAAGAAATGCACAATATTTAAGTGGTATGAAAACCATATAAAGACTGGAAACCAACCAAGTAATTGCTGATGCACTTTGACATATTGACCTTCCATGACCCTAAATTGTTTCTTTGTGTACTCTGATAGGTTTCCAGTGTAGGGGCCTGTGGTAATATTTCAGTGTGATGAATTTCTACACTAAACCTTGACAAGTTGTAAAGTTACTGATGCCTTTCCTGTAAGCACAGTTTGAGTTTTTATCATATTGATAGCTCAGGAATAAAACACAGGGTGTAAATACCTGCTGCCTGTCCCATTATATACACATCATATATCATCAGTCTGAGTAGGTCACAGGCTACTGGCACTGCATTTGGATTTATTATGACAGTGCTTATCAGGTCATAAATGCCCGTGTCAAAGGCATTTTTGACAATATTCATTGCTGTTTTGTTTTATTTCTTGAGGTCTGTCAACATTTACATGCTTCATGTAAAGCATGCATTGCAGGGAAACACCTTAGACAGGTCACACGTCCATCAGAAGGTTAACACATTTACACAACAACCATCAGAACAATTAGAGTTTGAGGAAAGTCACATGATCCAGGTTAAACAGAGTAGGACAAGTGTACTGGAAACTGACAGTTCTAAATAGTTGAAATAGGACTTGCGGTTAAATGGAGAGTACATTTTGCCACTGACAAAGCTTCACCTCCAGGCTTTGATTCCAATTAAATCATAATTTCTTGATTGAATCACTATCCTTACTTTGAGTACTAAGACACTAAATTGGCGTAGAAGTTTCAGAATTTGTTTACTCTGGCTCTTTGAGTCTATGAGAGAAGTTCATTTTACAGTCCAGTACCTCTGCTACTTTCTTCACTATTACAGCCTGCGTGTCTCAGACCTAGAAAGCTTTGGGGAAATCCCTCAGCTACACACACCCTGTCAAAAAGACACATTACACTGCCAGTAGTGTACTGGAATCTACGCCTGAAATAATAACACACAACAAAAAGGAACATGCTCACTCACAGTGCACAGTGTAGCATATATCGAAAGGAACTATGAATGACATCATGTGTTCCTGAGGGGGGTGTGATGCAATACCTGTGGCAGTTTGCTTCCCCATAATGGTTTATGAAGAACAATGTCATTTTTACGTAGCAGCCTGACAAAGTTAATTAAAACAATACTGTATATCAGAGTTACAATTATGTTCACAGAATTGAGCCTGGGAGGGAGGGGTACCGTGTATGACTTTTATTCACTAGTTCCAAAGCAATATTCTAGAAATTTTGTGGATTATCTATGAATCAGGTGAGTATATGGCCATGGCGTGCCAAGCAGAGTTGATGATGAATAAGCCTGCTATAACACTGTCATTATAGCCAGAAAAACAAAAGAAAAATGTTACCACTAACTCATACAGGAGGTTTAAGGGTGACACTTTATTTTAACCCCCCTATTTAGCTTTTATAAACAGTATCTAAATGTAGTTGTAAGCAGATATCAGGTCTGTTAACTTTCATAACTGGATGCTGGTATATAAACAGATAATTAATGACAATATACTATAGTACAGTTGTAATTATATAAAATATGTCTTGTAACTACATTATAATGTGGTATAAACAATTTATTATATGTTTACATTTATATACATACAGTTCTTATAGATGATGAATGGGGTGGGGTGGGGGGGGGGGGTAAATTGTTACCGCCTTAAGGTCAAAGGTCACTCTCACAAGCATGGTCCTCATTCAGTCTTGTGGAACATTTCCTTATTGATATTATTCAGCCAGGGGGTATGGATAAATAAGTTGTACATGAAAATGGATTGTGGGATGCATGCAAATATGTGAGCGAGTGTGTGTAGGAGTTTTTTAATATATCATTGAAATCCATCCATCCTTCTTCAAAACATATAGGTAGTAATACTCATCTCTCCCATAATCTCATTGCCTTCCCTCTCTCTGCTCTATCTTCCCCACTCCCTAGATTCAGTTATCACTGCATTGTTTGGTCTTTCTGCAAAAGTGTGTCATGTTTGATTCTACCAGGATGTAAAGCCAAAAATATAAAGCCACATCACTATTTTCTGTGGCACTTCTGCTGCTGGAAATGAAATGATAAGAAACCACAGATACACCACAAGTTTTGATTCCATAAAATAAACCCTCACAAACTAGAAACACAAACTGTTATATGAAATAGACAATCTGCCAAGAAAAACAAAACAAAACAACAACTTTATTTTGTAAACCACTCCCATAACTCTTGGCCGAAGGGGATTGGCCAAAAAGGCTTATAAGAGAGGTGACATCCAGGTGGAGCATCATTCAGGTGAGCATTTACAGTCTCATGCCTCCACCCTCTACTGCCTCAGGATACTACTTCACTGTACCAGACACAGGAATACACCTCTGACTTAACAAGGTACAGATATCTTCTTCGTTATGCTCATTCATTCAGGTTCTGACTTGGTTTATTTGTCTTTTGTTGTCATATGACCTCTGATAAGTTAGAGAAGTATGTGTGACAGCTTCTTTCACTTCTCTGTTCATGTTGTGAATTTTGAGCTTTGATTCTGGTGTCTCACAAGAGTGTTTTCTCTTTCCAGACTGTCCTTTAAGTATGTTGGCAGAAATGGAGACGGTGAGTGGGATATTATTATATTTTAATCAGTGTGTTTATATTGATACAACTGAATGTTTGAGTAATAGTGGCTTTAAGATATTATCATGTTAACTGTAACTGGGGTGTGCCGGCTGAGGGTAAAGGGTTATTTGTAAGAGTAGCAGCTAAGCCACACATCACTGTTATCTGAATGCTGGAACAAACACTTGCATAAATTTGCCAGTCAAACTAAAACACACATGGTCTCACATGGCTCATTTTCAAGACACAAACAAAACAATGCACATCTCAGATCAGATCAAGTCAAATATCAGACGGTTCACTGCTGCATGTGAATGTCATTAGTGTGTTATTTTGGAGTTTGACAAATCTATGCTATACCCTAGATGGAAAATATTAATCATATTACAAGTATGATCATGTAGAATTCATGATTCATAGACAGTTCACAGCTCATTTAAAATTGATGAATGAGTGTATCCCTGATCTTCAGATCTCAGAGCAAAATTATTCACTGTACGATGCACCACAGCACAATAGTGCACCTCAACAAAACAACAAAGGGTTTTCATTAAAAAAAAAACAGCAGGTGATAATGGCAACACCTCAGGCTATGACTGACACCAGATAAATGCCACCCATCACACCCCAAGTGTTTTCTCTCCGTCAGCATCACACAACAAACTCGCTCAGGTGAAAACCAGTGGGTGTATGATTTCTGAAAGACGCTGTCCTGCTCTGTGTCTGTCAGATGGCTTATGTGACCGAGATCAGGCTGATTGGAGACCGGGGCGCCTGGAGCGGGGTGGCTCCCTCCTCCTGCCCCGAGGTGGACCTGGAGGTCATCGAGGAGTACCTGCAGGAGCACTCACTGGAGGTCCAGCCTGCACGCACACCTGCGTCACCTCCAACCACCGTGGGGCAACAAACGCACACACACTCCCACCAGGGCACCAGGATCATAGGTTAGTGTGAGGGTGGCAGCGATGATAATGAAAAAGATGCTAATGGGATGATGTAGGTGCTTGTATACTTAAATACCTTTTATTTGACTGTATATTTTGCCTGTTTCTCCGTAGAGAATAGCTGGTCAGGTCAGCATCCGTATGAGTGGCACTGTGGCTCTCACACTCCAAACGAGGAATATGAAGAGCAAGCCCTGCCTAAAGCCTGGCCTAGTCCCCATGACAACCAATGGGTGAGTTCAAGGACTTCAATCTCTTAGTAAATTAAAGACTAATTACCTATTTAATAGCTGAATACAACTACACATCCCTGTGTGACACATTTCACATTTTGAGGCTGAATTTAGACTTTTTAATTGAGTCTATTCATGATATGTATGATTGTATGTTTTTATATGTGTTTGCTTCAGGACCACATTTCATACTGCTACGAGGCACCTGCATACATTGACTCGGACTCCCAGTCCAGCAGCTCCCAGTACCAGGAATACCAAGATTCCCCGTCACCATCGTCTGACAGGGGAGGCGGGAAGGACAGAGACTCCCTGCCTCTTGCCCCACTTTCAGGTACACACACAAACACATCTCCATGTGTGCACCAAGACTCTCCACAATCCAAAACGTAAACATATCTACACACCAAACTTCCATGTATTTAGTGTAAAGACCTCGGTTGGGGCAAAAACATGCATGTTCACACATGCACACACGTATGAGTCACTGTCACCTCATATTTGTATTTACATCCCATTCCTCCTTGGCAGGAAAGAGGAAGGAGCGGTTGTTCCAGTTCCTGTTCGAGATGCTCCAGACGCCATCGATGCGGAGCTGCATCTGGTGGGTCCAATCCTCCGCCGGCACATTCCAGTTCTCCTCCCAAAACAAGGAGCGCCTGGCGCAGCTGTGGGGTCGGCGGAAAGGTAATCGCAAGACCATGACCTACCAGAAGATGGCACGGGCGCTGAGGAACTACTCCCGCACCGGCGAGATTCAGAAGGTGAAGAGGAAACTCACCTACCGGTTCGATGAAAAGACGCTGAGAGGCCTACAAGGAGACTCTAACACAGTGTAGGAAGCAAGATGGAGAGTGTATATAAGCATAGAAATAGAATAAGCACAACGGATATTCAGAGAAAATTGCTGTGGTTGTCCCATTAATATCCGTTCTGCTGATTCTAATTCTATGGCATGTAGAAACAAATGAATACTGAGTATTTGAAAAGCCAGAAGATGAAACACTGTAGGTCAGAGCTTTCTGTAGATACAGAACCATATTGGAGTTCGTATAAGGGGCAAACAGGAAATGTTGATAGTGATATGAGAAAGCACTGGATGGGCAACGTGTGAAAACTCAGCTGGCATTAAAAATTATGTAAATCTAAAAGGTTATCACATCATATCTACTTTATAAGTAGAACTTAAATCATTCTGAAAATAAAAGTTGTGGTTTTCTGTTTTGTTTTTTTTGTGACTCTGTATTGCAGATATTCAGCAGATATAAGATCATTTTATAGACTTTTTAACAAAATTAGGTTGTGTAAACATGATCTGTTTGTGTTAAAATATATTTTTTTAAGAAGAATGAATAAATCTGAAAATATTTTCAGAAAACCTGATATATTTTGTCATCTGATATTTTTGTCTATCTATCTATCTATCTATCTATCTATCTATCTATCTATCTATCTATCTATCTATCTATCTATGTGAACAAAGATATACTGTGTAGTGCATATCAGCCAACAAACACAGATGTGCTTATAAACTGAAGCAAACATCCACACACACCCACAAAATTGTATGCAAAGTAAGCGTGTATTAAAAAACCGCCCATAAAAACAGACCTGTTAATCAGTAACATCTACAAAGTCCCCTGACACACAGAGTAGCAAGACGCACACACGCACACTGAACACATTTGCGATGTTGAGTATTACTTTCTTGTATGAAGCTACCAAACTAAAGCAATTTAATTTCCATAGTCAAATGATGGGGCCACACACATATATGCTGAAAACCACATGACACGGTGGCAAATTACATAATATTCAACACACATGGACTGTCATTCCTGACTATGCAGGAGAGCTTATACTGCAAAGCTGATCTTTTTTTTTGTTTGTTTTTTTTTGTTCTAGTAATTGTCGCAAACTTGTTCTGGGTGGAGGAAAGTAACTACATACATTTACTCAAGTACTGTACTCAGGTATGATTTTGAGGTACTTGTACTTTACTTGTACTGTACTTTTGTACCTTTTACTCCACTACATTTATTCGACAGCTTTAGTTACTCGATACTTTCCAGATTTAGATTTTACATATAAAACATGTGTTCAACTAATATGACAGATCAGACTACCCAACATCATATAAAATAGTTCAAATTAGTTCTACTTTAAAATACTGCTTACAAATTAATGCATTGGTAATATAATACATATAAAAATATGACACCTGACTCACTGATATTTTAAGTACATTAAGCTGTACTTGTATTTTAGTATTTCTACATTGTAGTATACTTTTACTCAAGTAAATGATCTGAGTACAGCTGGCAATATCAAACACACCTGTTGTGTGAAAAATGTGCCATGGCTCATTCAGAAGTCCTCTCCTCTAAGGCTACTGAGGCATATTTATTAGTGAGAAAAGGTTTTTCACTCACTGATGAAATACAGATGGCGTCTCCATGGAGTGCACGCCTGTTGTTGTGTGTGCACAGAGAAGCGCATGCATGTTTGCATATAAAAAGCATCTGTTCAATGCTTTTCTGGTCATTTGAAGCCAAGAGCTGAAAGCAGGAATACACTGTCTGAACACCAAACACAGGATTATGCTGTGGAATTCAACCCACCTGTCCACGGCCTTCAAGGAAACCTGCTCTATCATACTTCATAGCTTCTCTGTCTTCCCTGGTCTCCATCTTCTGTGATGGCTGAATGGAGTTGGGTGGCCTACACAGTCCTAGAAGTGCTGATTGCTGTGGCCTGTTGCCTCGGCAATGTGTTGGTGGTGTGTGCAGTGTGTATTGGTATCCGGGATTCGCTTCGAGAGCCGACCTTCTGCTTCCTTGTTTCCTTGGCAGTGGCTGACTTCCTAGTGGGTGTGGCCGCTGTGCCCCTGTCTGTACTATTGGATGGCTGGGTGAGTCTGACCCCTGACCTGTGCCTATTTCTCAGCTGTGTCGTGCTGGTGCTGACTCAGGCCTCTGTGCTGTCACTGCTAGCTATCGCCGTGGACCGATACCTCCGGTTACACACACCGCTCAGGTGAGGTTTGCACTCTGAAACACTGGTTTACAGGTAGACAAGCCATATGGATAGCATGGTTAGAAATAATCATTCCTTCTTTCTGTTTTATCCCTCTTTCTCAGATACAAAGCCCTGGCCACACAGAGGCGAACATGGACGGCCGTGTCCGTGTGCTGGACACTTTCCTGCCTACTGGGGTTCACCCCTCTGTTTGGCTGGAACAACTACTCCTCTCTAGCGTCTGATTCCACCAATACATCGTCCTCCACTTCCTTCATCTCTCCACCCTGCACCTTCCTCTCAGTTATCTCCCTCCCCTTCATGGTCTATTTCAACTTCCTGGGATGTGTCATGGCACCCCTGCTGGTTATGACCCTCCTCTACACTCGAATCTTCTGGAGCCTGCAGGGTCGTCTGAAGGAGAGCTGTCCTCAAGCCCAGGCCTCTCTGCTCAGGGAGAAGAGGCTGGCCTGCTCCCTGGCTCTGGTTCTCATTTTGTTTGCCGGCTGCTGGATTCCCCTGCACCTGATGAACTGTCTGCTGCTGTTTCATGGTCCTCAAGCTGTCACACAAGGGACACTCTATACAGGCAGGCGACAGTAGCTTTTCTAGTCCTTACACAGTCTGTAGATAGTTGTTTTTTTTAAATTAATGTTGAGAGATTTGTTTGCAAAATTTTCCCTGATGCTTTAAATGCTTTTTTTCATATATCATGTATTGACAGATCACAATACTTACCAGCAGTTACAGTGAAATCTGACGGTAACAAATCAATTTTTTCCAGGTATTCTCCTGTCTCATGCCAACTCAGCAGTCAACCCTGTGGTCTATGCTTATCGCATCCCAAAGATCCAACAGGCCTACAGTCAAATATGGAGGCGCCTCCTCATGAACATAAACTGTTGCCATGGGAACGAGCAAGTTGGCCGATCAAGAACAAGCAGCCGAGCCAATCACACAGAGATGTGTGGATCAGGAGGGAAGACCACGCCCTAATAAAGGACCACGGGGTCATTATAAGTCCAGCATGTTTCAGGTTTGAGTTCATGGGACTTTGTCAGAAGGTTCTTTTACTCACTCACACAAGAAAATGTCCAACAATCATTTAAGGCTTTATTACAGATAAACAACTGAAGAAATACAGGCAGCCAGTGAGTGTTTGAATTTGTTAAACCCCTACTTGTAGTGTTTGGTTTGAATGAAAAGCCTGCATACTCGTAGTCTGCCGTGGCATTCGGTCGCCTACTCCATGTCTGCAAACTTTATTTAAGTCAAAGCTATCTCATGAGTCTCCACTAGAGGGTGCTCTAGACTAACAAACTCAACAGCTGCTGCTGTACACAAACCATGAAACCATCAGAATTGCAGTAGGTGACAAACAAGATCTCATTCACTTATTTTTGGACAACTGATTTGAGGCAAGTATAATTTTATTGAGATGTACATATTTTTGAGTAAGTCATTTGACAGCTTCAATCAATGCATCGCTAACCTTTTGCAGCACACATCTACTTGCTCCTTTTTCTTCTGAAATCTAAGAATAAATGTGATACTTAGCCATGAGAGTGTGTTGAACATTCATGAGTGTTCAGTGAGCGCCTCAGGGAAGGCAATAGACTGTATAGTTATCACCTGAGCAGGGTGCAATCCCACCCACCAAACTATACAACCTACTACCTCACCCTGACAGAGCCCAAATCAAACACGGCACACGTTCACGTCCTGTTAGCGGAACTTGCAACCTGATTCAGCTGCCCTAGCAGAAAACAATGCTTGTCACGATTATGTTGATTGCTGCAAGCGTATGTTTCGATTGGACAGCATGATTGCCCATCCGGAGATGACAGTCGGCGAGTGGCTGACTCTGCTGTCTCCTTGGGAAAGACAGTAGATTGTATAGTTATCTCAAAAAGAGGTTACACAACCCCACAACTATTCAATCTACTACCTCAGCCCCAAGGACAGCATCCACGTTGCTTCAGCATCAAAGATCCACAAAGGTAACTGTCCTGCAATGGTACAAAGAAAAAGAGACAGAGAGGGTTATCTTAATACTTAATACTAACTATTCTTCTCTGTAAAATACATGCAAGGTAAAACTGGGTAGGACTGTCAATTTTGTGTATAATAAGTGTATATTTACGTTACGTTTTCGACTGATGTGTTCAAATTCAGTCCCTGCACAAAGGAGTGTCATCGTATTTTCAGTTTTATCTCTGTGTCTGATTCTTTGTTTTGGTTCCTGGAACTGGTTCAAAATCACGACTTATGGCTGAACACTGCTCAACAACAAGTCTTCAACTGCCAACATTTGGAGAAACGTTTATCACTTCTCAACAAAAGAAGACCTTCTGAGATTTTGCATATTGGCACATCCTCACCGATCAACCAAGCTTTTTTTTTTTTTTTTGCGGAGCTGAATGTCTTTAATAAATCCGTTCCATTAAAATAAATCAAACACAAATAATTTAACGGTAAGCAGACATCGGAAAGTGAGAGCACTAATGTGTGAAAGCCCAACAAACAACTCACTGGCTTCCTGAGACTCTGGCATGTGATCGAAAGAGGGGGGAGAAAAAAAAAAGCTGCTCGACTCTGTGCCAGGAATTCATTTCCGTTTTTTGCCAAAAACTGAGCTCATTCCAGTGGGCTATCCCTGTGTAGGCTGGCTGCTGCTTCTCAGACGGAGGTACACACACAGATGCCTGCAAATATGGCTTCCACCAGCTGCCTCTGATTGAATACAAGGCTGGGATTCTGCCCCCCAAAACACAACAAGGAAACACAAAATGGCGTCTCGCACATCGGCCATTTTAGGTCTGCTTAAAAACACTATAAGATCTACCTTTAGGGTTTTGTTCCCGAGCCTGCTGTCTCGTGATTAAGAAAGAGCGGCTGTTCAATCGAGAGTGATGTAGAATCAATCTTGTGCCAAGCACTGAGACGAAGCCAACAGACCCAGGCTCAAAATCACGGGTACAAAGTAAAGAGAGCAACTCGAACCATACTTAACAGACAGCTGGAAAGTTCACAGAGACAAAACATCATCACATACAGCATCTCCATGTTCCTGTGAATCTACTCGTACCATTAACAGTTCCGCTTTGGTTCGATCACAAAGTTGGCACTCACACTGAACATGCAGACTGTGTTTTTGGCTTCATAAACTTTATTAATTTCACTAAGAAAGACCTGGCTCATCCTCAGGCAGCTAACGGCTAAACTCTTATGGGATAAAGGTTGGGATGGGCCAGCGGGTTAACATGGCAGCGACTGAAGGGTTAATGAGTGCCAGACTAAATGCCAGACCTGGGCCTCAGATAGACAGAGAAGGGGTTAGGAGATACACTGCTTGCATAAATTAACATACAGCCGCAACCCCTGAGACTTGATCCAGACCAGCCCATAGTTAGCATGCAGTAGACCCTGCTAGACTGATTACAGAAGACCAGACAGACAGAAGGGGGGGGGGGGGGTTGGCATGATGCCCAACTCTGCCACCGTGCCAGTGACAGATCTACGAGCTCTGTTTGGCCGCCGAGAAACGTCCCCTGACTGGAGCTGTATTCTGAGGACAAGGGCAACAGACTAATAGTGATGTGACACAGTGTACTGGGGTAAATGGGTCAAATTAATGAAGATTTAACAGGACATGTGAGCATGGCCTCAAAGGGGAAAACAAGATTTAAACGTTAAATGCTTGTGGGGAATTCTGTGCTTCTGGGTTAATTGCAAAAACTGCCGTCCCATTCCCTGCACAACTCCCGACTGTTTTGGAAACACTGAGGCCAAACTCGGTCAGTCATGTGAGCTCTATTGGGGCGCTGTTGTCTGTGGTCGTGGACTTGGTCTATGGCACATAAAAGGGGCACACATAGCTCGGCTGGGGCAAATCATTTTCTCTGTCAGCAGCTCCAAAATAAATGTGCCTTCAGCGAGTGGGGCAGCTGAGAGGATCTTGAAGAAAAGATGAGATAAGGAAGAAATGTGGCCTATTGAGTTAATCTCATTTGCCTATCAGACAGTCTGCCGAATTATGGCTAAATGGTAGTAAATTCATATTAATTTATATTAGCAGTATTCTGTGTAAGCCAAGAAACGTGAACCATGTCCTCTCTTGCCCTCAGATAACGCTGCTCTGCTGTGACCAACCAGGATATATTTTTCTGGAGACAATTTCCTGCTTTAGTATGTTAATCTTTCCTTGGGTGAAACATGGTTTTCTTTTTGGTTTTCCAAAACCACATGTCAGTTGTAAAGCTGGGAATTTTATGTTTATAAATAAGTCTCAAACAGACCTACAGCAACAGCGTCTACAAAGCCCATACCTGCTTCTGTTTCAGACCTGCAACATCCAATGTTTGTTTTAAATAAACTCATTTATATAATAGTGCCACAACTATAAAATAGGCCTTTTAAGAAAATTAAAAAGTGAAAACCTATAAAAAGGACAAGATGCTACGATCAAATTATCTACTTATTCCGCTCTTTTGTGGATTAAGTTAAAAGAACAAAATCAAAATGGCTGCTAAACTGAATTACCAGTGTTTATTATTTAGGTTTTACAAACTTCTAACATCAACCTGCTGTGATATCAGAACACACGAAAAACCACCGCTTCTGCGCCATCTTTAACAAATCCAAACCCATGCGAAAATGAAGACGAAAAATATCGTGGAAACAATAGGCCTTATAGCTTCCTCCCCTACACTGTGAAAGGATGCGGGATACGTCAGATTTATTCCTCACCCGATACAAACGACGTAAACACACAAATTAATCAGCAAATCCCCAAACACACACAGCACACTCAGTTGCCAACAAAACTCCTCCGAATTGGAGCAGATTTTCGCAGGGAAGAGGCAGGGAAATACCTATTGGATCGCCTGGTCCCTTGGTCCACGAGACGGGATGAATGCTTGGCAGACACAACGGACGGGGCACCAGACGATTGGTACAGGTTCTTGTGTGTTTCTCTCTCTCTCTCTCTCTTTTTCTCTCTCTCTCTGAGCTTTGTGCCAAGAATGGGCAGTGTCTGTGTGCCAGGCAGAATTTCAATGAGGGAGGAAGGAGGTGGTTATGGTGGGCAAAGAGGAGGAGGAGCGGTGGGGGAGCCGGAGTTGGCAGAGGAAGTATGCCACACAATAAATGGCAGGATGAAGAATTCCCACAGTTAAAAAGATGCAGAACGGATGTCTTGTCTTACTCGTGTCCAGCCTTATCTAGAGAAAAATTGTGTCCAGGCATCTGGCACATCCTCAGTAGAGCGCTATGGTGATTTTATCATACCTGCTTTTTCATCTTCCCTACTCCCTAAGGAATGCCTGATTCCTACATTAAAAGATGAAGGACGGGAGCACGGATCCTCTTCCGTGCCCACTTGGCATGGTGCCCGCTCTTATGTTCTGTATATCCTCATTAAGCAAGCGCAAACACACAAGGCTCATGCTCACATGCATGCGTGTATACATAAATGCGCTGCCAAATGTATGTACTCACACACAACCACACACTGGTAGACACAACACAGCACAGTTGCTTGACCTGCGTACACGAAAGAAGCTCGGTCTATCTGATCCTGATTCACTAAACATTAATTAAATGAAAATGTTTCCAGTCCTTTGCCATCAACTCCTCTGTTTTGCAAGCTAGAGGGCTGCACACACAAATGTCGGACTCACAGGCATAAGAGCTAGGTAAACATGTTTGATGAAAAGATAGCATGACCCAGATAAGGTAGGAGTATAAGGGAGCCATTGTGTTGACTATCACATTGTTGAACAATCATTTCAACCAAATATACACACACAGAAGTGGAGCTAAGTTGAATAATCAGTATTCAAAACGGTGGCAGGGCACACACTCATTCCACTTTTATAAATCTCCAATTTCTTACATTTATACTTAAGCATCTCATGTTAGTGTCACAACAATGGAAATACATTTTTAAAACATGTATATGAATAGGAATGAAAAGGGATGAGAGTTATTAGCTGATAAAAGAAAAAAAGAGGATGATTTCTGAATCACTGGTGTATTAGCTACAATATACCTTCCAACTACCCAGATGTGTTTCTAAAACCTCTAAATAATATACATCAAAGGTTTCTGTCCACCTCTTCATTTACTCTCTCTATCCCCTCTCCTCGTTTCCACTTGTCTATGCTTTTGCTAATGCGCTGATGAGATGTGTGGTTACCATGGTTTCAAATGTTTCTGATAGCTCAGATGCCTGGCCTGGCATGTTACTACCCACCCACATGTTACAGCATTCACTAATGCCACACAGACCAGGCCATACACACACACACACACACACACACATGCAAAAACACACACACACACACTTTGAAAGGTATGCCCTTTCAACGAGGGTGTGCATGCTTAAATGTGTGCATGTACACAAAGAGTATGTGTGCAAGAGTGCAAAGTGGTGTATGTCAGGACGAAACAGCTGCAGCTTCCTGCATGAGAAGAGAAACTTCCTGTTGCCTCGCTGCAAACCGCGGCCGGTCAGCCAAGATATCAACCAATCAGCTATGTTGAGGCTGAATGCAGGAAGTTAGCCTGACTGCCTCTAGGAGGAAAAACTCAGAAACATTATGAGGCAACACGATAAGTTCATCTGAGGATAAGAGAGGGGCGGGGAAAGAGCTCTCCCACTCCTACCTCTCTTTCTGTCTATAACCCTTGTTCTCTCGCTTTTCCTCCAGCTTCTTCTTTCTTAACATTTTCCCCTCATCATTGTCACATGTCGATAAACATAAAGAGAGGTTCTTTTGGTTCTTTTTTTTTATGAACTATGAAATTAAATTGCCACTTAATGCCATAGCTGAGCAATTTGAAATGACAGAGGTTGATGCAGAGGAATTAGGAGTAGTATACCCACAAATTGTGAGGGGCATGTTGAAAGGGTCTGCCCATATTCACTGTTTCTTAAACACGTGGCACGAAGGCGCCATCTTAACACCAACCCATATTTAGATCAAGATACAGTACTGACAATAAGCAGTCCAGTTAGATTCCTAATTGTACAAACAATATGCAGATATTTCATATAATTCAATCTGTATTAAATGTCCCCTCTAAAAGTAGGTTGAAAGATCAAAATCGGTTGTTGTTTAATTTACATATGCTGTTTTATCTAATCCGGAGAGCGCAACGTTGATATTTTGCTTTTGTTTCATGGCATTCTGGCCTCGGACATGAGACTATAATCAAAATATGCAGTGTAATATGAAGAATATGCTTGTTTTCTTGCAGCTGAGTAAGATTACGTTTATATATATTTTTTTCAATAGGCAGATCACACTGGTGAAAATAAATCAACAGCTTTACTGATAAAACGAGTAAGAACTACTGAAGAACACCAACATTAAAACTGGAATTTTTTAACAATCTGCCCTTTGCTTTACAGCGTTGTGTGTTTGTCTGACCTAACTCAGTTTCATTTCTGCCTCAGTTTCCTCTGAAGTGCAAAGTATCATACACAGTAGCCTTTGACGCAGCGAGTCGAGACTAACATTACAGGTGCCACCTTTTAAGAAACTGTCACACCTCTAGATCGCAGAAAGATAAAACTCACGCACAAACACGCATGATCCTGTGAAACAACTGGCACATATCTGAGTTTTCACAGTGGCAGAAAGTGCAAACAGTGCGTGAAGGGCATGAGAAAGAAAGTAAATATTGCCCTCGTATTAGCTATCATAACGGCTCTGGATGATAGGAGACCTGCCAAGTGTTTCGCTTGTCCTGTGGGCGCAGCTCTTCAACACTGGTCAGCAGCTAAACTTGCACTGACCTGAACGCAACAACAGCTCTCTGGCTCGGTCGACCCTCTGAGGTCAGAAAGTCACCGAGAAGGCCTGTCCTTCCTCCTGCCAGTCTACAAAGACACACCTGTTCAGTACGGAAAGCCACAGAAAGACGGTTCACCACCCTGTCAGAGCCTGCTGTCCTAGAGCAGAGAGGGGAGAGGAAGAGGGGGACAGGGACAGAGAAAACAGAGATAATGGAAGCAGGAGAAAGAAGATGGTCAGCAGGGAGTCAAGGAGTCCCTCTGAGCTCTAGAAAAGTTTCTCCTGTTATGTCCATGGAGCCAAAATGGCGGCGAGCGGAGTGTAGCGTGGCAACCGACGACGATAGACACATTTACAGTAGGAAGACCACGATGAAAATCAGAGAAGAGGGAGAGAGGGACTGGAGGAGAAAGATTACAGGGCAGTGAAAAAGACGGGAAGAGGTGTTCGGATAAAAAAGAAAAATACCTGGAGCCTGTACGTGAGCGGCGGGATGGGCCGGAGGACTGGAGGAGAAGAGGGCCGTGATGGCGGGAAGAAGGGAAAAGAGAGGAGTAGAGCACACCCTCTGAGAGCTACACCCCCTTCCCACAATCCCCTCCTACTGGCGTGAGTGCGTCTGTCCGTACACAGGGTGACAGAGGGACGTCTGCTCACACACAGCCCTATAACACACACACACAAAACGCACACAAGCCACGGTATCAAACACACTATGCACAACATAAAGAGAAAAGCTCCAAAACAGACTCACAATAGACTCACATTACTTGCAACTGCGTACGGCCAAAACGGAGACAAACACAGACAGAGGACACTTCAAAACACAAACATACACATAATCAATTCGCCAGCCTTTGGATCGCCCTCTGCTCTGCCCTGTGCTGTGTTTGCCTCGGTCCGCCTGCCCACTTTGGCACTGCTGCCAAGAGGGAAGGGGAGAAAAAGGAGGGGAGGAGGGTGTAGAGACACAGAAAGAGGAAGGGAGGGACATGCTGTAGCGAGAGAAGGGTGAGCAGAAAGAGGAGGAGTCGGAGAGAAAGAGTTCAGGAAGAGAGTGAGAAAGACAAGAAAAGAGAAGAAGCGTAAACTGTCGTGAGCAGACACTGTGACACAAAACAGTGGCCCAGCAGCCAGGAGCACACTGAGAATTTGCATGTTATTCATCTGACATCCAAAACACACCTCTCACCTTGTACCGTACTTATACTATCCTGCAGCGACACACAGACGGCGAGAGAGACAAGCAGATCCCGACACTTCTGCCATATTGTTCCATCTCACCATATTTGCACAATCAACAGAGCAAAAAAGCCCAAACTGGCTTCAGATTCAAACTCTAAACTGACGGACTTTGTTGTCAAGTTCTCTCGCCTGTAAGAGGAGTCCTGGGAGAGTTACTGTCTTTTTTCGACATCTTTATTCTGCCCGCTATTCTCCGCGTCTCCCTTTATCCTTCCGTCAATTTGTCCTCTCCCTCCATCGGGGATAATATCTGCCCTCCTCAGTGGGAGGAGTTTGAGGGAGTTCAGCTAAATGAATCAATGAGCGAAGAGGGTGGATATTTCAGAGAATGTCACTTCTTTTTTTTTCCCCCAGCCGTTGGCATCTTTCCCAGGTCTCCCTTTGCTTTCTCACACCAGCAAGACAGTTGTACACCAATGCAGATCTTGGATCAGCGAGCTGTCGCCTCTAGATGACCTCAATCATTAGGAGTGAAAACATAAATCCATCTGTTCATAAATGGCCGACCTTCGCTATAGCCTGCTCGCGGACCAATCACTGGAGTTTGAGCGGGTATCCCAAGCCGAGCCAACCAATCAGAGCTCACTTCTGAGCCGACGTCATTTTGAAAACATTAATTCTAAAAACAGGAATACTTTTTACCATTAAATTGCAAACAAATACTTTTTTCTCTTATTTTACAACTCACATCAACCACTTGAAAACGCTTTGTCCACGTTTTGTCTTTGGTAAGTGAAACAGTTTAATTCCTTGTTTGTAGCTGCTGTAATACCTGAGTTATTGAGTCCTCAAACTGACCAAACACACACTCACACACACACACACACACACACACACATTTTTGGAGGGTTCTCCCAGTCCTCAAACACTCACAGCGGAGACAAAACAGACCATAATAGTCCAGCTTCTCTGCTTAAACTCCACATGAGTCTTTTCTCGAAGATAGGACAATGGACACACACACACACACATTCATACTGTACACAGGCGCGCACACACACACACACACACACACACACACACGTGGTACGAACAATCCGGTTCTTCCATGGAGGCTCAGATTCAGCCAGCAGGTTGGACAGCCCCTCAACTTGACGTCACGTCTCCTTTGTTGTTTATGCATTTATTTCTCTCCTCAGCTGAACTCTCTGAACCCAAAGCCCCCCCTCCACCCTCCTCCTCCTCCTCCCCTCCCGTCCTGTCCTCCAGCCCTACACTTGCCCCCTGCCAATGAAGGCGGGCAAATACAGTATGGCTTTAACAAGGAATAAGAAAAGAAAGAGAGACAGACAGACACAGAGAGGAGAGAGACAGGGAGAGAAAGGAGCTTAGACGTCTCTCTCACTTTTTGCTTTTCCTCCTTTTCTTCTTCGATAGCTCCCTGTGTCTCTTCCTGCTTGGCTTGTAAAACTTTCAGCTGCATGGCGGGCCGGCCTCTTTTGGCAGCCGTCCAACTCTTGACTCTCCTGTCCCCTTGCAAGAGAGGGAAGGAGGGGAGGACAAATATAGTCACAGCTAGACTGCACTGTACAGTAGTAGAGGCAGATGTACTGTGAATGCACTGCGACCATTTTGACTTTCATACTAACACGCACAGGAAGCGAGAACTTTGTGACATTCCTTCAGCATTTATAATGAGCAAAAAGAAAGCATTATACAGCAGATCTCGTGTCAGGCTAATCATTGCACGAGACGTCATGCAGAGTTTCAAAAGGCCGTGCCACAGCTGTGATGTCAGTCTGCCTTTAACTGAGTGTGACAGTTGAATCTGATAACAGTGTGTTTCAGTGCTCACACCCAGTTCACGCAGGGACGCTCTCGCTTTGATATTTTTCCTGGTATCAGTATGAGCAGCTCGGTTGCTTGTATGTACAGATTTACATGTGCACACGCAAGCCAAATATTTACATTATTTTAAAACATAAAGCTAAGTGGGCCTTCTGTTTCATTGCATAGGCACACACGCACACATGCACACGCAGACTGAGGATATATTGTTACTGATTTACAAACCTCAACTTGGTACACGGGTTTTAATACTGTAATGTTGAGGTAGTTTATTAGACAAAGATGCCTAATCATTTAATAATTATTTTCTCTAAACTGTAGTTTTAATCTACTTATTATGCTCTCTTAATTAGTCTAATTAAAGGACTTTTAAGTGAATAAACAATTGATTAGGTTATATTTCACACATTTCCATAAAAGTGTTTTTCTCCATTTTTTTTTAAAGCACCCTGTTTCCACTGCTCTTCCAAAATCCAACTTCTTTTTTTTTAATCACATTTCCTAATGATATTTTGCCATAACTGTATCAGGCAATAAGCCAATATGCCCACATATAGCTTATGAACTAAAATACTGTAAAGGAATTCCTCAGTTACTGTGTTGAAATCCTTTATGAAACGCATTTTCTGTATTTCAATAACTACCGAAACCTGATTCATAATATCTAACAATGAATATATTGCCATAGAAGTATATGTGCATTAACTTATTGATTAACTGAATAAAGAAAAGACCCACGAGTTTCTTAAGTAATTATTTCTGGCTGTTGTCTTGTCTGCAATGAGGTTTTGTTTAGGTACTGTGTGAAGCATTTAATAAAGAAGACATTTTAATTTAAAATGTGCTTACTTATTTCACTTATTTCTATAGTGGATCAAGTAACGTTAGTACAGTAGATCATGAAGTGTGAAGTCTCATGTGAAAGGCCCAATATTATTTGTTTTCTCCTGTAGCTCAGGACAAGAATAGCCTACTGGTCATTTTTCCAAATAAATGTGGTTTAATTAAAGGGATAGGGCTTGTTTATTCAATGTTTGTAGAGTCCTGATAGAATAAACAGACCCTGGAAAATATCTTCTCTAAATAATGTGGACATCTTCCTAGTAGCTACTAGCTAAATGCTACTAGCTTGCCCTATTTGAAGAATTTCACCAGATGCTTACCATCTTGAAAAAAAGTTACACTTTAAAAAACATGCTACACTTTAAAGTGAACAAACCAAGCAAAATGAACGTTTGACAATTCATACATTAGAGCTAAACAGCTCACTGCTCACCTGACTGAGAGGCTTTGCTAGGTGCTGGAGGGGGGAAGAGAGGCTCCATAGCTACTCTGCACACTTTAGTAGCCTACATAAAATATCTGCATTGCCTATTTGTTCGGCATGTGTAAGTAGCAGTTCAATCCGTATAGGCCTATGACTCTTCTAAGTTTTAGATAATAAGTACAAGTTCAGACAGTAGGCTGTTCAACAGGTGGATTAATGCACTTTTTTCTTTGCTCTGATTGGCTCATAGACAGAAAACAGTAGCCTGTAGTAATACAGTGTGAGGTCAAATGCTGCACTATAGTGGCTGGGCCTGTGCCTGCTTGAAAAAGGAATAATTGTAGAAATTAAAGCTTGGCAGGCAATAAACTGAGCCCAATAAATGTGTCTATTGTGATTTTTTTTTTTTTGCTTGTAGGCCTATGTTTTGGTATATAAATGTAACTCCTTGTTCACCAACAGAGATCAGTAATAGTCACATTAAAGGCGTGAAGTAAACAGTTTAACAGTGTAACAGAACATCTGCTAACAAATAGCCCTACTTAAAATTCATGATAGATTATTCCACTGTCACTGGCTCTGGTTGAACTACCATCTTGAGCAGTTTTCACTCTAGAAAGATGAGGCGCCCCATCTAGTGGCAAACTTTGGTAAATGCATTTTATGAGCTGAAAAGGAAACGTTTGAAGAATCATCCCACTTTTTTGCACATGCTGGGTTTTTTTCCTTTTAAGTGTGTGAATTTCTCTAATATAAGATGCAAACTGTATGTCTCAGCTCTGATATATGGAACTATTTCACACTAACAATGATATTTCACGATAGGTATGTAGCATTATATGTCATTCTCTCAACATAAATTATTATTAGTTCCATTGTATTTATTAGTGTGAATGCTGATTCAGCATTATTTTATTCTAAACATGACCCATTAAACAGAGAAGACAAGAAAAGAAAACAGTTGTCCATGCAGGAGGTAAATAAAACATAGGAGGCAAGTCAAGTAAAGATTAGGGGGGGGAAGAAAGACAGAAAAAACATACATTGAAGTAAATTATCAGGAGGTACTGGGTTAAGATTAGATAGTTAGATATTTTCTTTGCACTGCAAAAAAGTGCAGTTGTATGTGTGAGCATGTGTGTGTATTTGTAGGGCCTTAGACAATCATGATTTTGTTGTATTATATCAGTGTTACTAAATGATCAAAGTGTCAAATATCAATATAAAGTCAGGCAAAGATGATGACGACAACACAGAAGTGGGAAAGAAAAAAAAGAGATGAAGACGGGAGGGAGCACTGGAGTGGCCCTTCAATTTCCTTTTCTTTTTTCCACTATGAAGAGCAGCCTAACCCCTCTGGAGACTGAAATTAATAATCCTGAAGAGTCTGCCCTCTAGCCAGTTCCTGAGTGAGTGAGACAGACGTGGAAAGTATTGAAGGATAAGAGAGATAGATTGATTCTTACTTCCCATGTGCTTTCTGTATTTGAACAGAACAATGATAAAAAGGAGGTAGTTGACCTCTTTAAAATTCATGCCAATGCCAAGATGTATTGTAGCCATTATTTCTGACAGGTTTTGAATTTAAAAAGCTCCTTTTCTTTCTTCTCCTTCACTCTTTCTAGAAGCTGGAAAAGAAAATGGGCTACCTCTAACTGATCTCCACTGATGCCGCAGACCTCACTGGGGAAGGGAAAGAACTTTGTATAGGCAGGTTGAGATATAGACATGTTTGTACTGGTCTAAAAGAAACCAGGGAAATCCAACTGATGTTAGGCAATCTGTCATCTGCTGTATATTTCACTCTGAGGCACTCTTATCCATCACCAGTCCGTACACATGAGTGAGTCATCATTATCGGCATAATTATCTTGATCAGATTGGTTTGTTCCAAATATAAGTGTAGTTTTTTTTTTTTACATCAAAGTTTTGGCTCGGTCATTCGTCTTAATCCAAAGATGAAAGATGAAATGGCCCTTTGTGTTATGAGCAGCTTTCATAAACTCACAGGACTGCAGAAAAGCTTGCTTGTTGGCTGTAAATGTCATCCACTTTCTTCATCAATCAGTGCTATGTCAACTATGGCCTACTAGGCCTCTGAAATGCCCATGGCTATTGCAATACTGCCCTCCAGTGGTCATATGTAGGGACAACATCAGCCCAATAGGATGTCAAGGGGGTAACATTTTTCCCCTGTCCTGCCTGGTCCTTGTTCTTCTGCCATTCCCAAATGTGAATTGTTGTCATTGCCAGTCCTGTCACTTTCATACCCAATCACATTTCAATCAACCAATTCAGAGCATTAAAGAACCCAAGTAGGTGCAGGTAGGGCAAGCAAGTCTTGATAATGGTGAGAGTTCTGCATGAAACCTCACTGACTAGTACTGATCAGACTCCAAATGTTGAAAATAGGTGTAACCGGGAGTCCTGCAGGATTTCTGATCAAATGTCAGCCTTTAATCTGCACCATTAAACTGGAGCTTATCGTCAGCAGTTGAGGGGCATGTTAAGAATAAGAGGGTTTAAGTCTCTTTGTCAGTCTTGTGACATTTCGTTCAGACGCCATTTACATCTCCTTTTACAATAGAATCACTGTTAGTTACATGCCGGCTACATAAGCAGGGCCTTTTCCACTAATTACTCTCACCTTGGCAGTATGGGAGAGTAATACTGTAGGTGATGTAAATAATTAACCAGGGTTGACCCAAGCCTATTTGGATCCCTGAGCAGCTTTGACACTCTCTCCCCCCTGTTTCCCAGCACATCACTATGAATTGTTTCACAATGTTGTGTAATATGTGACATCATAGGAGGGGACTTAAGAAGAAAATACACTAACCAAGAAAATCAACTTTAACCAGAGACATTTCTTCTTATGTGAAGCATGTGAATATATAATTAGTACAGAAAATACCTGAAAATAATGATCATGAATTACTCTGTGACTGTAATTTCCCATTGAGTGCCTCCTGCTGTGGTGTATAGCCAGTTGTAACCAGCAGCAAATAAAAACACACTCCATGTATATTGTAGTATATAGTGCCGCGCACTGAATGGGATATTTGTTGGGTTTTATATACGGTTATGACAGAAACGGTGTCTGTGTGCATGTGTGTGAATGTGTGCACACTTGGATGTCATCAAAATACAGAAGACATGCAAGAAGACTTTACCTATGCCATGGCCAACAGATGAGTTGCTGGGCCCCTTTTATCCCCCCACTGGCATTGTGTACGGTTGTTCTATGCTAGAATATTACCTGGACCCAGATTTTCTGCATTGCAATTGGATTAAACAACAAATTAGCACAAACCTGTTGACACAGAGTACGCCTGGAGCAGTTGCAGCACCTGGCCTGATTGGTAATGCAGCCTTGGTTTCTACAACATAGGGATTTCATATTTTTCATCAAATATAGTGCACAGCAATTTTGGCTCGTGACCTTTTAAAATAAAGCAAAGTAAGTGCTTTACTAGGCTATTAAACTACCCAGTTGTGTATAAAGTACCCAAAATTGGCTACACGTTGACAAATCACCATATGAAGTGATAACATAAAGTTATACTTTTACTTTTGATAGGGTACATTTTGCTGATAATACGTCTTTACTATTACTTAAGCTGATTTTGAAAGCAGGACTTTTTAGACTAAGGATCTGAATACTACTTCTTCCACCACAGTCAGAGAGAAACTATCAGTGCATAAATGTATACAGTAAAAGCTGAATATCAGGGGGAAAAACATTAAGATCACTAGAAAAGGACATGTTATAGGAGCAGAAATCATCCTAAACTCTAAAGACAAAGTATCTGACCTATATGTTGTGAAAGAGAACAATAACATCTACACCACCGCTTTTCCCTATCCCTTTTTCTCCCACCAAGAGCCTGCTGTCGTGGGAGGAGTTTGCATTGGGACCCACAAAACTTTTGCGTGTGCGCGTGTTTCGACGCCACGCCTCTGTGCGTTTTCCTCCGCGCGTTGATTTCATACCAAACTCATACTTGGCATTCCGCCTTTTTCTGTCAAACACGATTATTTTTGCCGAGGAAATACCCGCGATTCGGAAAGCAAATCTGCCGTAGAGACAAAAGTATAAGGAGAGGAGTGTGTGCCTGAAACAGCGGGGCAGGAAAGCCATTGTGAGGTGAGTGCGCTCTCAGATAGTTCTTTGTTGTGTGCAGCAACTTTCATGCTGCAGCAGCTGCTTCGCTTCGTGTGTGCTTGAAGTTTTGGGATATTTGACATATTTCGCATTTTCCCGCTGCCGCTTTGCTGATTCAGAGCCTTGTGTGTTTAGCAGGGAGTCCCTCTTTTATTTACTCAGCCCCCCGTACTGTAATTGCAATGACTTTTTAGGCGTCTCTCGGACTTAGTTTGGAGTTTGTTGAGGTATTATTAGCCCGCAAGCTAACCAACTAGCATGCCAGCTCGAGTGTGTTATCAGTGGCTTGTCTGTAATACATCCACTGAAATATAGAAAATAACGTTTCTCCTTAGACTTTAAAGTGTTTGTATGGTGTTTTAGCAACTGCTTGGCCCAGTTACAGTTAAGTTTTTCCCAACTTTTGATCAAAGGCAGATTTTGCCAACTCACAGTTGGCTAAACGGCTTCCAACGGTTGAACGTGATTTCATTTTTTCCCTCTAACGTTACATGCTAGCAGATGGGATTCATTTCTTGTTATTGTGAAAGTGTCGCCAACATGTGTGACTGGTCTTACGGGTTCAACAGAAGTCAGAGGAGGAAAAAAAAAGACACATTTTTTTAGTCTCCAGCACAGCTATCCTTACTGAATTATCAACTTAGTGTAAGATGTGACCTTTTTGGTTTCATATGAAGTTCATTCAAGTGCTTAAAGCCTGATCGATTTGCTGTCTAACATCTACAAACGCCTGTTGTAGTAGTAGTCAGCAGAGATGGCCATGGAAATCTGAAAGTACTGTGATGAAATATAGTTTGGTTAATCATAATGTCACTGCTGTTCCCATTGGAGCAGAATGTGCATGTGTCTTGTCAGTGTTTGCTGAGCTCATAGCTTTATTTAGCTCAATGCTCTACTGGCTCCTCACTGCACTAAACACCTGACCCTTTGGTCACTGGGAGCTATATTGAAACTGGCAGGGCCGCATATGCCTTCAATAGATAATGCCCTAACTTTGCATCACTACTAACTTAACTCTGGCAAATGACAAAGCTGTGGCTGTGATGCCTCAGTTGCGTGATTTCCCAAATCTTAGCCAAATTGCTCAGCAGTAACCTCACACTCAGTCTCACACCACTTTATTAGGAACACCTATACATTATAATGCAATCAAATATAACTGATCTGCCACAAATTCTACATTTATGAAGGTGATAATGTTCCGTTTTTAATGACCCCCCCCTTGTGTTTACAAATGGGGTGGGCAAAACAGTAGAAACACCTCAATATAATGAAGTCCATTTCAACACCACTGCAAACTACAAACCCAATAATAAACATAATTGATACCTCTGTGACAGTGTCAATCAAAACAGAGCATTATTATCTTTGTAAATGTAGAATTTATGGCTGAGCTGTTGTATTGGATTGCATTAGATTTTACAGGTGTACCAAATAAAGTGGCCATTGAGTGTACAATACTACACTGTTTACTGTCAATAAAGTTTGTTGACATTTTGTCAAAAAGCCATTCGCAGACAAAGAAATGTGCAGTATGTTATCCTATATAGCAGCGGTTCCTTGTTTTTGGCTTGTGACCCCCTAGAACTGAACAATGTATGCCTTTGTGACCCATCACCACAGGTTATGGCCTCGTGTGGACATGAGCTTTGAGTAGTTCAACCAAAGTGGGATATTTCTATCTCAGATTGTTTCATTTGAAGGCTTTTATAGGCCTGAATAGGTGAAAGTATCCACATTTCACAATAAAAAAGCAAAAGTCTGGGAACCACTGTTTTATTGTGATGTTACTTATGTTTGTGGTCAATTCTAACTCAAACTGTTATAAAACTCCTTATAAGCTATTTTAATATAGTTATGAAATGTAATGAAGTATCAAGGTGATAAAAATCAGATCCAGTCAGGACAAACAAACATCTTCCCAGTTGCCGACTTCTCACACAGTAGAAACTTTGAAGACCGTCACATCTCCTCCCCTTGAATATCACAACGTTCTTTTAGGCTTTGCTCTTTCCTAACCATCTCACCAGGGCCTGTCTGATCTCTATGGCAACAGCACAGTCCCGGCAGCAGTGATTGAAACTGGGAGGGCCCTGTGCAGAGTGTGTCCAATAAGCCCACCACAGCAGGGGAAGCTCTGCGACCACACTGGTCCTCTGTGGTCCTTCTGTGGCAGGGACCATGTTAGCCACACTCTGGAAAACATTACACACCAGGCAGCATTCATGTTGCATATGTGTGTCTGTGTTTGAGGACTCTTGGAGCATCCTCAACAATAACAAAAGAATGTGTAATTTCCTCATGTGGCCCATGCAGGCAAAGTTGAAGGCTTCTGGGAAGTTCATATGGCTGAAGTACTGCCTTTTAAACTAGTTTCTCTAGGACGATTAGCTAAGGAAAATGACTAACTGGTCTCAGCATCACTGTATGGTTAATTTGTCAGCTATCAGTAACCTTAATAGCTAGACCAACTGGTGTTGTCTTCACTGACCTTGGCCAGTGTCTTAATAAATTTACAAGCTCTTAATGTTTGCCATTTTTCTTGTCAGATCTTTAACCCTGAATGCCAGGACTATTAATACACCCTGTACCCAAGGAAGCTTTAAACAATTCGAGATGAATCTGATTTCACTCTTGGTGAAGTGTGGAGACATTTGGAGTCCAAGAAATCTGTCACCATTCTCGGCAGGCGCAGAGTTCATCCTGGTCCTGTCCATCAATCACAATGTGTGTGATGTAGATTAGCAAAGACAAAGTGCAGGGCCACTCTTGATTTTTATGACCTCTGTGTCCTTGGGCCTCATTGATATAACTCACAGATTCGATTTTATCTTTGTGAGCATGTACAAATTAGGAATTTCAGTGGGATTCAATAATATTCCTCTGAAACGTTTGTATGCAAGAACATTTTTGTGTGGTCAGCACCTCTAATAGTGATAATAGTAAGGCCCTCTTGTAAAGCGATGATCCACTTAATCATAAAATAGTGTATCTAAAGTTTTCTGACTTATTCGTATTTTGCACGGTTACATACAAGGGCTGCAGCTAATGATTATTTTCAGTATCAATTAATCTGCAAATTATTTTTTCAGTTAATTGTCTGTAAAATGGTGAATAGTGCCTATTATTATAATTTCCCAGAGCCTGACCATCAATCCAAAACCCAAAGATATTCAATTCACTGTTAGGCCTATATATGAGAAAGGAAAATAGCAAATCCTTACATTTGCGAAGCTGAAAATGGAGAATGTTTGTGATATTTTTTGTTTGAAAATGACTGAAGCGAGTTACTGATTATCAAAATAGCTGCAGATGAATTTTCTGTCGATTGACTAATGGATAAATCGACTACTGGATTAACTGACAAATTGTTTAAGATTTACTACATATCACCATTTTTTTGGTAGTTGTTGGTAGGCCTCTCTCTGTCCCGTGGCACATTAGACTCAGACACCTGAGAGTCAGGCTCTAATACTCCAGGCTCTAACTTTGCCTTGATTTTTTTGCTTGTAGTTTTAAATCAAGCTGCATTTTATAACTTTATCACGTGTGGGTCGGTGCTGATACAGCGGCTCCTTTGGCATCCTCCCCGCTCTGTGCTGCTAAGAGCCCGTTTCTCTACTTCTCTCACTCCAAAATAACATATTTTAAAAGATGCCCAGTCAGTTAGGAGTTTCCGTTTGAGAACAGCCTAAAAAGGGTATGCTACTTAAAAAATGCTTGAAATGCCCATCCAATTTAAGATCAAGGGATTTTCACGTTTTTTTTGTTTGTTTTTTTCAGAATCAGATGTAGGGTGTTTTATACAGTTATAAAACATATTACACAGTATTATTTCCAGGCTGCTATTGTTGTGGGCCCTGGTGTGTGCTGGTGAGTTCCAGCTCTTGCTGAGTTGAAGATACAGAAAATTTCTCTAACCACATAAATGTCCTTTGTGTATTATTACGTGTACACAGACTATACACTTTAGGCTTTGTATATGTTGCTTTAATGGATGATTTAAAGCTGCACTGTGTTTTCAAAATATCCAGGAGACGGCTGCTTTAATTTCTTCAAACCTCGCTGATTGCGACGCCTTTTTGTCTAAATTCATCAGCTATCAAAACAAATACTGCTCTCTGCTCTCACATTGTGGTACATATTTTGGTGTAATGCTTTTTTAATGTGGAAGAAAACCCGTCTTGAAGCCTGGGTTCAGGACAAGCATTGCTATTTGGCATTGTTTCTATTTTTGTTGATGCTGCATAATGGAATTAACCTTGCTGATTATCGATTTTATTTATTACTACAAGTAATAATAACCAATTAAAGGAATTCTTAAATGTGACAAATGTCCAGTACATGACCTGTTGTTGCATGCGGCCCGATCTCTAGAGTCTCTAGAGTTTAGGCTAATGTTAGCAGCTCTGTCCTGATCTTTATTGGATTTGGGGAAGTTTCTACTCCAGTAATGTTAACTGAGATAGCATCACATCGGTTAGTCCTCGTACTAAAAGTCTTCTCTCTCGTAACGTTAAAAGTGAAAACGTACTATTTGAAAATACAAACGCGTAAGCTAAGCAGACAGACGTAAGAACAAAATAAAAGTCTGAATCGTATTTTTCTTTGTCATGCTTAAATTACTAGGACTAACTGAAAGCTTTAGCCTTAACCTTTTAGTAATACATCATGTATGTAGCTGCCATGTGCTTATATAGGACCACTTTTACTTGGCTCTTGTTTTAAAACAAGTCAGATTGAAACATCAAAAAGTCAGCCAGAGACAGTTTTTTAGCAACTAGCTACAGCTGATCAAATCTGATCTGGTCTACCCCTGTTTTAAAAATTAGTGTTAAATTTGAATATTACATCTGCCACACTGTTATCATTGTGAACTGCATGCCATGCGAGAACAGAAAGTTTGACAGGCGTAGCAACAGTAACTAAGAGGGCGGGGCTTAGCAAACAGTGAATTCTTTAAAATTGTCCTGTGTGTTGTAGGTGTGTGGTGGCCGGAGCCGTCATCATTGCGTCGGAGTGGAGTTGCCGTGGCAGCCCTGACGGGGCGCAGGAGGAAGGTGGCGATGGAGAAGGACTGGGTGACGGGCCGGACCGTGGGTTGGATGGCGACCCAGAGGGAGTGTGGAGTCCAGACATTGAGCAGAGCTTTCAGGAAGCTCTGGCCATCTACCCTCCCTGCGGCAGGAGGAAGATCATACTTTCAGACGAGGGGAAGATGTATGGTGAGGAACAGCAAATTTATAATATTAAAACATAATAATAATAATGATCATCCAGCCATCCTATCCATCTCTTCTCTCTCTCTTCATCTCTTTAAATTGAGATTTTGTGTTGTTTTTAATTAGTTACTTTCCTTTTCACCTCTAAATAATTGGTTTAGATAACTGTTTTAAAATCTTACTTGTGTTTAGCGGAGTCCCTGTCTGCGAGCTGTACAGTGATTAGTAAACATAACTAATAAATGAAAGGGCCAATATTACAGAAAGGTCCCATATCCCACCTGTACACACTCTATCAGCCTTAGCTTTTACAGAATGATGAAACTTTATTCCTGATATGGTTTGGTTTTCCAAGGAACCTCCACAAAGGCCACTAGTGATCCGCTGCATGCACTTTGGAACCCAGTGGGTTACTGATCATTCCTGTAAAGACCTCTTAGTTTGTGCTCAGGTGATCTGCTTGCAGGTATTTAGGGAGAGGCCTATTTAGCTTTGAGGTCAAAGGGCAGCCAGCACTGACAGGGTCAAAGGATAGAGCAGTTCAGGATGCTGCCTGTGACTAGAGCTTTGATGTATTTTGACCGTTTCTTTCTACCTTACTGAAGGGCTTGGCTAGCACCCAACATTCCCAGCATTTTTGTCTGTCTTTTTTTTTTTTTTTTTGGCTGAGGTTTCGCATTCCCGCCTGCAGCAGTCTGTGTCATGCATTTGTGTATGTATGAGTGTGTGTTGTGAGGGAAACTGGATATATGATCCCATGCGACAGAAAGGGAAAGTTTGTTTCAACATTGCAGCATTTTCTCCTTTTGTGGAAGTGTGTGCTCACTGTGTCGACCACCCTCACTTCCTTCTCAATAAACACGCATAGTCCCACTGGTACACACATTCACACATTGGAAAGCTACACTGACACTTAGAACATAATCCCCACCCTCACATTAACCCACTGGTCTCATTTTCAAACCAGCCTGTAGGACACCACCCCCAAACATTTTTAAGCCACTGCCTTTTAATACAATACTGTGAGAAACTTTAACATTTTTCATAATTTTTCATGATTTGTGAATTTTCTTTTAATTATGTATTTCTTAACATATATTTCTATTTCTAATTTCTATTATAAATAAATACAAAAATTATCAGTTTATTTTACAGGTTATAGAATTCAAATAAATTCAAAAACAGGTGAAGAAAGGAAACTACTTGTTTCCGTTACTGTTTGATCAATATCAATATTTTATCAGTTACATTCTGTGCTGCTCCAACATCATATTCGCCACCCACATCATGCACTATGAACACATTTTCTTAAATGAATCCCATCCTACATTTTAAAATCCACCAAGAGGTCAAGGTTTATTAAGATGAATATAAACTTCCATAGCACATTTTTGAATTACTGTATACTATAAATGTACTTTTTAAATCTTGTATGTTCTCATTAGTAGTGTGACTGCTTTTATCACACTTGAGCAGCATAAAATATGTTACAGAAATGTTACTAGGTCCTAAATTGGCAGATTGCCGGTGCGTCTTTTTACAGATTAACAAATTGAAGTCCTTTTCAAACATGAAGTCAACTGTAAAATTGGCAGAGCGTTTATGGATTACAGTTCATGTCTGAAAGTGACTCGTGGATAAACGGATATCACGATCAAGCAGTTAGAACCATTTAGTGCTCGTTTCACTTAACTGGAACAGTTGATTGGATCACTTAGTGCAGCTGTTAAAACCAGGAAAAGAATTTTGCAAAATCCCAGACTCTGGTATCAAAATATCAGTTTTACCACATCGCATGTGAGTATTTACCACCTCCTGCTAAATGCGGCCAGTCGTAATTGAGCTCCAGTCTCTATGCTGTCTTTGCTTTCAGTCATATGTTACTACCATGATGTCACCTTGGATTATGGTGTCAAGCATGTATTCCCAAATAAGGATGATCAGCAGACAGGTGGGAGACGGGTGGCGGCGGGGGACAAATGCAATAAACATTTTACAATGTACTGCCGATCAAAACACCTTCAACTATGACCTTGAGAATTACAGGAGAGTTTAATGACACAGTCTCAACAAAACACTACAAGGTTCAGAGAGGTTATATTTGGTGCTGGCCTATTTTGCTGGATTGTAGTAGATTGCATAGGTGTTCTTGATGTTGTGTCCACCTTTTTTTTTTAAATGGCCTGTATTTATCAAACTTTTAAGAATTACACTTAAGAATGCCCTCAAGCAACTTACTGCTACTTGCAGCAAAGTGTACGAGTAGTTCTCATGTGATCACCGATACTCGGAGCAGGAAGACCCAATCAGAGGGAGTCATCCCACATGTGCCATATTGGTCATTCCTTTTTAAAAATCCTTGCATTTTACTGAGGCATATGTTTTTCTGCCAAAAAAAGATTTTTGTTAAATCCTTAATATCTTCAGTAGCAGTTAACAGGTGAAATTAAGGACAATCTAATATATTTGTAATATATAAATATACAAATGGGAATTAAATAATTGCACATTGGTTGTAATGAAAACAAACAAAAAGAAAGCCATTCTGAATTATTCCTATTGCTTCAGCTAATGTATTATTCATCATGACCAATGATCTTGTGTACAGCTCCTCCAAAACATGTCTCAGAAGCTATAGGTTCACCTCTGTTTCTGTGCTGCAGCCATCTAGGATCTGCTCTACTCTACTCCACTGGAGCTCTTTTAAGTCCAAAGAAATGTGATCAATAGCTTTGATTCTTAAGGTTGCGATAGGAGTAAAGTCTAAGGCCTACTAAATGTAATATTTTTAGGGATGTGGTTGAATAACATTTGAGCTGAATTTGAGCTTGTTTAGTTTTGATATCTCGCTGGCTTACTCTCTATTTGTGCACTGCCTGTCTCTTTTTATCTCTCTCTTTTCTGATGAAAATCTCATCCCTAATTTTAACTTGGAAGCGAATGCTTAAACGCTTGATTTATGTGGCAGATGAGGGGAGAAACGGAGAGATACATTTACATGAAATTACATGATTTTTGAACAAACAGCTACTTACAATAGAACTTCATCTTGCAATGTATTTCCATGTTTCCTCGCTCATCTTCCAATGTGCCTTCTGTTCTCGTGCCAAGGTATAAATCACACACATTACAACAAATGGGACATGAGTTGATTCCTGATGAAAAAGTGTTTGGCCTTATGTGGAGTAGTGGCAGGCTGCGGGAAAGTGCATGTGTCCTGTTTTGGGAATTGGAGCAGACTGCTGGGTCTGAGTCAGCCCCTTCTGTTGATTTTGGGGAATTCTGTGCTCTGGTAACTCCACAGAGCTGATGTGACTCAGACTTAGTCCCTACAGCATAACACCACTTCCCAGAAAGGGGGATGGTGATGATGATGATGTTAGTGCATGTGTAAATGTGATTAAATGATTAAAAGCCATGGAATCGGTCTGTAAGGCTTAGTTTGGTCACCTTTATCTTTAACCTCTCTTTACAGCAGAGTGAACAGTGAGTTGCTCACCAGTTACAATTAGAGACGAGCAGATCATCAGGTGTGTGTTGGAACTGGGGGAGGCAGGGAAAGAAAGCTGACCATGCAGTCTATAGTGACCACATTTTGGAAGCTTAACAATATGATGACCTCCTCTCTTTTTCCTTCTATTCCCACCTCTTGTCTGTCTGCGTTGGAGCTCTGCCATCGAGCAAGGCCAAATCTGACTGTAAATTAACACACGTTGTCCTTAATGAGAATATCATACAGCCACAGAAATTGAAAGCTTGACAGTCCATGTTAATAGTGTTGTGTGGGAAGGCAGTAGACGTATGAGAGCCTCACCATCATCTCACACTAAAAGTGCAGTCGCATTAAACTTTCATATTATGCTGGCTTCATTCCAAATGCATTCTGGGAATGGAAAAAGGATCCACATCTATCCTCGTCTTCTTTTGCTTCATACCAAGGCTTGATTCAGTACAACCTAAACATACATTTTCCAGTTGAAAAATGCTCAATGTCACTGTGACCCCTAGGTTGAAAAACATGAAGAACTCAGTGTGTTATGATTGTACCTAAGAAGATTAACATTGCAAAACAGGGACCATGTGGTTTGCTGTGTTGCAGTAGACTTGAGATCAAGTACTGATTAAGTTTGACTTAATATTAATGTATTGGAGCACTCACTCACTCCTGTCATCATTGCCTTTTAGGTTCATAAATGTTTCAGTGACCGAATGAGATTGGTTGCACCAGTGGTTAGAGTAGTAGCAGTAAAACATGCAGGCCTATTTTGTGAACGTACCACACAAAAACTACAGCAGGACCTTTTGACATTTATCTGATCGGCTCTGGATGCATGCCAACGAACAACGTCATACATCATCATCACGCATCATTTAATTTGGTCCAAGATTGTGGCTATGATTTTCTGTTGACAAAATGGTGACAGCTAAATCACATTTTAGGTCATTTCACTCGAAAATTGCACAATTCGGTTTTTGAACAATTCTGATTATGGACATTTTTACATCGCCATAAAAAAATCAGAGGGCCCTACATACAAGACTTTAGACGATTTAGAACATAGAGCATGCGCACTAGAGTCTTTCTCCCGCCAAGCTGTTTGAGATCATAAGCGTCCAAAACCTTTGCTGGCCGAGTCAGCTGACTTCCTGTTGGCTCCACACATGAATAGGATAAAATAATTTAATCACATGGCTCCTGTAGACTTTCCAAATGTTATTGTTGTTTTTATCAAATTCAGATAATAAAAGGAGTCATTTAAAGGGGTTTGTGACACTCAAAGAAATGTATTCACCGTTATACAGTTACAGCTCCTTTTCTATGGGAAATTTCAATAATTGTAACTTTTACTTTCTCAATTCTAGGTCGAAATGAGCTGATAGCTCGCTATATCAAGCTACGAACAGGGAAGACGCGCACACGCAAACAGGTATGCAAGGATGTTATTGAAGACTACAGTATTTACATGTGTTTTATGTAATAGGATTTGCTATGTGCAACTTGCGTACTTCCTGTTGTGTTTTTTATTTTGTTGTAATTTACCCATTCACCTTGTACAAGAGATTATTAATGGACTATGGCTATTTAAAATAGCAAAATCATTCTGTAAATGTGTGTTTTTTCATGGGGGTAACCCTGGCCCAATAGGTGTCTAGTCACATTCAGGTTCTGGCACGTAAGAGGGTACGAGAATACCAGACCAGCATCAAGGTGGGTGCCCACTGAATCAACTCTCCCTTCCCTCTGTAGTCACATCCCCTCTTCTTTTCCTTTCCTTTTTCCTCCCATCCTCTTTCCTTCATCCTGTCTTTCGTCAGGTCTCTAGTCACCTGCAAGTCTTGGCCAAGAGAAAGTCGCGTGAGATTCAGTCTGAGCTCAAGGTACACACGCTCACTGACCATGCTAGCTGCTTCACTGTGCATGTGGCCCAAACCCAACTTAACCCATAAAATCACCGTAGATGTCTTTGTCAGAGCTTATGGCAAATTTATGCTTCTCTGTTGGGGTCTCACTGTACGTACGAGAGGAGTCTCCATACGTACATTGGGGGTTCTGCCATAGTTCCACCTCCTCAAAAATGCTACTACATAGCATACGACCGCAAGAACGTTTTCACTACCAAGATGGCATGGAACAACTCAGAGAATGACTCTCTTTGTTTTTAATAATAGACATATTTAAATGATAAAGCATGTCACATCCATTTAGTGGTGTGGTGATGCCAGGATTCTTATATAGTCATCTAATGCAGAACCACTAGAACACCTTGATGGAGAAGTAAAAGTCCAGCTTACAAATAGTTAGGTACATGATTGTAATACCATCATTTGGGTACTGAGATAGTGGTTGTCAATGGCTGTGGGAATGTGACATGACAAGCTCAGGTTTCGCAAACTTGTTGTCTTTTCAAACATTTTATTAGTTTACTTGTATGCTTTAAAGGTCTCACTCGTCTAAGTTTTACAGTGTAAAAGTCAGAGGTTTTGAATGTGTTTATGTATCATAATATGTGGGAAAGAGGCTTTTGTTGTAATGCATGGCAGTAATGTTGATCTGTTTACTTAGTTCAAGAGTCTTGTGGCTTTGTACAGATAATTGCATGAGATTCAGCAGCCGTCTTGTTGTCCTAAGCATGTGCATGGCTGTAGTACTTAACATGAATGCTTGCATACACACAGACAGACATGCAGGGAGTTTTTAATGTGCCCCTCATCCACGTGCACTTTTCTCTTTTAAATCACTTCTGATCTCCACGTTCTCGCTCTAAGACATTTCCCCTCAGTCCTTTATGTCTTTTCTGTGTAAGCAGTTTTCTTGTGGTTTTACTATGTCCTGTAATAAAGGTTCTCTTTGTGACATCATTTTGCACCAAAGGCATGTAACTTGCTGCTCTCTAATACACATTTGGAGAGTGTAACTTCCAGGCCAGTATATTTCTTGGTATTAAACGTCAGCACTCGGCTTTAAAACAGCACAGATTAATAGGACGTAGCTTGTCGTGTCAATGTAAGATTAATTCTTTTAGCTTAGCGTGTGTGTGTTTGACAAGGTAGGTTCAGGGTGTAGTCACTTCAAAGAGTTGTATGTAATGAGCATACCACATTGCCGAACAGTGAATCTGTGACCTGCTGTTATTTTGAATGTACTGAAGTTAATTAATAATGTGTCTTTTTTGCCATAGGCCATGAACTTGGTAAGTTTTGGATATACAACTACAGTTTTGTGCTTCAGGCTTTGTGCTTTGTGGTTGGCATCACATTACTGCATTGCAGTTCTACTGCCAGACTCAAAAATCCTGCTCATTACTCTTTTGTTTTTAGTGGCTTTAGTTAAATACTGGTGATGACTCCAGTTAGTTCTGCTAGCCTGCTAGCTTGGTGCGCCTCCTGCTTTGGCATCCCCCCTATATCTGCTTTGCACTCTGTCCTGTCTTCCCCCATAGTTACTGCATCATGCTGAAGTACTGTATAATATGTTGGCTGGCTTGCTGTCTAAACTGGCCTTGAAGGTTGGTTGGAGTCTGGAGCGCTAACCTAAATTTTACTGGATTTTTCAAGATGGAGCATTATCATCGTGTAATACTTTGCCTCTCTCCTTCAGGACCAGGTATCCAAAGACAAGGCACTGCAGACAGTAGCCAACCTCTCATCAGCTCAGATTGTGTCTGCTAGTGTAATGAAAGCCCAGACTCCGTTCCCTCCACCAGTCAGAGTGAGACACAAACACACACATACACACATCTATTCTTTTCTACTTTCTGGGTAAAAGTCTGAGTAATACCGTCTGCCCTGTTTCCCTTCTTTCCCTTTGTTTAGTTTTGGCCCGGCCCTATGCCAGGACAGCCTGGACATTCTCAGGAGTAAGTATCAGCAGATTAGTTGGTTTTGTTTGTGCTTAAGCCGGTACAGTTGCTCACTTTAGGGTTCCTGCTCTTCCTTTTTACAGCATCAAGCCCTTTGCACAGCCACCATACACTACACTACCAGCCCCTGTCCCTGCACCTATCAGTAAGTGTGAACACAAACTCACTGATTTGAGTAATTAGCAATGATTATTGTTATATTAACTGTGTTTTCCTGGTTTAAATGTTTGGCAGGTTATGAGCCCCTGCCTCCCCACCGCCCTGCAGCGATAGCAGCTCCTGTATGGCAAGACAGAACAATCGCCTCAGCAAAACTACGGCTACTGGAGTACTCTGCTTTTCTGGAGACCCAGAGAGACAGGGAGGCGGTACAGACATCCAGACATTTATACAATATAACAATATCAAATTTTTGCCAAAACCAAGTCTTTCCTCTCTTTCTTATCACTTCTCCTCCCTTCCCTACAGTATAAACACCTTTTCGTACACATTGGACCATCAAACCCGGGCTATAATGACCCCGTGTTGGAGTCCATAGATGTGAGGCAGATTTATGACAAGTTTTCTGAGAAGAAAGGAGGCCTGAAAGAGCTGTATGAAAAAGGGCCGCACAACGCATTCTTCCTCGTCAAGTTCTGGGTCAGTACACAAAACCAGTGTTGTCACTGATTAGATTTTCTTTTTTTTTTTAATAACCTGGAATTTTGAGAGGCACGCTGCAGAAAAGGAAATAACGAAATCAGTAAATGTTATGAATTATCACAAGAAGTCAGGGGATCATTGGGGAAGTTTTAGTTTTTATATTAGATTTTATTTCAGTTATTGCACTAGATTGTTGGTTTAAGTTGGTGTTATACGTTACATAGCTCCGTTTACAGTCTGAGGTTATAACCTTCTACACCACACGGGGGAAGCAAAGCCAATGTGATGCTGGTGCAGGGGTTTACACAGGAACTGACTTCTTCGTTGGTAGTTGCTTGTTTAGATGTATTTTAATCAAAGGTTTGTGTCCCACTCATAAAAAAATGGCACCATAGCGCTACTAGAGGTCAAAAACCCCACAGGGAACCTTTAACTCTCCTGCATATTTTGGTACACTAGACAGCAAGAAATGCACCTTAAGTTCTTTTTAGTGTTGCTTAGAGCATGTAATGGGACATACTGATGTAAAGTCACAGGAAAATTCTGAAATTTTGCATGAAGAGCCACAGTAGTAACCCTGACCCAGATATGTGCTGGAATACACACGTAAGAAATCGGTGTTTGAAGTATCTCTTTGATATTGACTTCCGCTGATTTTCCTCTACTTTTCTCTCTCTTTTCACTCTCACTCACGGCCCATGTGTTTGTGCTCGTTTCAGGCGGACCTGAGCAGTGACATTGAGGAGGGCTCTGGTGTGTTCTACGGTGTGAGCAGCCAGTACAGTGGAACAGAAAACATCACCATCAGTGTCTCAACAAAGGTCTGCTCCTTTGGCAAACAGGTGGTAGAGAAGGTTGAGGTGAGAAGATGAACTCCCCCTTTTTTATGCGCATAAAGAGTTTCATATCAGACCTTATTAGCATGTGGTTTAACTGTGATATGTATGTGTGGATTCCTCCCATTCAGACTGAATATGCACATATGGAAGGAGGAAAGTATGTGTTCCGCATCCATCGTTCGCCCATGTGTGAATATATGATCAACTTCATCCACAAACTCAAACACCTGCCAGAGAAATACATGATGAACAGCGTACTGGAGAACTTCACCATCCTACAGGTATGTGCGTGTGTCTGTGCACCTCTGTTATTCCCTACACCTGTACTTCTGTACTGGTGTTCGAGTGTTTTATTATTGAATCCTGACCTCCACAATGTTTTCCTCTTTTCCTGTCTCTTGCTAGGTGGTGTCCAACAGAGAAACTCAGGAGACTCTGCTGTGCATCGCCTTTGTGTTTGAAGTGTCCACTAGTGAACATGGAGCACAGTACCATGTTTATCGACTAGTCAACGACTAGCAGCACGCGTCGCGTCGCGTGCATGCAGAGACTCTCCACAGACTTTTTGATACATACAGCATAAACACTATTTCCAACTCAAACTCACAGATTCCCCACTCCTCTACTCTAAACACACACTTGTTTTAACAGACCAACAGTCGCACTGTAGTCACACCTGTTGTTTGTTGAATGTGTATGTATTTCCATTGTTGCAAACTATGCACACGTTTCTCAACAACATCCCATGACTTAAACACTAAAGTGAAATTTATTTTTTATAGATTTTAACCAAAACCTGTCATCATTCTTCCGATAATCATCAGTAAGTGTTATGATGTTATCCAGTGTAATTATTCAGTCACAGAAACGCCTCACCTTGTGAAAACCATGGTTCCTTACAGGTATTAGGGTTTTCTTTTTAATTATAAATTTAATTCACTGACAAACATATGATTTAAAATACCAAAAAAGAAACCAGCAAAAAGGCTAAACTACATTTAATCAAGTTTAATATATGATATTCTTCCATCATATACAATGGGAATGTAGCTGTGATGCACTACAAATGAATATTATCATTTCCAGGGAATTTTCCAAGCATATGCATTTACATCATAGGTGTGACCGATGTGAGACGAGTTTGAATATAGGTTGTCAAACAAATCATTTAATCAGTGTTAATGTAACTCTGCCACAATGACTATTTCTTCTACAGTTTGTAGTATCTCTGTAAGGTAGGACTTGAATGAGCCTTTAATGGTGTATCCTCTATCACTGCTTAGTGTGGATTCATGATCTCCAGTTGGTTTAATCAAAACTCTAAGGATCTTATGACAAAGTATGAGTGTGCCTCTTCCCAGAATGTAATGCACTACATGTAAAGACATAAAAGTCGTATTTATATTTGAAACAAGTGTAAAGAGAGCCATCATTTTAGGTGTATTTGCTGTTTTAAAGGTACAGGGTGTGGAGGAAATGATCTTTTGATTAAATCTCAAGGAGGTGTTTAAGTTTGGCTCACCTGTCTTTGGAAACAAAATAGTTCACCAACAGTTTCAGATTCAGTTCACACTCGGGTGTCAGCAGCATTTTGAATGAAAGACTTATCTTTACTGTTCATTGACACAATACTGTTTTTACTTAGACTGTGTGGGCTTGCTGCAGTATTTCTACCTCCACGTGAGTTGGGATAAGAATGTGCTTTGGTTCATAAAGCCTTAACCTGAGGAGCACTGATGTATAGGATGTGTACACTACACTTGTAATGGTACTGTTTGTAAGCCAAAACAAGGTAAATAGACTCGTTTTTGTAAAGATGAACTATCTTTTTTGTATTTTACCAGCACAGCTAGAAGTGCTACTCTAAACATCATATATGATGGTTGTTTTGGTTGTATCTTTTTCGATGTATGCAAAATGATGTATGGTACAGACCACACTAAGGTCACCCACAGTGCACTGGGGTAGATTTTTGCCTGATAACACTAGCAAAGTATCCAGCTTACACTTGTTTTTTCCCCTTTTGTTCTATGTAATGTTTTTGGTTTCTGGTACACGTGGCTACCAGCTTTTTTATTTTTTTTTTATAGCAAATGTTATTTGACTCTATCATGCCCTCTCCTGGCAGGATTATCTTTTACCATGAGAAAGGGACAATTTGTCTTGATCATGAAAGTAAGAGCCGACTAGTTCAGTTTTAAATAACCATATTCACTGTGTGGTCAGCCAAAATTTTTATTCTTTTATTTTTCGTGTCTGTGTACTCTGGTTGGCTGTGCCTCATCACTCCTTTGGTCAAGTATGCTCAGTGAATTAAATCTGTGCCTTTTATGCTGTACCAATAAAATCACATGGTGTTTGCAGAATCATGTAGTTTTTACAGTCTTCATAGTAATGTTGAGATGGTTGATCTAAAAGTCCTCTACATTTTTAACTTAATATTTTCAGTGAAATTTGTCCCAATCAGGGCTTGGCATCAGACCTCAATACTTTGAATACCAAGCAAGATGCATCATAGACTCGGGTATCAAACTGTCAAGTAATGAAAGTTGGCATTGGATGCTTGGTCATATTCTTAGTACCAGATTAAAGAGTAAGAAAACAAGACTTTTTTTATCTAAATCATAGCTTTTATTTTGGCAAAGCTTTTGTAATAGGTTCAGTGTTAGTACAAGAAGTAACACTGATGCAATTTATTTATTAAAGGGATTTTTTTAGGAAAATAAGTTATTAGAAAAAAAGTGTTATTTTCCGTCGCTTAGGCACCACTATCAAAACGACATCCAGCCCTAGTCCTAACAGGCCTTTTCCAGAGAAGACATTTTGACACGTCACAGTAGAAAAAGCACAGGTGTAACTGAGTAAATTAATGATGGCCGAATTCCATTTAGTTGCTTCAGTTTCAGATGCCTCACCTGTGTTTTTTGTACTATGATGAGTCAAAATGTCTGCTGTGAAAAAGACCCATTCCTGTATCTAAGGCATTTGCCCACTTTATGTCTTCAGAATTGGCACTCCAGTGATCAACTTTTCCACAATGTTATGGACACTTTAAATCACTTTTGTTATCTCAGATTAATTACTCTCTCTGTCATACAAAAAAAGTTTAATGCCACATAGGTTGCAATTCCCATTTGTTCTGCTAGATGGTGCCGTCACCTCAATTTTACAGACTACCAGGTTGTTAAGAGTGGATAGAGGAGTTCAGTCTGGTGTGATGCATCCTTATCGCTGTCATGTAAAGGCTTTACCTTCTCTTCATACAGATGTATCAGATACACAAGGGTCAAACAAAAGTTACTATTTGTATAAGTTATTCATATTGTCTGCGTGGTGTTTTGCCAAAGTGAAAGCTATACAGTGCGCTTCTTTTATATGATGTATGTGCACCATTCAAGGAGTTTAATCATATTGTGGGAAAAAGGTTAGATAGGTATAGGCTTAAGCACGGATACTGCTGCTACATACTTTACATACTTGACACTGCTTCTGTAGGGCAAAGGTTGACGTTTATCAGCAACAAAGCTTCTGCTTATCTTGTCAGTCCTGATCACGTCGGATGTATATCCTGACATCAATTTAATATCCATCTCCAGAAATAGTAGCTACCAGTACACTATACTGTATACTGTGGGTGTGTATGCCTGTAAATCCATCTAAAACTTAAAACTTTTTCAGGATCTTTCAAAATCTTATGTAATATATTGCACATTGCATATGTGCTGGCAACTTTCCAAGGCATACATAGCAAAGTGCAAGTGATAAAGGTACTTTTATTGAGGCGTAACTTCACACACATTCTGTACAGACATATAGTCAATATCCAGTCTTTAAAGTGGTGGTGACAATGCTCACTCTATGTGACCTTTTGCTTGGATTTTGAGGTGTTTTTCAGCACAGAGAGAATACATTTAACATAAATGAACCATTGTCCACACCGGCCACTCAAGCATGTTGGTGTTCGCACATCCCTACAACTGCAGAAAATGTGGCAAAGCTTTTGAGTGACATTTGGCTTTATACAGATGTCCTTACTGTAACGTTGTCAAGGTTATGAACAACGTGTACAACCGTTCACTTCTCCCCACACTGAGTCTTTTGGCTCTTCATGTTGGCAGACATTGGTCAGAGTGTTATCTGTCTGTGAAGGCTCAACTTACCAAAGGCATGCTGCCAAAACTACAAGTGGTGAACAGTGACACACACACACTGAACCCTCAGGCTGGGTGTGGTACTTACTGCATAATCCTGCCAACACGCAGCAGTACAAGAATATAGCTAACATAGTTAACAGGTTGTTCATGGCTGTATCTCATGTTAAATTAGTACATTTTTGAGTCATGGACGAACACTGATAGAGGTTTAGTTTTCTGATAAATGTGGCTTAAAAAATCCATGTGATTTGTCTTTTTTTCATTCTGGTCTTCAGCCATCAACTCTAATAAAACAAGTTGTTTTGAGCCTATAATCTAACCTGCTTGGATGAATTTACACCATCAGTGGGCCAAACAAATATTTGACTCACGTTCCTCCCTCTCTCTCAGTTACAAATCTGGTAGGGATATGCAATTGGGGCTGAGTTTATCTGCATCCGCATTGACTTACATTATCAGAAACACAAACGCATCACAGGTACATTTACACATGACATTCGTTTATTACCTCGGCAGTGTTGAGGCGAAGGGTGTGGTGGGAAAATGTCACCTGCAGAAACTTTGCCAAAACAATCCGGTTATGCAGAGAGCATGTGCTCATATTATCTCCTTTTTTCCCCCCCGTTCTGTTCTCCCTGTCTATTCTTCATCTCGTCCATCCCTGTCCTTTCTGATTCTTGCCTGTTTCTTTGCTCTCTGTCCTCTAGACTAATGCTTGCTCATGCCCCGACCTGTCTCACCTCTATCCTCAGCAATTTGCCTAGATGCAAACCAGACAGTAAAAAGAAGTCCAGCCTAATCTACCCCAAAGAGCTATCTTACACATAGGTTTGATCAAAACTGTAGCTGTTTTCCAAAAACTGCTGATGTGGAGGAAATATAAGTTAAAATCACGATAATCTACTTTAATGGCTTTTCTGTGACTTTCTTTACATTTGCTTAAAAACATATTCTGTACACTTGATATGTCTTGTTATATCTTTTTTTTGTAAAGTCAAAGTCTTTTGAAAATGAAATTATTCAGATTGTTTTCTGACAAAAATCAGAAATAAAAATAAAGGTCTGATAATTGGATAAACAAAACCATAAAAACGTATATTAATAAGTAAAAGTCTTGAGTAAAGTATGAGTATGATCAGCAAAAAGTACTTTAATGCCTAAAAAAAAAGTAAAAGCACTGATAATGCAGAATAGCTTCTTAAAACGGAGCATATACCAGCCAAATAGATTGATTACAACTTGGTAACACAAAATTATTTTTCCCTATTAAGGAACTATAATTTATCTATAAAGCCTTAATACGGTATTTAATAAATATTAATACACCCTTTCTCCAGCTTGTAAAGTCTTTATAAAGTATAGAAAGTGGTACACAATTATGGGATGTAAGCCTACAGTATAATCTGTAAATATGCGTTACATTTTACAAGTTTATTATAAGTTTTGTTTGTAAAGTATTAATCTGCAGATAAATGTAGAGGAGTAAAATGTGCAATATTTCCCTCTGTAATGTAGTGGATTAGAAATGGGCCATAAAGTAGCATATAATGGACACACTCAAGTAAAAGTGGTGGAAGAAGTATTCACATCCTTTATATACATAAAAGTATGTAATGCTGCAATATAAAAAAAAGTCCTGCATTAAAAATGGCACTTAACTAAAAGTACAGAGTATTATTAGCAAAGTAATTCTTAAAGTATCAAAAGTATCAAGTACTCATAATGCTGATAAGTGAGTGGTATATACTAGATGTTATATTATTGCTGATGCATTCATGTGTATTTTACTGTTGTAGTTGGTCAAGGTAGAGCACATTTTAAGTAGTGTATATACTGTTGGCTAGTTTTATTTATTCTATAACACTGCATCATGTTTTATAAACTCATACTGTGTGTTTTGTATGTAAAATCTTAATCTGTAAAGTTACTAGTGCTAACTATAGCTGCCTGTCAATAAATGTAGTGGAATAAAAAGTAGGCTACAATATTTCCCTTTGAAATGTAGTGGGGTAGAAGTTTAAATAATGGAAACACTTACATTTACCACTGAGCCAGGGAACACAGAAAAAAACATTTCACTATGGCACAACAGCTAAATGCTCCTGCTGGGGGCTGCGGGGAAGACAATAGGCTAATGTTTTTAAAAGAACGTGTGCTAATCCTCTCTTGCACCACAGTTGTGCAGATATTGCACACTCTGCTATAAGTTTCAATGTATGCGTGACTGCCTTGGGCCCTCCCTTCACTCCGCACCTGCATGTGAACTCTCTTTGGTCCCACCTCGACGGGGCGCGGTCCAGAGGGTGGAGTTCACCGCCCCTGCTCTGGGAACATTTAGCCGATCTGCACACTTGGTACGTCCGCTGCTTTCGTTGAGCTGAGTCGGGCCGCACTTCTTCTCCGGTTCTGCACCTTTTTTTTTTTAACTGATTTAATCGATCCGTTCACGGAAAGGGCACCGAAACATGATGGCTCCGGAGCCGCTGCGATCCGCTACTACAATCGGGGGCGCGGACGACACGTCGCTCGCGCTGCCCTCCGACGACAAGCTGCGCTCGGGACAGCAGCGCGTGCTGGATCAGGTGCACACCATCAAGAGAAGCAAGTCCAAACTGGGGAAGAACGGCTCGCTGTCGCCCTCACCAACAAGTAGGCCTGTGGAAAATTGCTGTATACAACTTCATAATGTCAAGAATAATAAGTTGTAACTGCTTTATTTGCTATTGACAGTGGCGCTGTCTTTTAGGCATCCTAACATATTACTTTTACAATAACTACAGTTATTATTAAAACGTTTGTGTATGTGCTGGGAAGCGTGCGTCACACAACTTCCACAGAAGTAGCAGTTGCATCCTCCTACGTGCTGTTTCCCTGTAGCCTACAGCGGTTTTGGCCAACTAACGCGGGGAAACCAGACCGCTCCAATATGGTTTCTTTGTAGACTAAAAGTGGGGATAAACATTTCTGCTTAAGCTAGTTTAATGTGACAGAATGGCGACTCAAGGAGGAAAAATCCGAGCGACGGGTGGGGAGTTATATAACGTCTTTTCCGTGACAGTAGCAGGTATCAGAGGTGCGTTGACTGATGATGGGTAACACCAAACTGTGATCAAGGTTGAACAAGAAAGTGTTTTTGTTACTGTGAGTTCTGAGGATCACCACTGTCAAGAGAAACATCCTGCTTAACCCGAGCGTGCCACAGCAGTTTTCCCTCTGTGAGTTAGGAACTTACTTTTGTTGGCTTACAAAAGCCCACACAGACATTTAGAAAATTACATTTTAGTCTTTCAAAACAACTCTGGGGTTTGGCGTTACTGCAAGAGGCATTATAAAGATCCGCCAAAAATTGAGAAACAAAATATTTTTTATCTTGTGAAATGTGTGCAGGTCTTCCTGGTGACCTGAGATGTTGTTGCTAGTGCATGGTTGTTATATGGAAACACAGGAATATATCACTACAATTTGTTAGTAATCTGTAAAGTAGGCTATCCTATCTGTATGGTTTTTTACTGTTTGACTCTTTCAACTCTTCAAGTGATTGTGAAATTTGTGGCACGCAGGACACCTCTGGCCTGTTTAAAAGTGGCCTTCAACAAACGATTGTAATTTATGGTACAGACAGAAAGAGTGTAGCCCATATGAGAGGCATACAGCCAAACCAGGTAACACTGATTCCAGAAAACAAAAACTTGACTTTAAACTTTAAAAACTGTGCCTGAAGAATGAATGTTTTATCATCTCTGTTCCACATAATGAAGACCTTCCAGACTAACTCTTTACAATGAAAACTGAAATTGGTTTGTCCCTTTAAGTCTTAATTCGTCATTCTTCCTTTTGTTCCACAGTCGTTATTAAAGAGCAACTCGGTGGTCTAAAAAGAAAACTAAGCTTCTAAAATACTTTGCTCAGGGCAAATGTCTACAAAACACCTAACAGTAGACAAACACTGAATAATACTACCACAAGGTTAGAGTTGCACACAACCCCGAGGCTGCTCTTAACTTTAATATTGGGGCCAAAAGTTTAATAGAATAAGTTTATACGTGTCCATGAGTCACATACAGTAGTGTTAAAGTTTCTGGTTTGTCCAAAAGATGCTGTTTTACTTACAGTGTTGGAGCGACAAAGATGATAATATCTGATGTTAGTTGGACCCTCACCACTGGGGATTTTCCTGACCAATTCTGCTCTGTCATGTTTAAAGGGGAAGGTCAGCCAAATTACAAAAAGGCATATATTCTCACTTATCCCGAGTCCTATGAAGGCATGTAGATAGTTTTGGTTTTATGTGCTGAGGTTTTGAGATATCGGCTCGTGACACTTCTGCTGATGCCCCAACACAATGGAGGTGATTTTTGTGTTGCTCAAAGAATTAAAGGTAGAGGAAAAACATATTGCACTCAACCAGCAAGTAGGTCTACAAGAAGAGAATGTTCATCCAAAGAAGAATTTGTTCATCCAAATAAACCAGACTGCTCTTATAGATCTATGCACGTATGATTCGGCTATGCCGTCTTCGGTGTGCAATACAACTGGAAATGCTTTCTACAGCCAAAATCGACTCCATTAAAACTGTCCACAGCGAGGTCTGTGAATTATCCTGAGTAACTGGTATATTGTTTCCAGAAAGGCATATTGCTGTTGAGTTTTTTGAAGCACTCGCCTCCTCTGTGTTTCAGTGGCAGCAGAAGTTTTAGAGGCAGATATAATAAAAACCTCAGCACATAAAATTGAAACAATCTGCTTGGCTGGATAGTAGTAGGAGCAGGCTAAGAGAGAAAATGTGTTTTTTGTGAGTTTTGGTGAACTGACCCTTCAAGGCCTTTTTATTCAGTGAGATGGTCCTTAAGTCTCTTAGGGAGAGTTCTTCCTTTCCTGCATAGACTTCACGTATATTAGCGCTGATGAGTTTGCCATTGCTTTCACAACCATAATCCTGTAATAGCCCAACATTTGACACAATATGGCTGTGAGCCTCACATTTCCATGAATCACCCAACAAGACAGACAGGCAAAGAGGCTAAAACAACCTGCCAACAAGCTGGATTTCCGTGTGTGCAATGACACCTGCTAACTGCTGTGACTGACATTATGTCATGTCTGCCTTTCTGTCTGACTAAAGGATTGGCAGTCATTCATATTGGTTTTTACACCTGTAATATGTGTGTGTAACGGTCTTGTAAGCTATATGTGAAAACAAAATAGTCCTAAACTAACTAAAGAGTGATTGATAAAATACTTTACAAGTGAATGATGTTATTTACAACAAAGCTCAAACTATTAACCATTTCAGTCGTTGATATTTAATGAGAGATTTGCTAAAGTACTTTACAAAATATTCCATCAGTCCATCAGTAAATGGATCAAATTAAACACTATTAATAAATAACCGAAGAAACACTCATGCACACTATTAGATCGAGGGACCCGTTTGGGCTCGGCAGATTTACCAAAATTTTGCCAAAACAAATGCCAAAGTATAAATAACAATAGAGTTGGCAAATGGAAAATAGAGACCTAAATGGTTAATCAAATTGAAAAACAATCCACCTTTTAATTTCCCTTTTAAATACCTATTCAATTAATTTTTTTTCTTTATAAAAATGTAGTGTAATTGGTTTCCAAATATTTTAATTTAGGTATTGAATATTTGAAATTCATCTAATATTTCTTAATAATATGTTTTTATATCCTTTTTAAATTTGATTTATGTCTTCGTGCATTACTTTATTCATTTGTAAAGTCCCTCTTTTAATTATCCAATTGAATATTAATTTATGAATTGCTTTTATAAAAATGTGGAAGGCTGTCTTTGTCCACCATAAATATATATATGTATATTTTACATAAATAAAAAAAATACCTCTTATAATAATGAATAGAAAGTAAAACGCACGTTGTGAAACTGCTCAGTTAGGTGGACACCTGAAGCCCACATAACGACACCAAGTTTTCAACAACACCCTCATGCTGTCTTGCCAGTGTGTTCGATGCTCATTGGATGTTCTGTGTTCCTTTGATTATCACCATGGCAACATTAATCTGTATCGGTGTATTTCATATTTCTTTGTTATTTGTCGTATTGCCCCTAGCAACATCTTGAGGGTAAAAAAGTAATCTCTGGATTAGTTCTGTCTCGCTGCCTGTCTTGTCTTATTCTTCTCTTTGTGTCTCTCTGTTGTCTGTTTCAGTTCTCACACATCTCCTCTTTTAACAGGCCTGACTCCCCAGACTTTGACAACATATGCCGACTTTGGAACATTCAAGTTTTCTCCATCCAAAACAAATGGCACCTTCAGCCGCACCAGCTCCACTATGTCAACAGGCTACAACAAAGCGGTAATTGTTTCTCTCATGTAACAGCTCCATTTGTTGTTCCACAGATAATCAAAGAACAAGCCCCTTTCCCTTTCACAGACTCAGCGTTAAAGGACCAAATCGGTGGTTTTACTACAATCACAAATACTTTACTAATATGGTACATTACTGCTGATCAGTTTTAATGTTTTAGGTTTTTGAATATTTTCTTATATTGGATTAGCTTGCAGTAATCCATCACAGTGAACAGGTTATAAATATGTTATACCTGCATTCATTTTTGTCCAAACAAAAGTTACTGCTGTGTGTGGTAATGCAGATTAGATTAGAGTTCACTAATGAAGATGTTATGTCTTGTTTGTTTAATCCATACAAAAAGCCAACTTGTAAAAATGACATGTTGGGGTTTTACAAAGAGTCATGTGTACGGGCTCAGTGACTTCAGGGAACAAGCGGAGACTCCAGGAAGCCAAGAAATAGTTGTAGGCAGATTTTGCTACCTTCGGACAGAGCCAGGCAAGCTGTTTCCCCCTGTTTCAAGTCTTTACGCTAAGCTAAGCTAGCCGTCTGTTTGCTCCAGAAAGCAAATAAGTGTACTTCCTAAAATGTCGAAGTATTCCTTTAAGAAAATATAAAACACTGGAACCTGTAAAATGATTGGCTGCAAATAACATGTCCTTGTAAATGGGCTAAACTTCCAAAAATGCTGATATGGTCCTTAAAGATACACACCCTGATTTTTAAGATGCCTAATAGCTCCCACATATTGACACATCCCAACTGACTGTTAATGTTTCGAAACTCATCTGTGAGAAATTTGTTTTTTTTCGGTCATGTAGTCATACGCAATAACAGAATCACGGAGAGTATCAGTCGGTCTGTAAGTCGGTGTTAGCGCCTAATGGGAGGGACGTCTTAGTCTCGGGTGATTTATGACATTGTTTTATGAAATGTATCATACCTGTACCGGTTGAATTCATGGTGGAGCCACATGGCTTTCAGCTTTCAAGGCAATCAGCTTTTTATTTCTGTGATCACATTGATTGATCTGGTGCCACAGCACAAACCCTGAACCAGTTAGATGGTTATGTTATTTCAATTTCAATTTAATTACCTTTTATCACATTCAAGGGCGTGCTGTGTGTGTGTGTGTGTGTGTGTGTGTGTGTGTGTGTGTGTGTGTGTGTGTGTGTGTGAAATGTTGTTTTTTTACATATATACTTTTATTAACAGAACATACTTTTGTATCTAACAGCCGGGCGTGTGTGATTTCCTGATTTTGGAAATGGACAAATATTGTGTTTAAATATCATTTCTCAATTTCAGTGTTGTCATTAAGAGTCAGCATGAGTTCAACTAATTTGCAATGCTTGCCTAATCCAAATTCCACAGGAGGAATAATGTTGACTTCATCGCTGTGGTTTTGAGTGTGTGTATGTGAGCGTGTGTGTGTGTGTGTGTGTGTGAATATGTGTTGCTCTGGGCTGGTCTGGCCTGACCCACTGACAGTGAGTTGAGGCATGTCTAGGGAGCGTGGTGATGCGTTATTGCAGATGAAGGCTCATAATCATCAGATCATGAAATATATCTCTGTCACGTTGTGTTCCGCTGTTATGTTTTCGTCTGATTCTGTGGTAGAGGTAACTGTCACCTTATCTTAAGTCCACAAGCAAAATGAACACTTAAGTTCCCTGGTAAAAGATGCCTGAGGAGCTAGTAAAAACAAATTCTGTCTTAGATGTACTTTTTTGTCTTGTATATAGCACTTTGAATTACACCCATCACACAGTAAAGCATGTATTAGCACTGCTGTATTGAATGAAAGCATGAAGTACAAGTAGAAGTACACAAAGCTACAGTATGTATGATAACAAACCAAGCAACAACAGCAACTATTAACGCATTAAAATTAGACAGAGAGCTATAATGTTAAAGTTAAAGAAATATAGGATTTGCATCTCATATTTCTTGACTTTTGGTTTGTAGTGTTGATGTGGTGTTGGTCATGAACGAACTGAATCTTTGGATGGGAACTTACACTTGGCAAGAGCAGTGACATCTCTCCCTGCTTTTATATTTCAATATTGATATACTGTAGGGTGTTACAATTAATTTTACTGTGTCACAGTAAATTTAGTGGAAAAACATGATGAAATAACTAGACGGGAATGTCTGTCAATTCGATGCTTGAAAAATGAATGCACTTCAGCACACAGATGCAAAAATCCTATAAATACGACCAGAAATATTTAAGTAATATCTAACTTGGTATAAACAATATAGGAACATTTTTGACATTGATGTCAACTGTCATCTCGTGGTATATATATCTTCATAATGCTCAACTCCATCTGAAGCCACTCCATCGAGTGAACTATGAAATCTTCTGTTTGGAGGCACTTCATAGTGGCATCAGAAACTCTCTGCTCGCTTGGGTGGACTTAATTTCCCCAAGTTCAGTTTTCCAGGCAGAATATAACTGACAGTTTATCTGACTGATGGTGCAGAGCAGTTTTGAGTTGCTGACATTGCTTAATACTTGATCATACATTACTTTGTGTCTAGACAAAAAAAGTTCCATGTTTGATGCCTTGATGATGTGCCTCCATCCTGTTCCATCACCATCACTTCAATAATCATCCATCTCAAATATGATTTCTACATTAGTGATGGTACTATTGCTTTTTGCAGTACACAGGTATATCCTGCTCTCATGTATGTTTCCTGTCTAAATAACAGCAAAAACAATGAATGGGCTAATATTTTAGTTTAGTTTATTTAATAGTTTATTTCTTACTAAATTTATGTTCCCAAATAAGACAGAGAAGCGTCCTGCTGATTTGTTCTACTGAATTTGCATCCGTCTCTCCTGTCCAGCCTCTGATGTGAGGAGCCCCGGTGGCTCAGTGAGGCTGTACCCAAATGAAGGGAGCGTGCGGCGCTTTGAGAGTAAACACGCTGTCAGTTCTTATCAAACGTGTTGTTGACAGATCTGTCCTCCATCGTGCCTTTGCTGCTAGGTAGCAGGGCTGACGTGTGGCTGGTAACTGAGCAACCAGTCCTGTTTGAAACAGGAAAGAGAGTAGGTGCACAAAACCTACAGTGTGTGTGTGTGTGTGTGTGTGTGTGTGTCCCTGCTTCCCCATATCCTTTCCTGATAAATTCCCCAAATCAAAAGGTTAACATGTCAGTTGCATTGATTAATTGTGAGAAAATTGTTGTGATGTTCATGATGATTTATGAGAGTGGTGCACACTTCCCTCCATTACTAACCGTTCAGTGTGTTCAAAGACAGACGGGAATGTTCTTCTCTGCCAGATTTGTGATTCTACTATAATCTTTCAAATAAGCCAATAGTAGCCAAGGGTTTAATTGCGAGAATGACTAATCGTTAAAGAATTGGCAAAACATGTTTTGTCATTTTGCTCAGGCTATGGCAAGTTTCTTTCTTGATTACTTTGTGGCAAAGCACATGAAGACAAAGACAAAAAAGGGAAATAAATTGATACAATGTGTAATTACGTGAGACCAAGCTTAGGTTTAGTGACACCAGGATTGTGAGGACAGGTTTAACGGGTGCTGTGACTGACTTGCACACACAAAGATCCTCTGTGAGAAACTGTTCAACTGCACCAGCAGTCTTAAAACGCAACTGCTTGAGTTAGTCTCCAATGACAGATATTATGTTACTTTGGTTTGTGTGATTGTTTGGTGCATCCAGTTGCCTTCAACATAAACTGGTGAAAAGGAGGAAAAGAAGAGGTACACATTCTTTGTGTCAGGTCAAATTCCTCTGTCTTGGTTTACAGGGGATTTCTTTGAAAACTGTTCTTGTGGAAAGTCGGTTACCCACTTTCCTTCTTTTTTTTTGTGACCTGGATTGTTGCTACAGAGAAACCTGCAGTGATTTAGCAGATAATGGTATTTCTCTTAGGTTTTGTCATTTTGTCACCGCCAGCTAAGCTACAGTTTTCCACGACTGGCTCGTGTGGACCTAATGTGTCATGTGTGTATTTTTCAATCTAATCTGAATAAAATGCTGTGTAGGCCCGCAATTTTAAATTGGAATGCTCTATGTAAGTAAACCTCCTGAGTCGTACATTCTTTCTTTTCAGATACATGCTCAGAGGAGTCGCACTCTATCCGCTAAAGCCATGGGAAGAAGACATGTCAGCACCTCAGGCACATGGGAACAGCAAATCAACGCCTCCAGCTGGCCCCACAGTCCCAATGGGCTGAAACCCAGCCGCAGTGACCCTGCCTTGGCTCCTCCATTTTCTCCTGCTCCTGCACCTGTTATGGTGGTCAGTTACTTTCATGTTAAATTGCAGTGTCACTGAATTGCCTAAACATTTTCATGTGGTTTTTAGGGAACCAATTCTTCAAAAAAGTACTGTACAGTACCGTACTGTATAAGCATTGTACATTGCTCTTTTTTTTTTTTTTTTTTAGAGAGCCAAAGGGCAGACTATCCAGAGCCAGCACTCCCTCCAGACTCGAGTAAATAGACACAGCACCTATTCTGTGACCAACGGCAGTCAGATGACCAACAGCCAGACACGCATCGTCCGGCCGCCCTCTGCCCATTCTCAGACTGACGGCAAGATGGGCACCCTCAAAACATCCAAGATAGAGCAGCAATCAGCGTGAGTTCACCTGGCTCCCTGGCTTCCATTGACATTTTCAGGCAATAAGAAGGCGTTGACATGGGCAACATTATACTTGTACAGGATAAGGGTGACATGTATAATGGGTTACATCTTACAGGCACATATATGTAGTCCATTTTTTCCAGTATTTTACATATTGTTCATATTGCAGTCTTAAGGTAAAGGTCAATTTCTCCATACTGATTATTTCATTGACAATTGCAGTCCACTCGTCCTTTGTTGGAGGGTTTGGCTGCAGCCATTCTTGTGTGATGGCTTTCTTGCTGGCAGCCAAGAGTATTTTAAAGAGATGTAAATCCGGAGCCATGAATTTTGCGGAGGGATAATGTGACAAAAGAGCAATAAGCTCGTTATCTTTTAAATGCATCGAAAACTATTTCCTACATTAAATTAAATCCATGCTGTTTACTGAACTCGTGGCATCAGACTAATTGAGTATCTCATTTTCAACCCCCTCTTCCATTCCTGTGTCTGTTACTGCAGGGTGAACAGTACGACGAACATGCCTGACCTGACCCTAAAGGAGGCTGTAGAGTTCTTGTCTTACCCTGAAGAGAGTTACCAGCAGTGTGGAGCCAGCTTCATCCACCACACCACCTTCAAAGAGGAGCGCTCCAAGCAGGAGGTGTGAGCACTTGTACACTAACATACTGTAAATGCTTTCTTCTTAATGTGTGCAGGCACACCCTCCAAACATGTACACATGCGCTGCAGTGTACAGGGGATTGTCTTGTAGTGGTGACACAGTGGAGCGCTTTGCGAAGACCTTTGTGGTAATGCTGCCTTGAGGGAAAGGGAGGTGAAACCATTTATCATCGCACTTGGCTGCTAGTTCTGTTTGTAACTTACAGTGTAGTCAATCCATCACCACGCCTTTAAGTCTCACATTTTCAGCACCCGTTCCCTCCACATTCTGTCTCACAGGTTTTCCAACTAGGAGGGATCCCCGTTCTGGTGACCCTGCTGCGGAGCCCCAACCCTGGGGTGAGCCAGGCTGCTGCTGGGGCTCTGAGGAACCTAGTGTTCAAGGACCAGGACAACAAGCTGGAGGTTCAGCACTGTGGCGGTATAGCTAAGGCCCTGCAGCTACTAAAGGAGACAGATTCTACTGATACCCAGAAACAAATCACTGGTAGGACATTTTTATTGGGACAGGACCTCAAAGTATTGCGTAGAAGAATGGCCTTGCAGGCCTTTACTAAAAAAACATATGCCTTATCAACAGGTGGGAAAAATATCACATAGCCTGAGCAAGAACATGCTCTTACATTACAACATAATGCTTTTTTTTAAACTTTATTTTTATTGTTTTTAGTAGAATGTAAAGACTGCTAAATAAATACATTGAATAAAATAACAGAACAGACCAGGCCAACAGGGGCAATACATAAGTTCATACATAATACGGGTTGGTTTATAAGTATACATATCCTTATTAAACGCAAACACAAAACACTCCAAAAGTAGGTCTTCCTCTTCCTCTTCTTCCCAGATTTACCTGTTCATCAATAAATACAATTTCAAGTCCTGCCTTGGTCACACCATATACTTGCCCAAGAGGCCATTTTGAGTTCTTTATAGATTCTTATAGTCCCCAACAGGAATTCAAAAGAGGGAATTGGTCTTGTAGAAATTGTCCATTATGCATACAATTCCTGCATTTACTCAATAGAGAAGAAGGACATAAATCAAGTTATAATAATAATAATAATACAGGCTTAATACAGATAATATCACACAAGACTTGTGAGAACAACCACATACATACAGGCTGTTAGTAATACAGAGTCTGATAGAAAAAGTCAATTTACAATCACTACCCACTCTACTTTTGTCTGAGGTTCTTTGACCATCCATTTATTAGTTACAGCATTATGTTTTTAAGAACATACTCAACCTTCAAGGGCAACAACATGGTGCATGGATGAAATGACTCACACTGTAATCAGAAATGCACAGGAGGATTTTTTAATGCTTGCGACTTTTACTTTTCTTGCGATTTGTAGGCCTGCTGTGGAACCTGTCCTCCGCCGATGAGCTGAAGGGAGAACTTATTGCTACAGCACTGCCCGCCCTGACTGAGAATGTGGTGGTGCCGTTTACCTGCTGGTCAGACAACACCGCCAACAATAACATTCACCCTGATGTCTTCTACAGCACCACAGGGTGCCTGCGGTGAGAACATTTAATTAAGACAAGGGCCTCTGTGCCTTTACACGGTTGATTTTCATGTTTTGAAAGCGGATCAGACAAAAGACCTGCACACTGTGCTGATAGTTCCCAATACATTTTTTTAAATGAAACGTTTTGATGTCACGGACATGTTTGTTAAGGCTCTGTGATGTCAGTGATGAAAATTATTAAATGATACAAGATTGATTTTTTTTTTTAAGCAAAAATGCCAAACATTCTCAGGTTCCAGCTTGTCCAGTGTGAGGATTTGCTGGTTTTCTCTGTTTTATATCATTGTAAACTGAATATCTTTGGGTTTTGGACTGTTGGTTGGACAAGACAAGACATTTGACGATGTTACCTAGAATTCGGAGGAAATGTGATGGACATTTTTCAATATTTTCTGATTTTATAGATGAAACAATTAATTGATTTATCAAAAACATGATCGACATTAATTGATGATGAAAATAATGATTAGTTGCAGCCGTAGTCAAAACTTTGCTCTATTGAATTAAATGTATTGGTATTAATCAGTACAGTGAGCAGCTCTTTTGTCTTATTTCTGCCTCTCTTTTTTATTTATTTTTTTGATCCAGCTATAAACTCACATTTTCACCTAAATTGAAGAATTACATCCCTATTGAGATCAATCAGACAAGAGGACTGTTTCTCTTAGTTGGCAGTTATTTAATGTAAATGTATATTAAACAATAGTTACCATTGCAGCTACTTAATACTGGCACTGCAAAGTCGTGCTGTGGAAACTTCTGTGCACCTCGTGCCCAATCACCACGATCAAGTTTGCTAACAGTTCTGTGTCTGTTATTATATTCTAGACATGTTAGTGTTTCCTTGTGGATTTAAATGAATGACTGACGTGTGTAGGAACCTGAGCTGCGCCCAACAGAAGGAGAGGCAGGCAATGAGAGAGTGCCGTGGGCTCATCGACTCCCTCATGAGTTACGTCCAGTCCTGTGTGGCAGAGGAAAACCCTGATGACAAGGTGAACTCTCTCATCTCCATCAACAGAACCGTTTCCCACCCACCACTCGTATTTTTAAGCAGGGAGCGTATAATATAAAGGCTCTGCATTTCAGACTGCTTCGGGGTTGTCTGAAATTGGTCGGTAGACTCATTATTTTCCTGGCACCTTTGTCAATTTTGTCCTCCTCTGATACGCCACTGCAGAGGAAATTTAAAGTTATTTTTCAGTGTACTGATACATTAGAAAGTATTTTATGTTCTTGTCTCTCTAAACTCATCCACTCCCCTCTACACCACCACCATCATCACTATGAGTAAAACTGATGCTGTCAAGTAGAGCTGAAACAATTAATCGGTTAGTCAGTCAACAGAAAATTAATCAGCAACTGTTTTGATAATTGATTAATTGTCTTCTTTTTTTTCTTTGGCAAAAATGACATTGATTTATTGGTTCCATCTTTACAATTGTGAAATTTACTGATTTTCTGTTTCATATCATTGTACACTGTGTACTGTTGGTTGGACAAAACAAGCCATTTTAAGACCTCATCTTGGGCTTAAGGAAATTGTGAGATATTTTATAGAAGGTGATTAATTAATTAATCAATCAAGTAAATAATTGTTGGTTATTACTGTAGAGGGCTACAGAGAGGAATTGGCATTAATTGCAGTGTTGATTTTTATCATTATAGTGCTTGAATAGATAGATAGATAGATAGATAGATAGATAGATAGATAGATAGATAGATAGATAGATAGATAGATAGATAGATAGATAGATAGATAGATAGATAGATAGATAGATAGATAGGTGTACTTTATTGATCCCGTGAGGGAAATTGTTTTGTTACAGCAGCAGCACAATCAACAATACAAAAGGAACAACCATAAAAAAATAAAAGTACAGTTGCAGATCTGCAGAATATCATAGAAAATAAATAAATAAAAAATATAAATATAAAATAAAGAGCAGAATTGCAGATCTGCAGAACAAGACTCTGAATATAATAAGAGGAAATAAAAGTAAAAGAAAATAAGAAAAGAGCAATAACAACAGGTGTGCAATAAATGGTTTCCTAAAACGTTCTTTATGACAGTGGAGCTGAATGAGTCTGTTGGAAAATGAGCTCCGCTGTCTTTGTAGTGTGTCATGGAGCGGGTGGGATGATTGTTTGTAGGCCTTGTGAATGAGTTTATTGATCCTGCTGGCATCTCTGGCACTGATGCTGCTCCCCTAGCAGACCACAGCACAGTAGATGGCACTTCAAGAAACTTGTTTAACAATGAAAGTTCAAACTTTGTTATTTTTTATAAGGATTATATGTCTGTTTATCAGGCCACACATTGTTTTTCAGGCTCACAGTATTGTTGTTTGTTTTTCCACGTTGTCTTTCTAACACTGTGGACATGTGAGCAGGCGAGAACAGCTATGGTTGGATTCATGTCTGGTGACGTATTCTAGTTTACTCATAGTTCCTGTAGAACGTGTGACTCTCACAGAGTGTGCTTAGTCCGGATACTAAATATATCCTTAAGCACATGTACACACAGATACAATGCAAGTACAAGTACACATGTGAATACTGCAGGCGGAGTCAGCAGGTGTGTATATTTAGCGGGTGATCATATGTCTACCTGCTCATTTGGGGAAGTTTTGGGCGTGGGTATGTGCTTAATTCCATGTCTGTGCTCGTACTGTATTTAAACAGGCTTCTTTTAATGAACTAGTGTACTATGATTGGAGGTTATGTGTGTGGTCTGACTGAAAGACAGAGGGAGAATATATTTTGTGTCAGCTCAAGTTTTCTTCTCGTAGTTAACTGTGACTGGAGTCCCTGTGGTTATGGAAGAGGGCAGCTGCTGCGCTTTATGCCTGTTGATGCTATAATGGTTTTAGTAATATAATAATATTATAATATATTATTATAATTATTATATATATATTATTAATATAATAATAATAGTATGTAGCTTTATTTCTATGTTTTTTTATCATTTCATTGTGTTTCACTGACATTTTGATTAAGGATCATTTTACTGTTAATCAAGCCTAATTAAAGGGTAACTGGTATTTTTAACCTGGGCCCTATTTTTATTTTTTATTTTTTTACAAAGTTTGGGGTCTAAATGACTAATAGTTACCTAAAGTTTTGGAATTGGTCCAGTAGATCGCCTCAGCCGGCATCTGTGAACGGGCTGCAGTGGCTGCAAAGTAATCCTTCTGGGCAATTGCGCCCGTGAAAAGTACGTCCACTAAAAGTGCTTGTTTTTGCGACTGACAGGGTCAGATTGTTATTCGAAGTGTCTGACAACATTATGGAAAGGATCCCTACAGAGACCTTTTAGTTAAAGAGTAAGATCCTTTTTGTTTAACCAGAAATAGAAGTCTCGCTCAAGGAAAAGTCTCGCTCTGAAATCTCGCGAGAGTCTGAGTTGTTGTAGGAAGATCCGATCTGGCTCAAATAAATAGGGATGGCCATCAAATTCAAATGCCTCATCTACGTTGTCACAATCAGCTAAATATTCAGCCGTGACTTTGGAAATAAATTCTTGCTGGCAGTTCCTCCATGTAAACTCTTCTCTCCAACTCAGACTCACGTTTCCACAGTTGTCTTCCTGCAACAACTCAACCTCTCACGAGACTTTTCCTTGAGTGAGACTTATGTTTAAAGTGAATGGGAAGTCATTTTATTTTTGCAATTGGGAAACTTGCAAAGGAAGTATCATATTATCATATCATATTTGCTACAATTTGTCTTCAAACACACTGGCGGCAAATGTGCATAGATATGGCAGGCAAGTCAGAAAGTAGCTCTGCTGTGCAATGGAGTTATGACCAATTGTCATAATGGACACAAATATGAGAATAACATACACAACATTTAATGTGCTATTAGTGAAAATGGTGATGAGAAGATTAACCGTGTAGTTAATAACTGCTCCCCTCCTCTCCTCTAGTCTGTGGAGAACTGTGCATGCATCCTCCATAACTTGTCCTACCAGCTGGAGACCGAGTCCCCTGAGTGCTTCAGCAAGTTCCAACCTCGGACAGAGGGCCAGTTTGGGAGTAAGAAAAGCCCCACGATTGGATGCTTCAGCCCCAAGAGCAGCAAGGTTCAAAAGGAGGTGTGCATCAACCACCACACCTCCACCCCTGTTTATTGGATAAATCACAATTCCAAGCCTCCCCCGCTTCTCATCTCTTTCCCGTTCTTTCTCCTCAGTTTTCATTTGACATTGCTCGGGGAATGTCAGAGGACAGTACCCCATCAGGTGTGAAGTGGTTGTGTCACCCCAAAGCCATGCAGACCTACCTGTCCCTGCTGGGCTCGTCCAAGAATAATGCCACCCTGGAAGCCTGCTGTGGTGCCCTGCAGAACCTCACTGCCAGCAAGGGACCCGTAAGTACAAAGAAGATGATTATTAGGCTTATTCTTTTGTGTGTGGTACTAATGGACAGTCAGGATTATCTCAGATTAAGACGGGATAAAAGCAACAGAGACGGAGAGGTGATATGAATAAACACACAACGGCACAATTCACAAGAAGAACTGACTGGTTTTGTGAGAAAGGGTGGAGTTTTTTCTCCAGGGGTTATTAGAGAAAGAAAGAAGATGTTAGAAAAAGGGAAAGTGAGTCATGCAAGTGTCAAATAATTTCAGATTCAGCTGGATTCGGTATCACAATGCAAATATGGTATAAATATGGACAGCTACAGTGAAGTGGGAGCTAAAGCTAATGTGTTTTCCTCCTTCTTTGTTGTGTTTGCTTCTCTTCCAGGGGTCCAGTGCCATGAGCCAGATTCTGGTTCAAAAGCTGGGGGCTCTGCTGCACATGCCCCCTCTTTTAAAGTCTCCTAACCACAGCCTGCAGAAGACTGCCATGTCCCTGCTGGGTAACATGTCTCGGATCAGCAGTTTGCAGACCCCCATGGGTAAGGAAAAGTTTGTTTTGCAGGCAGCAGTGTTGCAGATACATACATGTTAGTCCACATATAACTGATTGACTATATCTGTATATATGTCTTCTCTGTAGCAAAGCAGATTCTGCCTGAGCTCACCAGCCTCCTCTCCTCTAGCCCTCGGGAGATGGGAAACTCTGACGAAACTATATCAACAGCTTGCAGCACAGTACGGAGTCTGATGTTGGCGGACACTGAGGTCAGCAAGAAGTTCATAAATAATGAACTGGTGTCATCACTGGCTGACCTCAGCGAGAATGGGTGAGTTTTTATTCATCCATCTCTGTGTGGGAGATTTGTCTTTCATAGCTGTGACAAACTAAAATGCATTTGTTTGACTAACTGTGTTTAAAGCACTTTGGACTGCTGCTGTGTTTGAATGGTGCTATATGAATATTTACCTTACTTTGCCTTAAAGGGTTGGTTCACTTGGTTCACTTACCTCTAGTGGTATTTAGCCATGCAGAACAAGACTATGAATATAATAAGAGGAAATAAAAGTAAATTTAGAGTTTTATCTGTGTTCTGAGATCTGTCTGAGATTCCTGCCTCCACTCTAATACAATGGCTATGAATGGAATTTTGTTTGTGCTGCACACAGCACTGAGGGAAAAAAACATTTAAGATTTCGACAGCAACACCTCTTTCCAGAAACAGTCTTCTTGTTACTCTGAATAATGCACAGAACACGGTGCCAACAGTGTCAGTTGGGACTTTCTACCAAAGAAATCCTGATGAAAACCATTGACAGCATGTTTTTTCATTATTTCAATGCTGTGAGCATCACAAACAAAATTACATTCACCTCCTCTGTACTGATGTGACAACAGAAATCTCAGACATGGATATCTCAAAACCTGGGTGAATAAAAGCAAAAATCTCTCTACTACTGAGGGTAATGGGAAAATGTGGTTTTATTTTGTACTTTGGGTGGCCCCTCCGTGTAAGGCACTGTAACATGCAATTATGTGCCAAAAATATGTGGCACAGTAAACATTTGCTAACACTTTTCCTCTTTCACAGTGAGCATATATCAAGGAACTGTTAAATCTACCATCGCCACTGCAACAAGCTGCCATAGCAACATGGCAGCTTGTTGTAAAAAAAAAAACAAAAGGGTTATTTTGTCTTCTGCTGTCAAAGTATCTAAAATACCAGTAGTGCAGGTGATATCTTCAGTGCTGAAATTGTTTCTTTTCCTTACAATCCGTCCTTGTTTGTGGGTGGTTTGCCTTTTTTTTTTTTTTTTTTTGTTTCTGCCTGCTACTGTTTGTGCTCGTCCATGCTCTTCCTTAATGACCTCACCCCTTCTGTCCTAGGTCTTTCCCCAAAGGCAAGAAAGCAGCTTCCCTGCTGCTCTACAGTTTATGGAACGAGAAGAATTTGCAAGGTGTTGTGAAAAAGGTAAATTAGACAGAACTGAAATGCAAAAGAAAGCGGGACCAACTGTGTGTTTAATTCTCAAAGGTAGACACAACACAAACCTATTGTATTTGTGTATCGGGTTAAAACTTAGCACATGCTCGTTCTGCTGAAATGGGTGGGTGTTTATTATTACTCCTCTGGCTCACTTTCCCTTCCCTCTTGCCCCACCCAAGAGTTCAGTGAATACAGAAACAGTCACATTGGAATCCTGGCAGACTGGTTTTCAGTGCTCACTGTCTGTTATGGGAGCAGTAATACATGGAAAATGGAAGCAAGATGAAGAAGAGGGGATTAAGACAGTAGGAGTCAGAGGTGGGCAGGGTGGAGGATAGTCAGAATACATAAATGATACATAAAAAATACATAAATGTGTGTAGGAGTATGAGCAAGCGTGCTCAGCTTATACATGCCATAGAAAAGTGACAGAGAAGTAGAGCTGGCAAGAGAGGGAAAACACCCACCACCATGATTTGCCTGAGGCTCCTCTAAGTTGCTGACACAGTTCATTTCCTCTCACAATTAGAGCAAGGGTGTGTTGTATGTGTGTGTGTGTGTGTGCTTCCATCTGTGCAACACCCTTAACTGATTTCTTTTAAACCTTTTGATCCACAGCTGGGGATGGGCAAATCGCTTTTTGTCAATGACAACACCACAGCAGCGCACAAGTTGGCGCAATTTATCGAGTGAGCGTGATGAGCAAGTGGAACGGCACCACAGAGCCTGAGAGGTTCGATTTGCTTCTGAATGCTTGTATCTGCATATATTCGGATTTAAAGGCTCAGTGGGGTCAAAATGAGCAGAATTTGTATCATAAGGATTAAAACCTTTTTCTCTGCCTGTCTCTTTTCTCTCTGTCTCTGCCTCTTTTTCCTGCATGTGCTCATGTGTGCGCTTGCAGATGGAGACCAGCATGTTTAGACACTGCTGTGGCCACACCTTTGCAACGAGGAGAGTAGAATTACATTCTTCGCATAATATCGTTGAAAGAGCCTATCAATTAAGAGTCAATCATGTGTTGTACATACTTTAGAGAGAAGAGCTTTTAATTTCATGAATAATCCTGCAGCATTGTATGTATTTAATTTGGAGTGTGTTTTTGTTAGGTTAAGTGTGCATGTGCTGAAACCCAGTTCTTACAGCCTGAGAGCCACAATACACCAGCAAGTGTGGATAGACAATGTTATCTGCAGTGGAGCTTACTTAAGGCATGCAGTGATTATTTAGATTCACAAATGGCATTGTTGTCAAATGTGTCTGTCTACAGTGGCTAAAAGATAAAATATGTTTTGTGGCCTTGAGGACTGAGCAGCCAAAAATTAAAGTAATAAGGAAAAATGTATGAGCTGAAAAGAAAAAAAATAGTCTGTGTGTATTTGTGACACTGTTGTTATCGGATGAGATCTTGTACGTCTAAAGAGTGTTCTCTGTAAGTGTAAAGCATGATAAACGGCTGAGCAAACTCAGTTCAAGTAAGAAAAATACACTTTTTACATGAAAGCTAAGAAATGCTACATTTCTAATGTTTAATGCCTTTTATTTGAATGTTTTGTTACTTTGAACTGTTGTCTGTTTCATTCTGTGATTCAGAATTTTGGTTTTATAAAAGAAATTAACAGAAACAGCTTTCAACAACAGTGCCTAAATAGTTAAAGGTTTAGTTCGACATTTTGGGGAAATACGCTTGTTCACGTTCTTGCCGAGAACTGGTGAGAAGATTGATACCACTCTCATGTCTGTACATCGAATATGAGGCTACAACCAGCAGCCTGTTAGCTTAGCTTAGCACAAAGACTAGAAACAGGCAGAAACAGCTAGCCTGGCTCTGTCCAAAGGTAACAATATCCACCTACCTGCACCTCTAAGGATCACTGATTAACACACTATATCTTGTTTGTTTAATCGCTACAAAAACAGAAGTGTTAAAGCGACACTTTGTGGTTTTTCAGGGTTTATGGGAGCCGTAAAACCACAATGAGTAATTTTTACACTTCGGTTTTTGTGCGGATTATACAAACAAGATAAAACGTGTTAAGTGGTAGAACTATGTTGCCTTTGGACAGGCAGGCTAGCTGTTTTTCCCCCGTTTCCAGTCTTAATGCTGAATTAAGCTAACCGGCTGCTGGCAGTAGCTTGTATTTATCGGACAGATGTGAGAATGGTATCGATCTACTTGTCTAACTCGCAACAACAGAACAAATAAGCATATTTCCCAAAATATCGCACTATTGCTTTAAAATGCAGTACTAAGAGCCTTGTTCTTTTCTGTTGCTTTGTCATGAACTTGCTTATTGAAATTTAAAAATTGTATGTTATATTTAGTTTTGTTTTTTTTTGTTTGCTTATTTTTCATTATTGTTTGTTTTCTTGCATAAACTAAGGACGTGGAGACAGAGAAGGATTGGAACATGATACACAAAATGTAACACCAGGACAAAGCTGGTGCCCATTCATTATCTATGTATAGAAATTTGGAGCAATATAAATAGTCAGTCATCCCCCGGAAAACCGTTAGAAGTCCCAATTGAAATGTATCAACAGTTGACACAGCCTGACGCAGTCAGTGTTAGTCTTTTATGTGTTCTTTGATGTAATTCAGCAGAACGCACAAAGGAGATAATGAAGGGGCTGTGCCCTCGAACATAAGTCTAATGAATTAAGATCTGTGTGCGCCACCTCAGGCGAGAGGAGCTGCACATTCAAATATATATTGTTTAAATGTTCTTTTTATTTAAAAAAACACTTGTTTTTTCATCTAAAACTTATATAAGGAATTTTTGCTACCTTACCTATAATGTTTTAAGGGCTCGTTACAGGATATCTGGTCTCATAACCAAACTACAGTCTTGTTTACTGAAAACTGGTTTTAAATTGTCTTAAAACTCAAATGCTTTCTGAAGACCCAGCATGAAAAATCACTGAAGCATTCCTGCGAAGAGAAGAGATGGTTGGCATCTGTGGGGATTCCCCATGGCTCCAACAATACACTGCAGAGGACTGTTTTTTTATGCTTGAGACACATAGTCATGCTGAGGTTCATTTGCCTCGGGGAAGATTGATGTCAGTATTGCTTAGAATGTATTTTTGGAGAAGTGTGTGTGTCATATACAGCTTTCCCTGTCACTCAGTCTGTACATAGAATAAATAACACATATGAAGACAACATTGTAAGTGGTGGTCTTTTCTTAAACAACCAACTTTAAAGTAATTCAACGTGCCGACAAAAGGAACATACTATGTGCATAGTTTACATGTTTACTCAATACGAGCCATGTTGGAAGATACTGGATTCTCTGTTCAGCATTTCTTGTACATCTCTTGAACTAATTAAGCTCCGAGTTTTCATTCCAGCAGGGTTTTTGTGGTGTGTGTGTGTGTGTGTGCAGTTCTGTGACTAAGAGAACAACTATGAAAACAGAGAAGCCTTTCAGCTCCATTTTCTAAATTGGGCGTGAGGGTCTGACTGAAGCAGGTTTGGTGAGATTTTTAAGGATTTAAATCCCAAAAGGTGGTTTTGAATGTGTTCTTTGCACATTGCACACACAAACTACATGAATTGTTCATTTCTAACATTCACAATATAGTGAAACTGATTTACTGTGTTCATATCCTTTCCCATTCCTTTTTGTTAAAGTTGACCGGTTGTTTATTTTTTTCATCCTTTAATGCTTCAGAGGACTCAGTGAGAAAGTACGAGGAATGCACCTCTTATCTTTCTATCTATCCTCTCTTTCAACACATGACTGTAAATTGTCCCTTCCGTTTAACTTTTGCACCGGAGGGCTGTCTTGACAGGTAACGAAAAGTAGTGGGGGAAAACAACAGCAAATGCAGTTTGCTGGCTCACTTGTCAGTTTCCATGGTATGTTGACCAATTGTAAACCACATTGCAAGCACAAAGAAATCCTCAGTGCCTCATTCTATTTTCAAAGAGGTAGCTAATACTTTTGTATTCTTTCATGCATATACATCGCTTTGAATCAGAAATATTATAGTTTGATTTCAATTATTTTAGGATATAGCAGATTTGCAACGTGTCCCTCTCCTGAGTGGTGGGGTGCTGAAAAAATTATACAGACATCACAGATACACAGCAACTCCACCCTTGGACCACAGCAAGTAGGTTTGTGTGTGTGTGCTTTTAATTAATTGAGATAAGTTTAGCAAAGTCTGGCCACAAAATCATAAATTATACTGCCAATGCTAGTTTCATTACAAGTTGTAACCTTTCCAGCATATCTGGGGCCACATCAGATCCACACAATGACTTAACTGGTATTTAGTTTTGCATCTGCATGTCTGATCAAAACCAGGAGTGTTGTCATGTAAATTCACTTTGATACACTTCGAAGAGAAGATAGAAAGCAGTTGGAGGAGGAACTTATTTTTTTTATATAAAGAGGATTTTCCCACCTAGATTATGGGTAAATGAAAATGATTCATCCTCTTTCTTTTTTGTGTTTGTGTGTTTGTATATGTGTGTGTGTGTGTGTGTTGGGTGGAGGTCTGGGCGTTAGCCCAAGGAGCATCATGTCAGCCCCAGTCATGTCAGAGCCTGTCTGCGAGTAGGAAGGTCTTTTCCTGTTTTTGCTTCAGGCTTTCTGCATTCATGTCTTGAATGTACTACAGAGTCATTTTACTCTCTGTGGAGTTTTGAGTGCCAATAAACGAACACATGCACCCACGCACAAAGTTCTGAAAAGAAGCAAGCGATTGATTATGATTTTATTTACACCCTTAAACACAGCGCATCCGATTCAAAGGATGTGAATAAGAGGAACACAACACAGTGAGATGGAGCTGGAAATCTGGATATAATTGTTACTGTAGGTGACTGTAGGGAAACGGGTGGGACTGGGGTGTGGCAGGAAACCCATGGCTTTGTTTGAGGTGGTAGCTACAGGATGGGGCTGATGGTGCTCACTGCTCACTCAGCACGTCAGCGTCTATTTCCTCAGGCCTCTCTTGGTCCTCTTGGATCTGTTGAAAACAAGAAAAAGTCACATGAGGAAAAAGACAAAACTTGTTTGTCCACAAAAAGAATTGAGAATGCACAATTAGCCGACGTTATGGGGTTGCAGAATCCCCTACCATCCGTTCCAAAAATAGCAAGGCAATCAGCACACTGTGTGAGACATACTCAGACATTCAAGCAGTCTTTCAGTGTGTCTGTGACAGGTGTGACTGCTGACCTGCATGCCACACCCAGCCATACATCCAGCTCTCCCAGTTAGAGCAACAGAGCCTCGAGGGGCTCATGGACTTTTGAAGATGAGCAAAATGAGAGCAGGGCTGCGACTGGGAGGGGCGGGCCTCAAAATGTCATAATGACAAGCAGTCAAAGAGCCAACACAGACCCTGATGGTCTTCTCTGAACCCCACCATATATATGAAATAGCTCTTTTATGTTTTTCCAGTCATACTGTAGCATGGTCTTATGGCCCCATCTGTATTCATATAACTTGAATTAAAAGACATAATTATTGGTTTTTGTGAGCTGAGCATGCAAGTTGTCTTCACAAAACCTTAACCAGCTTTGTTTTTGTAGCCTAATCGCAACTTTAAACTTAAAGGGACACAATATTACACGATTACAAGATTAATTTACTCGTCACAGAGAGTCAACCTATGAAAACGGGAGGTTATGCATATAACTAATGTTTCAAGAGAGAGGGAAACAAGCTGGACATTTTGCAAGATAGCACACTAAAAACATGCAAGCTGTTAGCAAGCTAAACAAGTGGAAATAGTGGTTTTGTTAGCGAAGCTACACAGGTATCCGTTAGCTAGGCTAAACAGCTGAGGGAATGCAGCTAGTTAGCAAGCTAAACAAACGCAGCACAGGAACAAGTGGCACTAGAGAGAGCTTTCCAAAATCTGAGAAAACAACCCTTTGGCTTGGGCATAGAGACTACATTTTTTTTAACAAAAAACCTGCATTAGAAACATAGGCATTTACCAGGCAGGAAGGGTCTAACGAAAGATGCTATCGAATTACATCATGGGAAGTGTAGAATCAGTGTTTCTGGGGCTTGACTCATACTGGGGACTAAAAGTCAGGACATCTTAACCTCTGCTCCATCTATTGTGACAATTGTTTTTTTTATCTGTCTCTGTCTTTTCTTTTAACTAAGTGTGTGTGTGAGTGTGTGTGTGTGTGTGGCATCAGAGAGAGAAAAACTGAGATTCAGAGTTTGTTTCTCACGTTTTCTGATGGTCGCTGACACGGTTCCTCAGCACGTTAATCTGGAACAAAGAAAACATGCACGTTACTCTAGCAAGATCTATTAGATCCTGTGCCTTACTTAAACGATATGTGTTGTAGCTATATTGTAGCACACACACCTCATATTTCTGTCTGGTGAACTGGTACTGCAGTTCAAACTTCTCTGCCTCCAGCTGGTACATCCACTCCCACAGCTCTTTAGCTTTCTCCCTGTGAGACACAGATAAGGAAAAATGGGACAGTATAATATTGGTTGCTGTTGTTTTTGTTATTTTCATTGCCTCACGTGTTTCATAAAGAATGTCACAATGACACAATATTTCTCCACCTACTTGAGTCTTTCCTGGCTCAAGTTCTCAATGTCCAGAGATTTGCGTCTTTCACTCAGAATCTTCTTCTTCTTCTCTCTCTCAGTCTGCCTCTTACCACTCCGTTTTTCTGTCTGTGGGAAAGTGAAATAAAACATGGCTCTGGTCTACATCTTTCACATTTTAACTACTTTAACCTCTTGGGGGGAAAAAACCACTGTGAACCCTCCCCCTGCTCACCAACTTCTGCATGTAGCCTCCAAAGTGGAGGCTGGTGAGGGTTTTCTTTTTCTTAGCGTCATCCTCTGCTCTCCTCTTGGCCTCCTCCTCCTCCTTACGAGTTCTCTCGTCCTAAACAAGAATGGATCCAACAAGAAAGAGGACCAGGAGTGAAATGGGAGGAGGAGGCTCAGTCAGTAGATGCAGGAAGTAAAAAATGACATTACAGCAGCATGAACATGACCATACCTCAAGACGCTTCTGTCGCTCTTTCTCTCTGTCACTGCGGATCCTGTGCTGCTCTGCTCGCTCAGAACGCCGTTTCTCCTGCACAGCAGATCATCACATCTTAACAGATCTCTTTGACGTTATGTGTGTGTGAATACGTTTACATTTGATTGGCTATAGCGTAAGGCTCTCACAATCCTCTCCTTGAGATTAATGAGCTCTTCTTCTTCCTTCTTTCTGCTCTCAAAGTGAACCTCGATCAAAGTCTGAAGCTCCATCAGGTCCTTCTCCATCCTTTTTCGATGTATATCCTACAGAAACAGGGGTTCAGAGCTTCTTGTACTTAATGGTATGGGTCTATGTTTCATTGGTTTCCATGTTACAGAAAGACGCGTACACATATTTGTTATTGGTCTCAAATTAAAGGGACACCTGGACAGTAATATGACTATACAGGGTAAAAACAATGGGTGCTTCAGTTCACTGAAACGTAGCAAAAATGCTCAGAAAGAAATGAATAGAGAAAAAGGTAGAGCATTGACATATCTATTCCAACATAACATCTGGTGATGTCAAATTACACAATATATCATTAGGCAGAAACAGGCGTCTCTGTTCTGTTTCCAAGTCTGTCACTCACATCAAAATCCACCTTCTCTCCATCTGGGATCTTAGGAGGGATGAGGTTGGGCATAATGAATGGCCTGGAGATTAAATAAAAACAGCGAGTGAACAAAAAGAAAAATGAAAAACAGAAAGAAATACTGTCACTGTGGATGTCATGCATGTCTGTGGCTGTGCATGTCACGAATGCTTAGAAGCAGTTTCTTTATATCTATATTTTGTTGTACCCTTTGATTTGGAATAGATTTTATTCAATTTAACTCCACAATGTTGCTGAATGAACTTTAACTAACCATGGTAATATAGACGGAGACAGGAACAAGTCATTGTTTTGCAAATCAGAAATCTCACAATTTGACATCCAAGTCCCAGGTCCTAAACTTTAGAGCAAGTGTGACGTTAGGTTTAGATTTAGGTTATTTTTAGGTTTAGGGTTAAAATCGATGGGACATTCTGAGCCTCAGTAATGTGCAACACGTTATAGAGCAACATGAAAAAAAGTTATTATTGATGTATTTTATCACTCCTGTTATTCTTTGTCTTCTATTATTCTGGATTTTCATGCTCTACGTTTTGGAATTACCATAATGCTTCCCATAATGCTTTGGAAGATGTAAACAAGAAGTGTGCTATGGATTCGGTGAGGGCTGCTGTGGGTAAGCTACAACTTGAGCGCTGTTTTTTGGCCTATATTTGTTTACATTTTACACACCATTAAAAGTATGCTGAATTAGCTTCCCTCCTGATTTCTAAGCTTATTTATATATGGATAGATATTGGACATACTGATTTCCTCAACGTAAGTCACACTTAATCTAAAAACATGCGTATCATGTTTGTGTGTTCAGATTTGACTGAGTTATGACTCCGAGAAGGAGTATTATTTGTGACACAAATTGCGCCAATCGGGCGCTAAGGGTTTTAAAGTACCTTAATAGCCTCAAACAGGAAGAAGCCCTTGTACAAGCACCTCTGAAGCTCACTGGTTTACACTTTATATCGTTTGTTTAATCGGTTCAAAGTTAATGCACCCGGCCAAGAAATAGTCCTACATAAATTGCTGTTTTTACACTTTCGGTTTTGTACGGATTAAACAAACAAGATATAACATGTTAGTTAAGCTTTAAAAGGTGCTGGTAGGCAGGTTTTGTTACCTTTGGACAGAGCCAGGCTAGCTGTTAACCCCCTGCTTCCAGTCTTAGGAAATCTAATTCTCTGCAAGAAAGCCAATAAGTGTATTTCCCAAAATGTCAAACTATTCCTTTAATTCAAAGGTTTTACAAGTAGGAAGTAGAATTAGCTCTACAATAAATGTTTGGTTTCCACAACAGCAATGAAGAAGAATAAACTTCTTCTTCTTGTAGATCTCTTGAACTAATTAAGCTCCAAGTTTTCATTCTAGTACGAGGTGGTGTGTGTGTGTGTGTGTGTGTGTGTGTGTGTGTGTGTGTGTGTACACATCAGCGTTACTCACTTGAATTTTGGTTTGGCCTCTTCCTCTGTTGAGAAAGAAAATAAAATTTGAAAGAGACACCAGTGAGGTAGTCCAGACCACACACTCTCTCACCAAGACCAAAACCAAAACATTTCATAATCCTACCAGGACACGCCAGCAAGTCATGACAATGGAGCCTGTGTGTTTGTGTGTGTGTGTGTGTGTGTGTGTGTGTGTGTTTATAACAGCTGGAAATTTAGTTCAGAAAGTTCCTCTGAGCCTAATTCTGGTATGATTCAGGTTAAGGTGGAGCACATCCAAGAAAAACAGATTCACAATGTGTAAGGCGTGCCAGCATTCATTTTGGTGCACTTTAGGTAAACGGTGTTACCTTCTCCCTCCTCCACTTCCCCTTCTCCATCTGAAACCAAAATGAAACACTTGAGAGGTTTGTGAGTGTTTGTGACTGTGTGTGTCAAATGAGTGTGCATTAGGGGAACAGAAAGTAGTAGTGTTTTAGGAGTGCTGACAGACAAAATGATAGATTAGAGTTCATGAAAAGAAGAGAAAGACCAAAATAGAGCACCGAGAAAGTCAGGTACTGTTTGCTGATCTGTGTTGGTGTGCGCGTCGAAAGTAAAGTGTTGCGTGTGTCACGTATTATAAATAGCACTCTGGAGATGTGAGAGAGGCTGTCTTGATAATAAGCAGTCTTTCACCAAAGATGGTATGGCATCTGTGGCCTCTGAATGACACTCAACCAAAGATTTTAAACGAAGGCCATAAAACCTAAAAACTACACTATAGGCGAAGGATTCCAAGTGTTGTTATTTATTGCTAACATGCTCACAGTGACAATGTTAAAATGCTGATGTTTAGCAGGTATAAGGTTTACCATGTTCACCATCTTAGTTTAGTGTCTTAGCATGCTAACATTTGCTAATTAGCACTAAACACAAAGTATTGGACATTTTGACCTGATGGTGGTGCTAAATAAAAAAGCAGGGGATCACCAAAGTAATTAGGATTCATCCTCTGGGCACCGTGAATGTCTGCACAAGATTTCATGGCAATCCATGTGATAGTTGTTGAGATATTTCAGTCTGGACTAAAGTGGTGGACCGACAGACTGACAACGCCATCCCTAGAGCCATGTACGCCAGCATGGCTAAAAACAACTACTCCGATAATAAACTGACTTGGCAGGAGAAATGCTGCATTCGCCCAACCATTTTGACGAGTTGACAAGTCACCCGTCCAGTGCGTGTGACACATCGGGCGTTTACTAATTTGAAGGCATAGGTGAGATGGAACGATGAGACTGAATCTGACTAACATCCCTCCCGTTTTGCATGATTGGCAACAAGATAGAGAAATGCCTAAACATAGCTGATTAAGTATAACAGCAAATGTCTGATTCTGACTAATAAGCAAGAGCCTTAGGGCGGGGAGGGATGGGTGGCCTGAGGATTACTCTCACCTAGTGGCTGTGTCTGGTGTGACTAAGAGAGAAACAGAGAAGAAGAAGAAAACAGGTAGGTTTCAACTCATCGAGTCGCTGCAGACTGTCACATACCAAAGTGAAGTGTGACTGACATAGCAGATCATTTTCTGTCTGTCTCTGACTGATGGTTACGGACAGAATTAATTAATCATCATCATTTTGTTGTCAACACATACCCAATGCTACACTTGGATGTTATCTTGCTGGATAACCACTGACACCATGTTTTCCACTTTTAAACCCCTCACCTTGTTCTTCGTTGGCCTCCTCCTCTGCAGCAGGTTTGTCCTCTTCCTGCGGGGCTTCTGGCAGAGAAGGAAGTTGTACAGTAAATAGTGACATATCAGTGAGAAATCTTGACACTCACAGGGTGTGATATTGACTCACTGCCTTTTTTCGAACCATCACTCTCCTTCCTCAATGATCTGTCATTTTTCAAGTTCATGGTGAGAGAAATTAGATGAGAGAAGAGCTGCTAAACCTAATTAAATATGTTTTTTTTTCTCTTTTCTCTCATTCCAGCTATTGCAGGAGCTTATTCGCACTCTTTGGAGGTGTATTATGTTAGTTTGGTTGTTGGATTGTGTTCCAGAGTAGAACAGACAGCAGTTTGTGCAAACACCATGGAACCATGGAAAGCCTTGCAGAGAGATAACAAGTGATGAATTCAGAATGAGCTACCCACCTCTGGTATTTAAAGCAGACAGTACTCAAGAGCTGGTGAAGTGGAGTGTGTGCGTGTGCGTATGCGTGTATTTGGGGTGATCTATTAAATCATGTAACAAGGCGGCACACATTTAAACACAAAATTGCATCCACAAGTTCATGATAGAGTAAATATTTGGGAACTTTAGAGGCGAGAGAGCAAAGTGGCAAAGTCCTAAATATCATCAGGTGACACTTTGTGAAATATCTCCATTACTGACAGCAAAAACAGACTGACTTTGTGGACTCAGACAATGTTTGTTTGGGCTTTTGATAGCTTACACTGCTAATCCAGATAAGTCAGGGTCAGGGACAGTCATACTCTATGGAGGACGAAAAATGACTTTACTATTTATCATAAATAAATTAAGATATACATAAATAAATACATAAATATCCAATAAATAAATTAAACAATAGATATACAAATCAATTATGAAATAAATGCCGAAATACATAATTAAATAGATAAATTAATAAATACATACATGTTGGTAAGTAATTGTGACTTAAATAAATGTCTTAAATTTATTTTTTCTTTTCTGTACATTTACGCATTCATTTTTGTATTTCTACATTTCTAATTTTATTGCTGTCTGTATTTCCAGCTTTCGAGTGATGTTGGTACCGCCTACCTCATTAACATACAGACAGAGAAATAAATAAATATATGAAGAAATGTATGAATACAGAAATCAATTCAGAAATCTAGAAATCCATAAATAAATAAAAGTAAAAAATATTTAAATGCATACATTTTCAGCTCAAGTATTGTTTCTCAATAATACTTATATGGATCTTGAGATACAAGAACCCAGGATAGTCTGCTAAAACACTTCATTTAATACTTAAAACAATTATTAAACAATACTTAAACAATTTTGTATCATTATGTTTATGCCAAGACACTGTGCATGTGCGTAGTGAGCTTCATCACACTACATGTAGTATGATTCTGATTGAAAGGTCAGGTTGTTACAGAAAATGGTGCTGACACCACGTCCACAAAAACTGACGACATTTACCATCTAAGGAGTATTTTTAAAAAGCTGCTTTCAGCTCAAAGCACAAGCAGTACCTTCCTCCTCCTCCTCCTCCTCCTCCTCCTGCTCCTCCACCTCCTCCTCTACCCCCTGCTCCCCTGCTGAGCAGAAGCACAGAGCTGTTTAGTAAAGCCAGTCAGCTAGCAAAGCAGCCAGCAACATTCAAACAGAGATAAAGAAAGAAAGACAGAAAGAACTCTTTCAAAGCATGACGAATTCCAGCATGAATGATTCCAACGCTATCATTCATGCATGTTAGTCACAGTTGACTTATTTTAACCACAGGCACCCTGACTGTCAGGACAAACACTCTGGTGTTGCTCTGGTAAATGGCATTACTGAAACATGACCAAAAAACATTCACTGATGACCCAGAGCTTCATTTGTAAATATTGATGTTAAACCTGTACAGCTAAGTTCAGACAAGTCCCATACCTTCAGCAGCCTCCTCTTCTGAATCACCAGCCAGGAAAATACACAAGAGAAGGAATCCACAAATCACATAATGAGAAGTGTTAACTGTTGTTTATAGTACTGCATGTTACACACACAACTACTTTTGCTCTAATGCTTCAACTACTTTTGCTACTGCATACTGTGAACTTTTGCACATCCCTCAGTTAATATTTTGCACATTCTGCACAAAATGTACAGCTCTTCTTTTTCATATTATTGTACAGTTTTTTCAAATTTTATCTTATTCTATTTTATTTTATATTTTTTCATATTTTTATTGCTAATTTCTCTATTTTATATTTGTATTCTTGACTTGCTTTTTTACAGCACTTGCTTTTTAGTGGCTTTATATTATATATCTGTATGTATTTTTATTTTTCTCTACTATGCTTATTTTTGCACCAATACACCAAAGCAAATTCCTTGTATGTGAAAACCTACTTGGCAATAAATCTGATTCTGATTCTGATTACAAGCAAAAGCTACTGTCACCATCACAACCCTGAACAAATAGCTTTTACATCCTGTGGATTTTCCAGAAAATCTACCCAGTGCAATTTTTGACTCAGTAAGGAAGTCTTTTGGTACAAACACACTTTGTACTGCATCACTATAAGCCTCAAACATTAGGAAAATAATGTAGACACCCTGTTAATTATATAGTACTGTAAATTGATCATTTATATTGCATGTACAACAAGACCTACAGTTATGGAAGCTGTTTTCTGAGTAGACAAACAGGCTGAACCTTTACCTTTGATTCATAGATCAATTTGACATTTTCAAACACCCAACCATGAAAATGTCTTTACATTCCTTTGTAATCGCGTAATACTCTATGTACTATATAGTAGAATCTGAAACTATGTTAAGCTCGCTGGATTACGTAGAGAAAACATCTGTCAAAACAACATGACTTTAGTTTTAACAGCAGATCACTGCCGTACTGTACAGTGTGTGGTGAGTCAGGATGAGAGTCCTTACCTTCCACCTCCCTGCGAAAATCAAACAGACACGTACATTATTTTTCTGATACAAAAGCAATCTGTCATCACATTACAGTAACATAAAGCTGTCACACGTGTGCGTCTATGTACACACAGGGCGGTTTTTTACATTTATATTTACACAAGACATAGACATGTATAAGCAGAAACATTAGAAACATATATTTGGCAAGACTAAGAGCTTTTGTATAATTACATAAAAATGAAAACAAGCTTACTCCTCATACTCCTCCACCACTTCCTCGTTGTCAGACATGGCAGGGAGTGTTCAGGTGTGCAGCAGTGAATCTGAACATTAAACAGAGTCCATAAATTCACCTAGAAATCATATTCCCCTTCACATTCTCACCACTTTATAACATTTTATAGCTTAAATACTGCATTCTGGTTGCACACACATTATAATCAGTGAAACTTACCTGAGGATCAGCTGAGAGTGATGGAGAAAGAGAGCTGATGGAGAGACTCAATGTGCAGCAGAGGAGAAGTCCCTGCTTTGACTAACAAGGAACGTAAGGACTCAAAGGGTCTGCATAGTGGGGAAGAGGCTTCAGGACCCCTTGTTGTGTTATTAATAACTTTTTAGATAGCATGTACTCTGCATTATCACCATTCCCAAAAAAGGCCGCTGTGTGCGCGAGTGTGGGTTGCAGTGCCAAAAAGATCCAGATAAAGCTCACAGTTGCTCACAGACAATGACTCACACACACGTTCCAAGCACAAGCTGAGGCATACACACCATTTTTTCTCACCCTTGTTTGGCAACCTGCCACTGACAAAACACAGGCATACATCTCTTATCTTACACCCTCCCTCCGCTGAGATAAGTGATGTTGAAGAGCATATGTGCATTTAAGACTAGACACTGTTTCCATGTTGTGTAAGTGAGCAATTAAAAGAAACTTATGACAGACATTTGTGGTAATAAAACATTTTATTCCATAGACAGACAGCATCTTGCCCACAATGGCACAGAACAAAACATATATTCTGGCAGATTAGAAAAAAAACATACAGTTACAACTCCAGAATTCCCACCACTGTAATTCAATAAAAATAGCTATCATTAGCCTTAAGACCTTCACCTGTTTAAAGTGCTTTAAAAATTACACAAAGTTAAGGCAAATAGCTAAAGAGCTGTTAAACAAATATAACACTGCCCTCTCATGTCCTCTCATGTCTACTTTTTTACTCTTTCCCTCACACATCAAACAGTGTTTCCGATGTTTGAAATAAAACATATTTATACTTCAAGAAGCAATGTAAAAGTGTATGATCGAAGCCTCCCAACTTTAAAAGTAGCGTTCTCCTTTTCAGTCCTCTAAAGTTAAAACTCAACTCACTTTTTTTCTCTGTTTCGCATATCTGCTCTTCCTGTGTGCTTTGGCAGTAAAGAAAAAAAAAAACAAACATAAAAATAGCTTGAAGAAAGAATCAGTCAGTCATGGCATCCATTAATCTTCCAGTTCTCTTTGTCTCCTCTCGCCATCTTCTAAATCCTACAAATAAAGGCACAGAAAGGCAGGAAATCATTGCTAAAGTTTTTGGCTGCCTAGGATCTTCTTCATTTCCATGTTGTTAAAACTGTTTCCATAGAAACGACCAGACAAATAAGTATTTCTGCATGTTACTACATGCAGTGCGGGACAGTAATCTTACCTGTTGGGTATTAAGAATGGGCATCCTTCACTTGTAGATTTTTCCAGAGCTGGTTTTGGGGACACTGTCCTCCGCTCTGGTCTCAAACAGGCTCCTCTTACTGGTGATGTCCACATGTCTCAGGTCCTACAAATACAAAATGGAAAAATGAACACACTTATTTCTACAAGGCAATACAACAGAGACAGAAAAGAGAAACATATATGCTCTCTCTATATACAGATATGTGTTAGATACATTTCTCTGTAAAGAATGATAACCAAACAGATCTTATTTTTGCTCAGATTTAACAGAGATGACAGTGTCCACGGTAGCCACAGATACCTTACTGTGAAAACTAACGGCAACCCCGGTATGTCATAGAAACTTTTCTTAACTTAGGAATGAACTTTAGAGCTAAACTTAGTTAGGTCAACCAGTTATCCAGTTAAACCATAACTAAAGTCTCACACTACAAGTCAAACATCCCCCACTATAACAGAACAGAATGAATGAAGAATAAAATGTTGCTTTCAGAATAAAAATACTGATGTTTCCTATGAATTTAAGTAATAAAGTATCATAGTTGCTGGAACTAGAGGGGAAAACCTATTTTTAAAAACAATAAGGAAGGTCATCTTTATTGGTTTGGTCAGGGATTACTGTCCTCCATCCCTCAACACAATTAATGAGAGCAACTATTTACATAATTATCTACATAATGACTCTAAAATGCAAATCTAACCAAAGGTAAGCAGCAGGAACCAAAAATATATATCCTGCTCAGGAAACATACAGTATAGCTGAAAGAGTACCAGTGCCCTCTAGCTGCCAGATGCTACTAACTTCTTACATGACACAGTTTTAGCAGACATGAAACAATAGGCCTTTTTCACAGCAGACATTTTGACTTGTCATAACAGGAAAAGCACAGTTGTTACTAATAACATTAACAATGACTCTGTTCTATTCAAGTGTCCCGTGACAGTGTGACAGTGAGCCAGCATGCACAATATCAGGACCCTGTGACCAAAGCAGCTTAATGGACGTTATCCATCATTCATTTTATTATTTACACCTGTGCTTTTCCTGCTAGGACATGTCAAAATGTCTCCCACGAAAAAGCTCTATGCAAATGGCCTTACAGAAGGACTGTGTGAAGCCCCGGTTTGGTTGGGCTTGTTGAGCCAGCGGTTGATCCGGTCTGACATCCCTGATGTGAAGCTCCTAAATTCCTAATGTGAAACGACAGAGATGTGAAATAATTAGAACCGGTACATGCTTATGATATCAGCGCATGCATTGATTGGCACATGTGCGTCTGACACAGGACAAAAAGCGGATTGTGAGTAATGAATGTACCTGTCTGGAAACTCCAGGGCTGGTGGGGCTCGCTGCCTGCTGCTCCTTCTCAAAGAGGCCTCTCTTCCTGGACACCTCGTCCAGCAGGAACAGGGTCCTCTGAGTCACGTCTGGAGATCGCATCATGTCAGACTTCTACGCACGTAAAGGAAGCAGAGTCGAGAAAAGTCAGCTGCTCTGTATTTTGGTGTGATCAACATGCTGCATTAGAAGAGTCATTATGTTTTGCTGACCTGTGCAGCCTGAGCCAGTCTCTCCATCTTCTCCTGGATGGACCTGGATGAAATCCTCTGCCTAGAGCTGGACAAAACAGAATGCGCATATGTACAGGCTCAACGGGTCCAACTGTGTGCACTTAACTTTGACTCATAACAATAATCAAAACTTTTAGAAGAGGTACAAAAAAATAATTTGGCTATACAGACTCACTTTCTCTGGAAAGATGACACTTTGTTTTCATCTTCATTTTGGTCCTGGTCCAAACCCAAAGATAATTAACATTACACAGACTGTAAATCATCTACAACTTTAACACAAATAACATTATTTAGTTTCAATAATATTATGGTGCACTATATGTGTGATCTTTTCACACAGCCGATATTGAAAAAATACATTCCTGTTCAGGGTGCAGAGTGATGAGATACTTTCAATTTCACTAAGAAATTGGATACCATAAAGCCAAGAATAATTTATAACCCATATTCGATTGAATTATATAGCGCTATATAAACAAACTTGATTACAGTATTATCATTATTATCATTTTACATCAGGTGAAAGTAAATTGTTATCTTACTGGGTTGGATTCAAACTTCTTGGAGGCCATCCGCATACTTGCACTACAACAGAATAAAGCAGTCAGCCATCAGACTGAGGTAGACAGATACAAAGAGACTCAAAATAAAAACAAGGATGTTTCCTTTACCTCCTCTGCAGCGGCGCAGTCTCCTCTTCTTTCTTCCTCATCATCTGCGGAAAACCAAGCATATGTGAATGTAGGCTGGCAGACCTTACAGTCGTCAGCAGCCAGACATCAGCAGCTAATGACCAGCACAGTCACCCTGTCTCTTGTGATGTGTTAGGGTGTTAACAAAGCAACCAGTCAGAAGTAAAAGCTGGTAAATATTGCTTCAGCTATTAGCATGAGCCCGAAGCTTGAGTGGCACAAGCAAATTAACCTGACCTGATAGTCTAACAGCTGACGCAAGATTAAATCGTGTTTTAACAGTCAAATAGGCAAAAGTTAATGTTGGCATTCACAGAGGAGAATATGCGCATTCATGTATGCGTGTGTGTGTGTGTGTGTGTGTGTGAGTTGGATGTGTTTACCCTGAAAGATATAGTCCTGGAGCTCTGTCTGACGAACGCAGGTTTGGAAGTCTGTTGAAAGTTGCCATCGGAGGATGAGCCATTCACACTGGTCTGAGGTAAAGTAAAATAACTTAAAATTTACTGATACATAAGTACATAAGTTTGAACTGTTCCCAGTCAGATGAAGATGAGCTCCAGTGAGCATCTCTACGATCCTTCAAGACTGTTGTACAAGCTGCAGGTACTATGGAGCTAATGATTTGTTTTTATTGGCACAAAGGCTGTAACGTTCACTCTTTTAACACCAGAGGGTGCTGTTGCTTTACTGGATTGATAAGCAGTGGCATCAGCACTTAGCCAGGCACTATGCAGCCAAACTCCATGTGACAAGCAAAACATGAAGCACAGATAGTCATGCTGTAAATTATGTCATCTGACAGTGTGTGCGTTGAAATACCTCCTGTGTGTGTCCATTCTGAACAGGGCTTTGAGCTCCCCTAGGAGAGGGACTCTGGCAAGGCGACGGCCAGTGCTCTCGAGGTGACAAGGGGGCCGTCGGGGAGCGGGGGCTCATGGGAGTTGAGCACACGCTGGCGGAGGGACTTTTGTCGAGCGAGATGGAGACGGAACTGCAACACCAGAAACACAAGTGAACTGAAAGGTCAGTTGAAGTTGTGCATGAGAAAGCAACCAGTGATCCAGGACCAAACTCACAGTAAAGCTGCACAGCATTAAAGTCTTTACTGCACCCTACAGACCAGGCTCCTTTTGAAATATTGTTTTCTACGATCTGTGTCCGCCCTCCAACTTACTTAGATGAAGTATGTCTACCATGTCAAAACCCTCTTGAACAAATAACAACATTTTGATCTTTTAGAATGACGTCCTGGTAACATCATAAAACTGACAAATAACCATCTTAAAAATATATGTATCCAAACAGAAAACCAGAGGTGGCAGGCTGCCTCAGTGACTTGTTATCCAAACTTTTTAGACAATTTTTTCTTGTCAGCTGATCTTGATTAGACAGAGGTCGGTTTCAGAGAGATTGCATTAAACACTGTATATACTGTAGTATTATTCCGCTACATGTCAAGTTTCCAAATGCTATATTTACTGTATATCTAAATGAATGTGTCTCTTGAAGACTGGTTGTCTTCATTTGGTGGATTATTTAAACAATAAAGTAAGCCATTATAATCCGTTTTACTTGGGGAGTAGCTTGGTTTTGGTTGCTATTTCCCTGCTCTACTACACTGTTCTTCTCTACGGCTGAACTTTAATTTCCCTGTGTGGAACAAACAAGCTTTATCTTATCATAAAAATATGTTTGATCTGTATTTGATCCTTCCCGATGGCTAACCTACGAACAGAACAATAGACAAAAACTTTGCTCATTGACCTGACAAACTTGCGAGCCGGGTTGGACGATGGCTTGGCATCAGGGTCTTTGCCCGACGACTCTCCATTTTGGTGCTAACAAAGAAACAAACAGGAGAGACAATCAGCATGAGCACACATACAAGCTTTTGTACAAAGCCACCTGAGACACGCCTTGCATTACATAACACTGTACAGTTATGGCCTCATTTGCAGATACACTGAATTAAGGCCGCCTGCGAGTGTAATAAAAGATAAAGTTCAAATTATGACCTTAAGTACACCTTATCAAAGTTTTATATATGATTTGCATGGTCACTTGATTCACTGGAAGAGGCCAATAATAAGACAGGAGATGATCCATACAGTATTTTCCTCAATTTCCTTAAATTCTATCATTGATTTATATATTCTGATGCTTCTATGCATCTAAATTTACCAAAGTTGTTATAACTAGCAAATACATGTGACATGTATATGTATGTTTGTGAGCATCGTACACTCTCTCTCTCTATGTCTGGCGTTGTTCACCTGAATATTATAGTAATAATTATGTAGTAATATTGTACACTGAGTCTTTCCATCTGTACAGAACATGAAACATTAATATCTTTCCCCGAGGGGAAGGAAAGTTGTTGAGTTGTTGTTGTAGAATCTAGAAAATGATTAACATGAATCACCCTCTGTGTGGGGTAACAGTTAACTGCGATTAACCACACTGCAGGGTGGCACTACTGGTAGCACTGTGTTCTGACTGAGTGAAGCATTAATAGTTTGGGTGTGAGTGAAGGTCTGCCTAATGTTTTTCTACCTGTCTTTGTCAAAGGATTTGTCTCTCAATGAAGGCAGTTCATACAGTATTTTGTCATTATTAGCCACGCTAACAGCATGGCTCTAGGGATTGCAATGTCGGTCTGTTGGTAGGTCAGTCCACCACTTTGGTCCAGACTGAAATATCTCAACAACTATTGGATGGACTGCCATGACATTCATGTTCCCCAGAGGATGATTCCTAATGACTTTAGTGATTCCTTGACTTTTCCTTTAGCGCCAACAGCAGGTCAAAGTTGTCACTTATCCTGTGAAATATCTCAATATCTACTGAATAGATTAGCACAAAATTTGGTACAGACATTCATGCTTCCCAGATGATGTATCCTAATCACTTTGGGAACCTATGGCTTTTCATATAACGCTATCATCAGGTCAAAAGGCTCAATTAATTTAATACTTTGATTTGTGACCTGCAAAACTAATGGCATTCCCATCAGTCTCAGCTGTACTTCATGTTTTGTGCTAATTAGCAAATGTGAGCATGTTGCACTGGCATGCTGACGTTAGCATTTCGCTCAGAGTACAGCCTCACAGAGCTGCTAGCATGGCTGGAGACTCTTAGCTGTGTTGTCATATGATAACTCCAGTAGGTTTAAAATTAAAGTCAAATGGCAACATTTAAAACTAAATATTTCTTTCACTCTGCTGAAAGGTAACAAGTGACTCCACTCTTACTTGTCTGTTTGTGATGTCAGTGCTGCTGCTGCTGGTGGTGGCGGTGGGACTGTAAGAGGCTGTTTTAATGGGTGGTTGTGGTTTGGATGTGGCTTTCACAGAGGGCGACACACTACCCTGGTCATCATCCAAGTCCCCCAGTAGCTCCACCCTGGCCCCTCCTCCTCCTCCTCCTCCTCCTCCTCCTCCTCCTCTGCAGGCCTCCGCTTCATCCTCCCCTACCTCCTTCTGTCGTCTCAGCGTCTCCATGTGCCTCATCCTCCGCTTTTCATCACGGACACGCAGCATTTCCACGAAGTCCAGCTGCATCTGCTCCACACTGAAAATAAATAGTATATACACACATGTGAATGACCGATATATATATATATGATGGATAGTCTCTGGTGAGAGGCGAAAGGACCTGTCACTCCTGTGTCTGATCAGGTTTCTCTAATGAAAGGCTCTACAGTTCTTCTCTCTCTTTGAAGACTGCTTCTGCTCCAGGTAATCAGCCGGGTGGTGTTTTTGACAGCTTTTCTTACTTTGCATGCATGGTATCAGGTTTTTTTCATGTGTTTGAAAAGTATACAGATGACACACTCCCATGGGGCAAGAGTGTTTCTCTGCTTCTGAAATCCATCCACTAAAAAAGTGTTTATTTCATTTATCTATTTCATTTCATCAATTTTATTCTATTATCACAAACACACACATGTGTATATATGTTTTCTGCTATTTTCTTGATTTTATGAATTGTAACTTCTTATTTTTATCTTTTTTTTTTTACATCTCATTACCTGACACTTTGGCAATATTGTCTTTGTTACATTCATGCAAATAAAGCACATTGAATTGGAAAAAACTGAATTAAATAGAAGAGCAGACAGTCTATAAATCAAGCTTTGGCAAGTAAAAATCAATACATCCTTTACTAAATCGTGAGAATAACCTGCTGAGGCCCTGGGACATCTCACTTGTGGAGTCTGTCCCAAAGGTGCTGTCACTGGTGGGCGTGTCTCTGGGTGTTTGGCTGAAGTCGGCGTCGGAGTCGGCGGTGCTGCTTGAGCTCTTCACCCTCCTCCTCTTCTCCCTTTCCACCTCCTCCTCGTCCTCCCTCGTCCACTGGCGCGCCAGGCTGAGGACGGAGTCATAATGTGGAACGTGGACGTAAAACAGAAAACGAAACAGAGGCAGAGATAAGGCCTGACAGAAACGAAGATCCACAAAATGGTGTCCAAAACTCAACATGAAAGTCAAACTTTCACGAAACCCACAGATATGAATCCAGTTAACTTCTTGTTTTGGTTGTTGGAAAGGAGAGATTGCAGTAATAATAACGGTTACACAGAACCTGCTTTACTTGTTCATCAACTGTTCCTGAATAGAGTCACAGTTGGTTGCAACCATTCATTCTAATATTATGCATGACAGAAAACACAGCCATTTCTTATATGTCTATTGGTGCAGCCAGTTACAGTGTAGCAGGGGGCTTATGTTTCCTCTGGGTGAACATTATTATTATTCAAGGATAAGACGGCAAATAATCAGGTTATTTCTAGACTTTTAACCTGAAAAAAAGCCAACTGTGACTTTATAGCACATTATTTAAACATCACAGCAAAGGTAGAAGTGCCTGTAATAATAATAATGACACCAAAAAGACAGAAAACAGCACATTGTTTCACGGGGCTACTGTAGGCTCACTAGGCTGCTGACTACAGATATTATAAAGTCTCTGAATGAATGTTATAAACTCATTTTAGGCTGCTTGGCTGCAAGAGTGAAGCCAGAGAGCCTATATTCTCTTTAAAAATAACTCCAGTGCCAGATATGATCTTACCTGGACAAAGCCGACCAGTTTTTCCGACTGATGGACATATTGGAGGGGAAAAAAATATAAAGTTTCCAGGTGCACTTCGCTCACAGACAGGAAAGAGTCGACTGACTGGCACTCTGAGGGCGGCAGTCAAATTACAGTCAGTGCGGCACAAAGCAGTCCACCTTTACCCCGGTGCAGTTCACTGAGGCGTCACATGACCACAAAGGTAAGCTACCCACCTGAGAGCGAGCGAGAAAGAGAGAGAGAGAGAGAGAGCGCTTCTCCATGTATGGTGGAAATAAGACAGTCATGATTGCTGTGACAGTCACTCCTTTGTGGCCATAACAAGAGAAATAAACTAACCTTGTTAAAGGTGACACAATACGCAGAAATAATAATTGAACATTAATAAAGTACAATTGATGTAATAGGAAATTGGGGTAGTGCAAATCAGCAGTTACTCAGCAATCACTTAACAATCACTCATTAATTACTGAGTAAAATTAAAGCAGAAAAAAAAACGTTTTGCTAATATAGCACTATAGAAAAGACTTTTGCAAAGCAATTACCACAAAATATCAAACTGACAGGATGTTAACAGGCACAAGAACAACAAAATAGATTTAAAATAGAAATGTACATAAAACAAAATAGCAAAAAACATCACTGAGAAGAAGTTTTTTAATGAATTGTCAACAAAAATTGGTCTAATAGTAAACGAAAAACTATATGTAACTATATTTTTATGCATGTCAAACTGGGTTTTGTGAGTCTCTTTACAGTGTCAGTCAGAGTGTTTGCTCTGCTGTGTGAGGCCACACCTTTCCCCGGAGCCCAGTGTGTCGGACTCTGACCCAGGCTCAGGCTCAGTCCAACACACACACCCTCCACCTCACCTGGCCCTATATACCACACCTGTACCTGCCATATTCTGTGCAGAGCATAAGGCAACAATAAACAGGATGTTATGATTACAGATAAGGTGTAGCTCTTGATTCTCATCCAGATCCTTTGTTTCTGTATGTTTGGGCTAACAGCTTCACTCATATTTGGAGAAGGCTAGCTTATAGCCTGTACCATTAAGATGCTATCATATGAAACTAGTTTGCATGTCCCTCCCTGGCCAAAGAAGCAAAGCATACATCAGTGCTCTGTCATTCTAAAGACTGAAGGCTGAATTTTGTGTGTCTGTGTTTTTGTGTTGCTGCAGTGTTCATATGTGTTACACTGCCTTTAGGAAAACTATTTGGTGACACATGAGTACTGCAGGCTCTTTGCATCCACCTGGATAAGGTGGTAATGATTAAAGTACCATTACGGAAGCACATTTCAGAGCGTGCTTTATGAGCATGCAAAACAGACAGCAGCTAGAGAAGACTGTTTTACAGCTGTGGACAGGAGGATTTTCTTGGAGTCTGAGTTTATGTTTGTCCATATGTTCCTTTTACAGTCTACAGCCATGCTAGCAGCTTGTTGGGCTGTGCTTTGGCAGATGCTAACATTTGCTATTTAGCACCAAACACAAAGCACAGCAGAGGCTGATGAGGATGCCATTAGTTTTGCAAGTATTTGGTCATAAACCAAATTATTGGACAAATAGAATGTTTTGACCTGATGTCTGTGCTACATGAAAAGTCAGGGGATCACTAACACTACAGTTAATCCTGGTATATGAATGTCTGTACAACATTTCATGGTAATCCATTCAACAGTTGCACAAAAGTGGTGGGTCGACAGACCAACATTGCCATCCCTAGAGGCTTGCTGCTAACATGGCTAAAAACACAAACACAAGAGGCAACCATAAATTATTTAAGGTGTTTTTGCAGCTATGACTTAACAGTCACATCTGATCCCAATCTGGAAAGGAAAAATCATGTTTGATTTAGTACTTAGTCCTCTTGCCAAAGGAATAAATGAGATTAATCAATACAATGTATCTATAATTTTGTCATCCTGATTGTTCATACTGTAATTTTACTATGTTGGGCTATTCTGTACCCACAACATATATTGCATATCTGTCCATCCTGGGAGAGGGATCCCTACTCTCTTGCTCTTCCTCAGGTTTCTTCCATTTTTTTCCCTGTTAAAGGGTTTTTTGGGGTCTAAAAACAGAGGGAGTCGTATGTTATACAGACTGTAAAGCCCCTTGAGACAACTTTGTGATGTGTGATATTGGGCTATATAAATAAAATTGACTTGACTTAATCTATAAAGTGGATTATTGATATCTTCGCTGCATCTCTAACATACGAAGCTTGCACTACTGCAAAGGGAAGACAGCTGTAGATTCAAATGCAGATTCCCCATTTTCTTTTCATTTAAATAAAGACACTGTTCATTGAGCACACGTTTGCACAGAATAAAAGCACAAAGAAATTAGATTAATTTTATGTGTTTTATTGTTGTGTCAAAATTCATGTAAATCCAGCTGATGACGTGCAAAAATCATTTAGTTACAGTTCACAAAACCACAGGCCATGCTTACAGCTCATCCCCAAGCAAGAATATCAAAGATGCTGTTTAATTTGTCCGGGTCATATTATCATTGGCTTTAATAACATTTGGCCTGCTGATTACGTTACAAGACTATCCACATTTGTCTTCTAGAGATACAAGCTGCATGTTTTTGACATTGCTCTACAAATATAAGCCTAAATCTCTGAGAACAATACAAGTAATTTCTAACACCAACAGACAGCAAACAGATCAGTTCTTAAGGAAAGCGGAGAAAACCTTTCAGGAGTGTGGGGACATCTTCTCACCTCCATGGCAGGAGCATACGCGAGAATGACAGCATCACACAGAAATGCAGAAGCTGCAATAGACCGTAGGAAAACAAAACCGAATCAGGTGCAGGAGGAGTGATGTCGCTCTCATGACACCAGCCCATCACTCTCTGGGTTCACTGGGCAGGACCCTTAGCAGCATCGAACATCTTCTTCCTTCCCTCCATGCCTGACATGGCCTCCACATTCTTCCTCCAGTCACTGTCCTCTACGGGCCTCTTCTGCAGATACATACAGTAGATAGTTAGATGGTGTAAGGGATGGTATGAAAGAATGAGTCAAGACAAGAGACTGTGAAGTAGAGCAGGTTTACAAAATGTTATTATCTTTATTGTTGTGTCTAAGCCTTTGAGACCCATATTGTCACCTGGGAATCTCCTATGTGAATACTGTATAAACGTACTAGTATAACTGGTTTAAACTTCCTAATACACACAGACAGATACACACCAGCACCTGCTAATTCGCAGAAGTACACGCACACACACACACTCTCACACTGACCACTGAGCAAAACTGGTCACAAAAGCTTCCCTTCTTTATACAATGGCATCATTGTCTCGTGTGCAGTACCTCCTCTCACACGCACACGGTCGCCGCCCTGTGCTGACCTGCTGCTCGGTATCTCAAACACACCCTTCACACACACATACACACACACGTTTCAGGTGTTCCTTGCCACTTTGAGCGCTGACGTCGTGTGTATGTGAAACTTCACAGTAGCTACCTTGCAAGCTTGCCCTAAGGAAGATACACATCTTGTTTGGGCTGGTTTGATTGTGTTCTGTGTGTATGTGTATCTTTTTTTCCCCCTTTCCCTTCCACACCTTCTCAGTGTCCTCTTTCTTGACAGACTTGAGGTTGGCCCGGAGGTCCATGGAGACTTTGTGCTTGGATCCCAGCAGCGAGCGAAGGATGGCGTCAGCAGACACACGAACGCGTCGAAGATTAGGCCTCTTGAATTTCCCCCTGAGGTCCAACACTTTGATGTTCAGGTCTTTAATCTGGACCAGGGACAGAGAATTGAAAGGCAAGTTCTGCTGCATATGCTTATGATGTAATATTAATAAAAATGTTCATATTTCCATTTCTGCCCATAGCACATGAAAATGAGCTGAGTAAGTATATTGTATACCTCACGCGTGTTGAGCATGACTTTGGCTTCAATGTCATATCGCTCCTCATCCACCACATCTATCTTGACATGGAGCTCCCTGCAGAGGTCCTATACATATACACACATAAAACACACACATACAAAAGTTAAAAATATGTATTTTATGAAAGTGATCATTTGGGATGCAGGTTACACCTCTCTCATTTAGTTGATTTGCAGACTAACTTCAAATTCGTGCATCTGGAAAAGTTTCAGTTCCAAAGCATCCTTAGAAGCAATATATGTGAAGGAGCTATAGTGCCATGAACTCCTTTAATTTGAGAGAAATGGCTGAATTAGGAATACATTTTTAGAGGTTTATTGGTTTTTGATGAAGGGGTGGAGGAAGCAGTTGCGCAAGAGAGTTATGTGGCACAATTCTTGAAAAGATCCAGGTTGAAAAAAGGATGTTTTCAGCCTGGATCGACTTCTTTAGCAGCTTTTATGGGTTTTAGATTCCTTAGAAGCCAGTGGAGAGAGTGAAGGTGATTTGAGGACCAGTTACCTGCAGCTGCGCAAGGCTCAGGCTGCTGGTGTTTAGAGGAGGGGCTCTCTCTGCCAGATACTTCTGTTTCTCCTCCTCTTTAACCAGGACCTCCTGTTCCAATTCCTCCTTGGCTTTTGCCACCATCAGACTCTGCATGAATAGGAATCAAATATGAAAATATAATTTACCTGTCTATCAGTAGGATCCATTACAGTACAGCTTCTCAGAACATGACCCCTGCTGCTCTCCTGTGGTCAAACGTATGTATTACATTACAGTTTGGCAGAAAAATTAGGTTCTTGATCTCTCTTACCTTGAGCATCAACTTCCTTGAAGCTGAGATCTTTGGTTTCCTCTGGATGGAGAACATAATTCAGGACATTGCCAACACAATTAAAATGTGAGTACTGCACTTGCAACTTAAAATATCATTATCTGAATTGTTTCTGTGGAATATTTTTAGCATTAAGAAATACTTCCGTAACAGTCAGTGATAAAAAGAGAGTGGTCTTACCTCTTGCCTGTAAAAGAAAAATGAAGAGGTTTTAAAGGAAAGGAAGGGAAAGACCAAAGATAATTCCTGGACAAAGCTCAGAAATATTTGTTTTGTGTTTGTGTCGATGTCTGTGAATTAATAAATGGTCTATAATAAGAACACAAATCCTGATCACTCACACATGCTCAGGCATCCTGCTGATGAGATCTCACTGGAGGAGAGACAGAAGAGATTAGAAATACACACTCACACACGCACTGAACAGTTGTCAGTGTTTGTTCATCAGCTTGTGGCGGGCCAGATCATCTTGCCACGCTTCTCTTTGAGCGCTCTCTCGAAATGTGGAGTCCCTTTCAATGTATGTAAGCTGTCAGCGGGCCAATCATACCAAACTCTACACATTTACTTCTACCCTCCTGCTTGCTCTCTTGACATTTGATTGTCTTACTAATGGATAAACAGTTCTAATAGTTAGCTAAAAGTCATGGATAAATGGGTGAAATAGTTAGCTAAAAGTAATGGCTAGAAAGTGTTAGCTAAAAGTGGAAAAAGAGTTGAAATAATTAGGTAAAAGTATTGGATAAATTGTTGAAATACAAAGCTAAAATTAATGGACAAAGATTAGTTAGCCATTGGATAAATGGTTAAATTCCTTAGGTTGAACTAATGGATACAGTTGAAATAGGTAAAAATAAGGATCAATGGTTGGAACAATGGAGGTCAATGGAATTTTGTATTTGGTGCATCAAAAATGTACATTAGAGAAACTCAGCAGCATGTTTTTTCAGGAATCAGTGACCCAGGTTTTTCAAAATAATTCTCAGACCTCATTGTGGACAGTTTTGCTTGGGGAAATATTGTCTATAAGTATCATGAAAACTGAGACATATTTAACGGGGCATAAGGTGAGACTGTGTTTTAAGTCACTTAACTCGCCTTCTCAGCTCGTATTGTTTTCACCTTTGTCATCATATTATCTTACCCCTCCTCTCCCTCAGTCTCATGGCCTTCTGCCCTTTATCAAATCAACAAGAGATTTACAGCACTCACTCCTTCTCTGTCTCACCTCATCTCACCCTTTCTCTCTTTATGTCCCTCTCCCATTTTACTAGTTGCTTCTAGTTGAGAATGATGCCACTAAGACCTCCCAGCATGATGGGGTTACAAGCTGCTCCAACGGATTAGGAAAATTCCAGACTGATAGCCATCCCTCATCCACCTCCCCCATCTCTCATCCCCATCTTTCTCTTCGGGATTATCTCGGGGAGAGGAATTTAGAGTGGCCTGTCTCCCCAAATAGACCAGGGGACATCTGATAAACAGCTGTGGAGGGTGATTGTGCTCTGGGGTGCCCAGTCTGGATCTGGGATTTACCGCCAGTAACTCATAGATGCTTTTGAGCCTCTGTGGTGCAGCCAACTTGGCAATTCAAAAGACAGCCCAAGGTGCTTTGGAAAGTTCACGTCAGCCTCGTATTTGAACAGAGCCGTTTTGGCTACAGATTTAAACCAACTAGTTTGTATTATTTCAATTGATCATCCTGCAGAGCGTTTTGGCTAATGCACTTATGGTTTAGGTGTAGCCACAGCCGCAAGGATGAAACCAGGCTATTGACAAAATTACTTTAAAATACTTATAGTTATTACCTATAGCTCTCTACATCCCTACTAATGTCGCTGTTTACTGGATTGACATTATATACTTTACAGTACACTGATCCCTCTTAAAAACATGGAATCAGTACTTCTGCTAGATCTGTCTGAATGCAACTACATTTCCATTGTATAAACCAGAATTCTTTGAAAACTTGGATAAAGTCTACAAGGCACCAGACACATTTATATCTCTATCTGTCAAACTGTCTTCCATTTACTTGTTGTACCATGAATGCACAGAAGGAAGAAATACCACACCTGAAAAGCTTTACAGACCACACCATGAAGGGACCTTACCAGTGTCAGAAGCAGGAGAGAGAGAGATGCGACAACAGCAGAGGCAGGATGGACAGATCAACTTTGGTGTCCCTCTATTTAACTGCACCTCCCATTGTCTCGCTCTCTCTTTTTTGTTAGTGGAGGCTATTATTAGTCAACCCCATCTCTTTTACTGCCTAATCTTGCTCTGTCCATTTGTCTCTCGCAGATTCATTATAAACCAGGGGCCAGCAGTTAGAGCCTGGAGCTTTGGCTTTCGCACGGCACAAGAGGATGAAGGCAACTCAGATGATGAAGTATAGGCAGGAGTTTTTATGTTTATACTGGTCAAAGATTGTCTGGGAAGGGAATTGAAATTAAATGAAAATGGGAGAAAAAAAGCTGATACTTGTACGTATTTCAGTTAGAAATGCTGGAAGAAAGAGACAGTGACACCTGTGCCGTGTAGTGACAGGAGTCCTCTATGTTGCTATACAGTATTTTTAGCTGCGTGGCTCAAGAGATGGCAACTTCGGTCTGTTGGTCCACCACTTTGGTCCAGACTGAAATATCTCAACAACTATTGGATGGATTTCCATGAAATTCTATACAGACATTCGTGATCCTCAGAAGATAAATCCGAATATATTTGGTGATCCCATGACTTTTCCTCTAGCGCCACCATGAGGTTTATATTTTTGTTGTTTAGTGAAATACCTTGACGACTAATAAATGGATTGGCACAAAATTTTATATAGACATTTGTGGTGCCTAAACGATAAATCCTAATGACTTTGATGATCCCTCAACTTTTCCTCTAGCACCATCATCATGTCAAAATTTCACTTTGTCCAAAACTTTGATTCATGACCAAATACCTGCAAAACTAATGACATTCCCATCAGCCTCAGCTGTTTACTTTGTGTTTATTGCTAATTAGTTAATGTTAGCACGCTAACAGGCTAAACTAAGATGGTTAACATAGCAAACATTATACCTGCCAAACATGAGCATGTTAACATTGTCACCTGAGCACGTTAGCATGCTGACATTAGCATTTAGCTCAAAGCACTGCTGTGCCCAAGTACAGCCTCACAGAGCCGCTGGCATGGCTGTAGACTCTTGGTCTTGTTTACCCACACCTAAAGCTCAAAGCGCAGATCAAAATGCTAGACATGCTTGCAGGGAACCCCTTGGGAAATGTTTGCCTCGTAATAAGCCTCACAGACAGACCCTCCTGACAGACAAAATGAAACTTCAGGGTACTGTCTGTAACCCGAATTAACACAAAAGAGTAGCCCCACCACCAAAACTCAGAGCACAGAATTTGCACTTGCTAATAATTCCAAAATGACTGACAGGTACACACAACCAAATTACAGTTTCATTTTCTGATGCTATAACATGTGTTTTCATCAGTAATACTTGTAAACAATGGGGTACAAAAGCCCTAAATTATCAATTGTTATGACTTGAGATACATACAAAATGCTCATGTTTCATCTGTAAGTCAAATTCACAAATTAAATATTTGAAATATTGAACTGAATATTTGAATGCATGTGGCGAAAAAGGCTGATAAGATCTTAACATCCACAAATGAATAGAACTGGATAGGGATACCTTGTTGGGGCACAACATAGCCGGGTTACATGTATACCCATAACTATGTATGAATATGATATCCAGTCATGATGACAATCTAAGAGAGAGATTGTCACTAAGGGAATTTTGAATTCTTTTCATTATGTGACTTTTCAACAACAAATAGTCATTGGAGCAAGTTTATCCTGATTTACTTGTAAGAGCTATGCAGTTAATATTAAATATTTAATACATTTTAAGTTCAAGGTGTATGCTCAGTGTGTTGTTTTCCTACTTAAACTGGGCTGTACATTTCACAATAGCTGTTCAGCACATGTTGCATTGTAGCGCAGTGCCAGTTTTCCCATAATGCTAACAGGCCATGGGAATTTTTTTACCATTGTTGTATTGTGACATGGTAATTTGGTCACTACCATGAATGATACATCGCCAGGTATTGAATTTACAATAGTATTGTACCATTGAGGTAATGACCAAATTACTATGATGTCATTTTTATATTATGTTACCACCGTATCTTTCATTTGTTGACAAGACGATCCTTCTTTTTTTCTTTATGTTCCCTGAATTTATTTCCCCTCTGCTGGGTTCTCTTTCTCACAATGTCTATTATTTGTCTCTAATTCCCATGCCAGTTTTTTTGGCGTTAGCCTGTTTAGATTAAAGCTAAAATGCAATGCTTTTAATGTGGCAAGAGGAAGTTGTGAGAATGTTCAAAATTAAGAGGCTCACAGATCAGGATGCAACAAATCCCAAGAAAAAAAAGAAAGAAAGTATGATTCATTGCACACAGTGATATTTCAGGTTTATACAGAATGTAGCTGGAAAGGGGTAAATTATGTGACGGTAGACTGAGGAGAAAATAAACCAGAAGTATAACACACACACAAACATATTAGATACACAAGACAGCTGATATTAATCAAAAACAAATAGGAGCCTGAACTACATGAAGACTTGCCAAAAACTTTGATGTCCAAACCACAAAGACTCACAGCCACACACACACACACACACACACCTAGCCAAACAACAGTGAACAGAGACGTCGTCTTCACTCAAGAGGAGAAAGACAGACCTCTAGTGGTTTAACACTCACACAGCAGACAGCAGCTCCATTTGGTAACGCCTGAGAAGAAAAATGGGACTTGTAAAACATTTTCAAGAGTAAACTTGAGTCCTTGTCAAACAAATATGCACACACATGCTTTCTCTTTTTTTTTCTCTTCCTAAAAGCACTGATAAACTAATCAGATGACAGTCCTATTTGCCACAATATCAGTGCCAAGGCAAACATTGTCAGTCCTCTTCTGAATAACATTTATTCAAATCTAGATTGGCCCGAGTTCTAGGATTTTGGTTTATGAAATTGCAGGTCACTCTATGTGTGTGTTTATCTGCTGAGAAAACCAGATACCCTGGACAGAAGTTATGATGTTTAGACAGGGCATTCCACTGAGTAGTGTGAGCACACACACTGAAGAGACTGGACTTATTGCACATAACCACCACCGAGCACACACACTTGCACTTCTTTGCAGATCTCCTTCACACACACACACACACACACACACACACAGACACTGTTTAGACCAATGATCCTTCACTGGGTGTCTCCGCTCCTTGCAGTGCTCCTGGTCCCTTGCTGACTCATGCGGTGTGGCTAGATTTGGGGTTTTCCACAGTAACAAGAGAAGTCGCTACACAATCAACCCTTTATTCCTGACCTGCACTGAGCCCCACAGCCGCATACAGCTCACACACACAGACCGCTATATTCTTCACACACACACACACACACACACAGACACAAAACGTGCTTGAATGAACAATATAGGCCTCGCTAACGAGAGCCTGCTGATGCTGAGGCCTTGCCGAATTTCATGCTGGGTGTGCACGTAAGCTTCTGTAGGTGAGTTTGTGTGGGTGGATGTTTGTGTGCACATGCCTCAGGCTCACTGTGCTTCTCATTAGTCCTCCGCACTGCTCAGAACAAAAGGTGTCCTGACTTCAGCATACACGCAAGAGCAAGGAGAGCAATGCCACAGTGTTTGTGTGTCTGGGGTGTGTGTGTGTGTGTATTTTCCAGAGGCTATAACAGCAAGGTTGCAACACAACTGGAAACAGATGAGTGTAGCAATTAATGGTCTGAACCTTAAAATAAATTGCAGCTGACTGTTTAGCTCTAAGAGACATTATATGTTCCAGTGTACAGAACTGAGGCATTGTTCAAAAATAGAAACTCAAGTGAAATATGTCGGCACTTCAGGATTACCGATATCAATTTATTTTTTTCTTTTTACGAGTGTAATACTGTACATGGTTTCAGCAAATATATATAGAATACAATGTGCAATGAATATGAGCAAAATGCTTATTCTTCATGTTCAGCTTTAGAAAAAACATGCAGATCTGTTCAGTCTATAATAAAACATTTCAAAGCCAGTCAAACGGCGATGTGTTTCCATCAAAAGCAAGACTGAAGAAACAAAGTGACTCCTGTTTAAGCAATGTTAGAAATAATGTCCAAAATAGAAGATATTTTTGAAACGTCAAGGCACAAGGGGTAAACAGTGTCCAAGCTCCACAGTTTCTTTCCAAATAACGCCATCTTTTCTTTATGCAGCGGCCTCCACAATGACCTCAAGCAATGGCAGAAAAAACACTTTCATCCATGCTTGCAGTATATTAGATTCCTAGGTTCATGAAGACAAGAAGTGTGTCTCAGTCCTTTAATCCATATTCCCTGATGGCCGCTCTGTACATCCCATCATGCTGTGCACCACAGAATCAAGCCGATGGATCTGGGGTCCTCTACCCTTTCTCCACTCTGATTGGTTCACTCCCAAGAAGTAGAAAGACTGGAGAAAGAGAAGCAGATATTTAATATTCAATTGTTACTTTATATATTTGACACTGGGGCAGCTGATGGTGTTCTACAAAGTGCATTTGTAGTGAGTTATATTACACTGTTACCACGGCTACTAAGTTAATTTGGGCACTTGACTACTGCAGCTCTCTTAAGGAAGCATCGCTGCAGATTCCTGGGCTGTGAGCTCATAGTTCAGACTTACACACTCAGTTCATGAACATTTGAGATTTCAGTGACCAGTTTCAGTAAATAACACTGTCGTCATGTGACGCCACTAATTGTGTCCTAAATGTGGAAAAGCTGAAAGGATGTATGGGGCGTTTAGCTCTGGTCACCCCAAATGTCCAATTGTATTTGTGTCAGTTAGATATAGAGAAGGCTGTATGTTTGTGTGTTTGTGTGTGTGTGTGTGTGTGTGTGTGTGTTAAAAATACTTGGCTTCCTAGTGAGGGAGAGGCAGAGGCAGATGTTATTTTGGAGGCTCACATTGCATCGTAATTATGTCCTCAAGTGAGAGTGCGTTTGTGTCCTAAGAAGACTGGTGCAGAACAGGCCGATGACTATAGTAAGGAAAAACTGACAGGACTTTGACTCAGTGGAACATCTAAACACTGAAGTGGTACTTGTAAATAACCTTTAGCACGAGCTTAGCTTGAGGCTTGAGTGCTTCTCAGCCATGTGCCACCTCATCCCCAAGAGTCTGGATGTTTTCATTCCATCCAATCACTGCACCAGCTTGTTTCAACTATTAGCACCTCTTCAACCACAGGACTCAGGAGGGGGAAGATTATCAGGGAAGTCAGTGGCTGCACTGGTTGGATTTGGGTCTTCGATGGCAAATGGTTGAGAAATGGCAGGGAGGAAAAAAGTACAGCATTTTTTTAATACCTTTACCCTAAGTGATGCTTTGACTTGGATTTCACTGTCAGTCTCAGTGTCACAAAGTTGGTACTGGGAGTGAACCTGAGACATTCCAGCTATGGAAGGGTGTGGTGCCACACTGTCCCCCAAACCCCCCAAAAATAAGTAAATAAATAGAAGCGCCTCCTCAGACCTATTGGCTACATTTTGATGACAGCCCCAGTTTATTTCACCTCCACCCGAGGAAGGCTTACCTCTACCAGGTCAGAGCTCCTCATCCTCCCCAGTGCTGCCCAGGTGTGCTGTGGACAGGTGCCTGTTCCGTCCTGTTTGCACGGCCTGGAGGTTCTTATAGCGCACCAGCGCCAAAGCAATCTCCGCGTTCCACGCCGTGCCGTCCTGCGGACACCGAAAGTCAATCTCCTTCCCCGTAGCCATGACCACGGTGAAGTACACCAGCCCTCGCTTATACTCCACGCAGTCCACCGTGGCCATGCGCTCAAAGCGGAGCTCCTTGGCTTTGGAGCTCCACGCGGAGCTCGGAGCATCACCGCCGCCGCCTTTGCAGTTGTGCAGGCGCAGCCCTTCCTCGGTGAGCACGCAGCGCTTCTTCTTCCACAGCTGGAGGAGCCCGCTGCTGCGCTTCTCCAGCAGCCCGTCTCTCATCACTTTCGCCGCGAAAGACATGGCCACGCTGAGCCGAAGTCTTAAGATAGAGCCGAAACTTAGAAAGTCTTCAGCAGTGGTGCGTCTCGAGATGAATCCATTAAATACTCATCTCATATGTTACTGTATCGGTGTCAAGTCTCCCTTAGGGAAACATTATCGGGTTGAGCTATGACATTAGTAATAACAGCCGATGCAAAAACTCTCATATAGTCTGTGTATAAAGCCAATGACAATGCGCAATGACAACACGCCGTGGAGGTTGGTAGGCTGGTCTGCCTGGATATGTTTGAACATGCCCGGCTCCTCTGAGGACCTTCTCCCCCTTCAACTAGCACCCCGCCTCCTCCTGGTGACGGCAGGAGGAGATCCGGGCTGTTTATGAGATTCCCTGCTTGTGTGTGTGTGTGTGTGTGTGAAGTGTGTGAGTCAGTGAAAGCACGTTGAGTTTTTTTTTTTTTTTACAACACTCTGTGTTAACAGAAATACAGGTAGGTGGGTTTAGCCACCTCCCACTTAGGTCACAGTGCACCTGTTTAGAAGAACCTGCCACACACCTGTCAGTACAAATACACTAAAATATAAGTCAGGTAAATCGCATTTTGCTGCGCTTTCAGGTTCCAAAAAGTGTTTATGACAAGCAGCTTTCTCTTGTCTCTCTTTGAGAACTGGAATGTGAGGGGGAGGCAAAGGGACGATAAAGAAGTGAAATGTTGTAATGTTTGAGTGTGTGAGAGAGAAACAAAGTGCAAGAAAGAAATATTTTTGTTGAGCAGATAGAAATGGATGACAAAAATTAGTCAGTTACTAATCATTATTTGTTGGAAACTATTTTATTAATTTGGTGCATTTGCAACGATGTAGGCCCTACATGGAGCAATTCCATCTGAGGCTATATTATATACACTACATAATACATATAAACATTTACACACCCTGAAATAATAAGCATGTTTGAAACCAATCAAAGGCAACTGGATGTAATGATTAAAGTAAAATTAACTGTAGAAACTGGTTTCATTTTCAAAACAAACGTCAAAGCCCTGCTGATTCCTCTGAGGTTTTGTTTCACCATACTGTGAATTAACCTCCTATGAGGGGAAGCTTAATTATGGCATTAAAAAAAACCAAAAAGTTTTGTCATTCTTCACATCTTTGATGGTAACATGGCTCTAATGTGACAGATGAGCTTCGTGGGTGGAGCGGAGCTGTAATTCCCCCAACCTTTCTAGATAATGGACTTAGCGTTTCAGCAGTGTGATGTGTCACTGCAATGTTATGAGAGGAATGGATACAATGAACATGTGGCATTTCTTGAACCTTAAACACAGAACGTCACCCTCCAAACTACTTTACTTCACTATTCCTTACACACACACATACACACACACACATATACAGACACACAGTTTCACTCACATGTCCTTATGTGATTTTTTGCACCAATTAAGAAAAACTGACACTAAAATCATGCTTTCCATTTTATTTATTATCATGCTGCTTTGAAATCATAACATATAAACAAGCAGCATTTACTCTATCACGTAGACTGTTGTTGTTCTGATACTGAAATTTAATTTGGAGAGAAAAACAGCCGAGAAGAGGATGATAAAATTCAGTTAGAGCAGATAGTGCAAATAAACAAAGCATCGTTAAACATTTGTTTCAGTATTAAGTGTGGATTATGTATCAGGATTTACTGTCACAGCTCTAGTTATCATCATTGGCTTATATGAGACTAAGATGTTGTTATCTATTCCACTGTACAATTTATAATGCAGCTTCTTATCAATCATGTGTCTGTGACTGTTTCCTGTCAGCAGTCTGCCCTCTGCAGGAAGAAGACAGTAGTGCAGCATTCTGGAAACCTGTCAACGAAGACCTCAGTGGTCTTTACTGAGTATGCGCCAGCGCCCCGGCTCCCAGTCCGTATCCAAATCCCTTGGGACCAAAGTTTTTCCCATAACAGGCTGTTGGAAAGAAAGGTAAAGTCAAAAAACTCCACGCTATGGTATCAACATCATATCCTTCACTTAACCACAGTTGGTACCTGCATGTCATAGCATTGGAGTCAAAGCTAACGTTAGCTAAAAGCATTAACTTTAGCCCCATTTGGGACCTCAGCAGGTGGGATATCAAAACGTTTTTTTTTTACCTGTTATCTAGGAGCGGGTTACATTTTCAAAGTCATTATAGTGATCTTAAAGACGTGTCCTTTCTGTCTGGAGTGCTGAAATGTTTGCCTGGGGGTAAAATCAATGTTGAAATGTATTATTTCCACACATGGTGCCGCTCCGCCTTGTTGACCTGTGTTTACGCAGGAACTTGACGTGAACGTCACGCTATTTACGACATGGTCCGGTGCAAATAGTTGTGGAAATAGTTTGAACACTGGTTTCGGTTTCACCCCACGCAAACATTTTATATTTCCGCTTAGACATAAGGCATTTGTAGGATCACAAGAATTTCTTTGAAGCTATAACACGCTGCTGGATGATAGATAAAAAAATAAAACGTTGGGAACGCGGTGTGAAGAATGACAGTGTTGAGGTCACAAACTGGGCTAACGTTAGCTAGCTAACCGTCTTTTTCTCTGAAAGATGCAACTTAGGAAGCAGGTTAAACATATTTGTTTGTGTGCAGCGGACAGCACATTTCTTTATCCACATGGACAGAAGAATCTTTGATGATACCTGAAAAACACAGGCGGTACTAGGTTGCTAATTAAGGTTGGCTCTGTTCCATTAAGTACTTAATGGGAAACCGCTCCAGTGAGCCAGCATGTACAATAGCCTACTAAACCCTGGATCTGGCTCACCTAAATGGATTACAGCCATCATTAATGTTATTAATTACACCTGTGCTTTTCGTGCTTTGACAAGTCGGTTTATTGACTAACGATACACAGCGATGTGTGATATCCTAAATTTATGTATAAAGGTTAAAATGTCCCAAACTAGGTCTGGTAAAAAAATCTCAAAAGACACTTTGAGATGGACAGAAGCTTTGTGTTGTGTTGTTTGCTTCCTTCCTTCAGTGTAAAATTAGAATAAATCAATGCATGGAATACTAGAACCACAGCTGATCTAAAATGCTCAACAATGGTCAGGTGGAAGCCACAACTGAAGTGCACTTAAGGTACGTAAGGTCAATCTGGTTTGTGGAGTGCTGAGCCCAAACGGTCAGTACTTTCTCAATTCAATATATACAAAAACTTCAAAGAAACGAGTTTTGACAATTCAAACAAGCTTCTGAGCTTGTTTTGTTATACCAGACAATTTTATTGTTGTGTACTTGAGGATATCATTCAGTGTTAGGGGGCCCTCTGCTGTATTCTTGTGTTTATTACAACTCAAGTCACTCACTCACAGGCCACTAACAAAACATAGCAGTTCATTTTGGAAATTTGAGTATTATGTCCAATCCCTCCCCCCCCCCAGTTTAGGATGTGCAATCTTGAACTTTTAATAGTCACACTGTGTACGTTGTGTTAGTTCTGTATGATGCATCACCTATATCATATCTCTTTCAGTCAAATGCAGCCTGAATGCATCAACACGGGTCATCCTGCCTGGCTTCACCACTCTGGACCAGCATTGAAAACAGGTCTGACTCAAGATTACTATATGACTACTATACAATAAAACTACTATAGGATGACTAGTACCTTATAATAGTTATCTTATTGCCCGCAACTTCAAGGCCTCTCGACCATAAATTAAATCTCAGAGTTAACTTGAACATGGTTGCAAGTGTATGTTATTAACTTTCCATTAACAGACCAAAGTAATAAAATAAACCCAATAAAATGACTAAACTTGGTCATCTTCAGTGTTAAACTTGTACAACCTTTTCTAGAAAACATATTTTTAGGTCTGGTATATTTGTATGTTTTACAGTCTAGAGGATGTGTATGGAACCACAATTTTCAGACCTAAGTCTTGTGTTAATTGTGACAACCAGACAGTCTGGTATGAACAGGTTAAACGTGTGTTGAAGAATGGTTATGCAGTACCAAATACAGCGTTTCTGCGTAATTGTATAGCAATATGATATGATTTTTTTGTAACTCATTTTTGTACGTGAAGACAGTGAAGTTTTACCTTTGCAGTAGATTTCTCCGTCCTTGTCAGATAGTGTGGTTGACTCGAGGCTCTTCCCACATGTGGCACAGGTGAAACATCCAGTCTTATGCCACGCCTGTAAATAAATGCAAGATCCATTTTAAAAGGGGGTGTGTTTTTGCAAGCATGCACATGTGTGTGTGCTTGTGTGTGTTTTTTCTTACACTCCCAGCTCCAATCACTTTCTCAGCAGCGTAGACAGCCTTGCCACAGCGAGGGCACTTGTCTGACCCTCCAAACTTCTGAGCCAGCTTGGATGGGTTTTGGTTGGTGGTAGGACGATGAGGAGCAGGTCTGACGGAGAGAGAGAGAGAAAATGTGGATAAAAGGCGTTTAAAAGAGATCAAAAAGTGTGTGTGTGTGTGTGTGTGTGTGTGTGTTACTCACTCTTCATGTGTAATACCCAGAGACTCTCCCTTGTCCATGCTGAGGGTCCCTGCTCCCTGGCCGTAACCGTAGCCTTTTGGCCCGTACTTCTTGCCGTAGCACGCCTTGCAGTAAATTTCATCCATATGAACAGCAACAGTTGTGCTGTCCAAGTTCTTCCCACACACCACTGCACAAACAGACACAATCACATGTACACAAACACACATGCGTATTTTATTATTTGGCATATCTGCACATGTTTTTGAGAACGTTCATGTATTTGGATAGGCTCCTAACGGTTTCCTTTTATGGAACAGTTCTTATGAAGAAGCATGTTCTCATCTAAATTCCATCACAGGAATGTTTGATTACAACGCAGGAACACAAATAACTCCACGCAGAACTTCATGAACCTACATTTTTTTCAAGTTGAGGCTGAGAAAGACTTTTTGTTTTTTTATTTCAATAATTTCTTTTAATGTTTTACAGTTACGATGCATATTTATGATTTTTAAATGTAGAAACAAATCTACACTTACGCTGTTGTTTGTGTGGGTAGATTATCTTGTTTTGCTTGTGTACTTGTGTACCAGGTCAACTATAATGGCACTTGCTAGAATCTTTTTTTTTAAATTGAACTTATCAGCAGTAAATGTGAAGTTTCAGCCTCTGAGAATCAAAGAGTTACTAATTTACACATGTTGGAATTTCATACAGGAGGATATTTGCCATAAAAGAGGAAAATATAGAAATGTTTATGCTTGTAAGTATTATAACATGTGAAATGCTATCTTGAATTTTGAATTTTTGTCTTCTTTTTAACAACCATCCATGGTACTTTATAACAGCATTTTGTTTTAGTATGCTATACCACCTATGCATATACGTTTCTCTTTGAGAATATATGCAACAGTTCACATTCGGACTAGTATTACTTGTGACTGTAATAACAAGTGATAAGTGTCCGGAGTTCAACGGTTTCGACATTGACAATGATAGGAAGCAGGAAAGGGTTTACTCACTGCACAGGAAGCAGGACTTGTGGAAGCTCCGCCCGTCACAGAGTACCTCTTCTGCGAAGTAAACTGTCTTCTGACAGCAGCCACACTTGTTTCCTCCTCCGAATGGCATCCTTTAGTAATGCATGCAGCATGGACACAGAAATTTACACACAGCTTTTTAATTTTTTTCCTATATCTTCATTGTCCAGAAGCTGTCTATAAAGATACAGCACCGCAACAAAGACCCAGAGACAGTGATTATTTGCGTCTCAGAGAGGAATAGCAAACAGTGAGTTATGGTAGAAAAGAGTCAAAGAGACAGAGACTGGCTAAAATAATTTGAGGGTATATTCTTCCAGGGCATGCAATTTAAATGTTGTACTGTAATTTACATGTGGAGCTAGGCCTTAAATAGAAAACAAATTGATTAAGGAACTGATAAATTCCTTTACACAACCATCAAGCAAACACTTTCACAAGAGGTTTTGTTGTAAGAAACCAGTTTAAACATCCATATTTTGTAGCCTGTAATTTTGGCTTTGTCATGCCAGAGACTGTAATTTCACTCCTGCCAGTTCTCTGTGGCTGATTTAAAGGACCAGCAAGTCAGCAGTGGGAAATTAAAGAAGAATTCCTTTTTTTTCTTAATCTGCTAGAGATGACAGTTGCTCTCTCACTCGAGACAGCCAGTGTGGAAGTAATGTGAAAATGTGAACTTTATGAGGACTCTTAAAGTTGGTGGAATTTGAAGGACCCTAGCAACGTGCCTGTTTCTACCCAGTGTGTTTCCCAGCATGACCCTCCCAGTCCATTCTTGCGTATCCTCATCCACATTCCTGACCGTGTAAACCCTCCCACCTCCCTGCCCCTGACTCACATCCTCTACTCCCTGCCTGTCTGTCTCATTCTGCATCACTTCTGCAGGCTGTACCTCTTAATCTCAGGTGTACATTTGTTCTGTTAAACAAGAAATATGTTGAAGAAGAAGAAGCTGCAGCTCCACCTGGAACAGCTCCTTTTCCTAGTGGTCAGAGGATGGGGCTGAGCTCTAACAGCAGAGTATGAAAGTGTTATGCCTTTTCTTATCACCCTTGGACACCCTTTCTGTTTTTAAAGGAAGTCAGAATATACAGTATATGATCCTGTGACTCACCCAGAGAAGCCTGGCCATACCACATTATCCCTCTCTCCTTCTTTAAAAGTAAATACAACACCCCAAAATTAAACATAACTTCTTTATTGCTGACACCAGAATGGTACTTAATGTGAATATGAGCTCATTGTATGATATTAAATCATCGCTCAGAATAAAGTAAGTAGGTGGAGCGGCTGCTGCTGCTGCACTGTGGCTTTCCGTCATTGTAAGCGCTGGCTGTTTCAGTCTATTTCTGGGGATTATTCAAAGGCCAGAGAGTGAAATCTTAAAAGAGATATGGAAATAACTGACTGCAAAGAAAAAGTTCTGCAGTTTTCTCAGAATGTTTTCTGGTATGTAACTGGAATGGGTGGCGAATATCATCGATGTAGATTCAGTATACATACTGTTAATGTTAATGTTACATACAATACAATAAGAGCTTAACCTATTAATTTATCAGGGTATTAAATAATTTTGCACATTGTCTATCACTTACCATATAAAAGTTCTACTATCCAAGCAAGCTAATTAATGTAAGGCCAATTAAAAAAGTTCAATCAGTTGGTTGTTTTTGCTCGATCATTGAGTCTCTGGCTTTATTTTTAAGTGCTCCAACAGATGTCAGCTGTCTGCCTGGGATATGCTTTCAGGGTCATAAGTGACAAAAATTGAAATTGAAACAATGTAGATAAGAGAACCACAGAAGTCTGAACTGAGTAAAGTTCAGGGAAACAGTGCTGAAGCAGAAGAAGTATAGGATGTGAAACATAGAGGAAAGTGAAAGGCCTTGATTATTAATGTTCTGCTGGAGAGAATTCATATTAACAGCCACACAGACACCAACTGGCATTTTCAGGATTATCCTATGTAAAGGCTTGCAGTTTGTATAATCTACAGAACTGGAAACAAGACAAGAGTGCTTTTTCCTGGCATGAGTGCCAGTAAAAGCAGAAATGTACCAGGCTTTGGTAGAAAAATATAATTTTAGAGCTTTCCAGGAGCCCAACTAGGAAAGTATGACTTGAAGTGGTAAGTCGGAAGTCTCAAATAACTTTCTCATGTCGTTTGACAGCTATTTTGGAGGCAAAACAATCCAACGCGGAGCAGAAAAAGAAGGTCCAACGCGGAGCAGAAAAAGAAGGTAGACATTTGGACATGATGAGTGTCATGATGTGAAGATGACTCCAGGACAAAGTACATAAAGCAGAAGGTGAGAAAAAAAAACAGGTGAGGAATATGATGAAACATTTTAGTTAAAGTTAGTGAACATTTATTTAGATTTGTGCAGGGCTGCTCTGACTTGTAAAGACATGACATCTCACAGGACTGACAGGGTTGACAGCTGTCAATCTGACCACAGAGAGGAATGCATAGAGAGGAGAGTATTCTCACTTGACAGACTAAAAGGTTATTGGAGCCATAACCGTTATAAAATTAGGACACTTTCTTTGAGAAAGACATGGTTTATGATTGCTGGTCTTTCAGTAAGTCCTTTCTGGGCGTCCCAGTAAATCCAGGGTTAAACGTCAAGGCTTCTCTTTGACCAATAACTTATGAAAAATCCAGGTATTTTATAAATTATTTTATATAGTATTCTTGAAGAGGAATTCTGGTGCATGTTGTACATGTTGATAATGGTGGCTCTGCAAGTTTAGACATGCAGGGACACAGACAGGAATGCTCATCAAACCGAGTGAATGAGAAATAAGGAGGGTAAACTTAGTACAAATCAGGAAGTCCGTTCATGAAGTAGATGTGGCTGCATGTGACATCTGTGTGATTAATATCAGGAGTTGCCTTCTATTCTATATCAACGTCTATACGTTGTTGCCCACACCAGAGAGCATAAAGATCTTTGCATGCTGTATTAGGTTTTCTTGTACATTAGTGTTACTGTTTAACGGCACACTTTCATACCTCTTTGATACTCATGATAGTTGTTCAAATAAAGGAGTTTCCTCTGGCCGGACTTGCACCAGCGCTTAATGGAAAACACTTACATTGTGGCAGAGTGTTTTTTCCCATCATGCATCGGCAGAAAGTAGGAAATTAGATAAGAAGCAAACAGAAAGCAGGAAGTTTAAGCAGTCTGCGGTATATTAACATTACTTACCTGCAGTTAGTAGGGACTGTCAGTCAGTGATGATGGACAGGTTGAAATTTGACTCCCTGATAGGAGTAGCGTTAATGCAGCGCCAGGGTGTGTTCAGGAAACTAGAGTTCCAAATTTAGGTGAAGGAGTTACACTTTTAGTCTACAAGAGAGAGGCAGCTTTTCTCTTACTAACCCAAGTGTAAGACGTTATCCTGGTTAGTCCAGTGCTACAAAAAGACTCAGACAGAGTTGCTGGTATGCGCCTCTCCACTCTTCCACTGTTCCAGATGTGCTGAAAGGGAGGAGCTTCTGTTGTTGCCGCTTCACTCTGCAAACTTACTGCGTGTTGAGGAACAGGACTGGCTAAGAGAGAGAGAGAGAGAGAGAGAGAGCGAGAGAGAGAGAGGTGAATGGGGAGGGAACTTGAAAAGCTGTGTATTGCTTTGCACAGTAGAAATATTCTGCCCTCCCTTTCCTTTTGCTTCAGATTACTGAAGGCCTCATTTAGGAATCTACTTACTGGTGTTAAATGGTAGGTTATTAAAGTAGGTCCATGAATACAAATGTCTGTGGTATTTTATACATTTCCTCCCCTTTCTATTTGAATTGTTTACCATGCATGAAAGGGCCTGGTCTTTGAACTATAGGAGAGATTTACAGGACAATCAACAAGCAGTCAGCCCTGTTTAACTGGGTGAACTCCAAATTGTTGAGGCAGTTTTATGTCGTTCATGCCAGCCCTGAGATGTCACTGCATTGTGTCATATCCAAACCTGAGAATAGGATTGCTGACAGAAATATTGGGAGGATATTTTCTTCTTGGATTACAAAGGCATAACCTCGGTCTCCTCCTGTCTTTAAGCAGCAGTAAGAGTGGGTGCAAGTGAGTGTATGTGATAACCTTCCAGCTGACTGCATCAAGAATTATCTTTTTTTCTTGTATTGTAAATTCGTCACACTATCTTTCTTTTTCTGTCTAGAGGTTAACCTTTAACAGATAATCGGTTTGAAGAGTCAAATGGTAAATCAGCTGTTTTCCCTCTTACACAGTAAATGGGACGCAATCTCAAAGTAATTTCAGCCTTTGTACTTGATCACCACGACCTTTAGGGACTTTCTGGTAAAGGTCACTCAGATATGCTTAATGGATGAGCAAGCATTAATAGAAATTGAGTGAGGAGCTGCTTGATAATGCCGACAGAGAAAGCCGAGTGGATGATGAGTATACAGCTCTACAGTGATTGATCTCTGCCACCATCATGTGGTCATTGTGGGTACTGAACACCACTACAAAAGCTAGACGGCCTACATACAAACAGTGACTCTTTAGTTAATTAAATTTATTTATATAAGGACCAGGTACAAAATACATTAATCTTAAAAAAGAGAAAATATGCTTTGTACCAGATTTAGCTACTAGCTAATTTCCACGACGATATCTCTAGTTTGATTTTGATCCTTTTTTTAAAACTGGCAGCACAATGCTAAATCGATGAAGTACTCTTTTAAACGATGAATTGATTATCAAAATTGTTGCCAATCGTCTAAACAGTTAAAGACAAATTTCAACTCTATTTGAATTAGTTCTTACAAATGTGTTGGGAAGCTTTATATATAAATTAGCAACATAAACGTAAAACGTGTTATAGAAACAAAAATATTCAGGAAAAGACAAGTAATCAAAGATGGGTTTATTATACATATTATACACAGTCACACACACATTGGCAAGTCCCACATATTCAATCTACATACATTTAAAGTGAACATTATTCCACTTCAGGCATAGCCAAAACCACTGTAACTGGTTTTTATGCATGCACACAAGTCTTGATGAAATGTCTTGTATGCTGTGTAATGCCTCGGCAGCCTCAGCTTCTCAAAACATGTTGAAGCTGTCGGAAGCATGGCCTCTACTATTTCCACCTTCATCTCTGTGGCTGGCACCTCCCATCCTATCCAGAACTTTATGAGGCTCTTTAGTACAGCCGGAGGCGCTGTGTTAAAAAAGCAGCTGATCAAACAACACAGAATCTGCTGTTGTGGCAGTCACTTTCCAAAACACTGCTAAAAAGGCTTCATGCTGCAGTAGCTTGAAAAATATCACCTTAACAATACTCATAAATACCATTTTCAATAAATGTTTTCAAGTAGCCACATACTCGACATACATCCAAGACATCGGACTCGGCTTTGTCTTCGACTTTGTAGCTCTCAAAGATGACAGTTAACGATGACGGCCATGTGATGCAATCCAAGATCATCTGAAATCATATGTAACTCCAGCTGTATTCAGAATAATCTATCATCCTCTAAGTATTTAATATTGGTGCAATTTACAGTGCAAAGGGAATTAATCTGAACTCATTGACAATTATTATTTATGGACTATTTTGTACTGTAAAACAATGAATTTCGATTTAAAGTTCTTGTGAAGTAAAAGTGAATAGGCCAATCATACTGTACGTCTCATCTAGTCGATCTAATACTCAACACTATTTTTACATTATGTACAGTTTTGGAATTTAGGGGACGCTGTAACAAATCAGGGAGCATACCTTCAGTGTGTAGTTATCAGCAATTCACTGAACATTTTGGTGCTCCTTTTGTCCTTCACAAGAACAATAATCCAAAATCCAAAGGAGCCCTTTCTGAATAAGGGCCAGTTGTTTGCAGCATTGGACTACTGTTAGATGTGCCTTTGCTGCTGTACCTGAGGTGTGACTTGTGCTTCCGATTCCTTGGGAAACAGGATTGGGATCACATCTCTTCTGTGACTGAGAAGTGTCCACAACTCTGTGTCTTCTAAGCCTTTTCGGAACTGATTGATTTGACGCCTTGTTCGCTCGATAACCTGCAGTACAGGAGACATGGCACAATGCACACAAAATAATTCATCAGTGGTCCTCTCTCTGTTGCTTTAAAATGGAAGTTAATGGAGTTAATGTAGCGGAAGTTTATTAGCATAGCTAGAAGTTTTGAGTGTACCCTCTGACCTCACCACAACTGTTGACCTTCATAAGCAATTATTAAATGTCTTCATATGTACCTTATTTTACGATGCCAAAAGATAGCTCTTGGAAAATCTGAGACATAACCGAGTGATGTCACTCAGGCTTCAGATGATTGGAAGTTGAATGATAAAGATTTATTGTTGGATTCTGTTGCGGATGCCACTGCAGAGGGACAGGGTGGGAACTGTCAACAATCGGTTCCCCTTTTTGTTGTAGCGGTTCTGCTGATCAATCAGACTTTTCTCAGCTGTTGCTTGAGTTGACAAGGTAACAGACTTTGATGTCCCTTTTTTCTTGCTGACAAATAGATCTCAACTCTGGGTGACAGCTTGGCTTTTGCAATAAATTGTTGAAATGGCTGGCAGCAAAACAAAAGTGGCTTTTTCTGAGCCATTATCAAGATTGTTTGAAAGACATATGTCTATGAATAAAAGTATGACAAAATAAAGATGTGGGAAATGCTCTGGAATACTGTTTAATGACATTAAAGTGTATGTTATCTAATGACAAGGGATTCAGTGTGTTCAGCACTAATGTGGTGAGATTAACATGAGTTGAGAAGCTAAAGAAGAGTAAATAGAAACACTTTGACATTACAGCATGCAAGAGAAGCTTTTCAGACAGCCATTTCCTGTTGGTGGCATTTGGTGCTGGCAGGTCCCACGACAGACAGAGCTGATGGACGGAGTCAGATTCTTTTAATTCTGCGTCTCCGTCAAGCTGGAATAAAACAAAATGAAAAACATGTTTTATTCATGCAGTTTGCAGAGAATAAATTACATTGGTTGCAGTTTTGTGATGCGGAGTTCGGTGCTTTAAGTGACAGATGGAGCCTTTTAGTAGAAAATATATGTTGTGTGTTGACCTTAGTTAAACTAAGTGTTCACCATTTTCAGAGTGTCACGGATGTCGAGGTCGGGGCAGTCTCGTATTGTCACAGGAGTAGTCTCCAACGAACCTCCAAAGAGAATGTGAGTAATCGCTGGGCTAAGTCCTGGAAAACTCGGGCCGTGATGCAAGAAGGAATGGCCAATCATCCGGCCTGCGACGGTGAACATGTTATTGTCAAGCAGTTCATCTGAAACTGAGGGGAGGAGGTGATCGGGCTCACCCTCGAAGATTTTAGTGATGGTCGCACTTCCTGCAACAGTGATAAGTTGAGGATTAAGAGAAGATTTAGAGCACGAGGTTAATATAAATCAGAGAATGAAGAAAGATTTCCTTTCGGTGGAGTATAGTCAGCTATATAGAACGACAAGTGTAGATTTTGATACTTTGATATTTTGATACCAGTACCCTTAGTTTTTTGTTGAATTAGACACATAAAGGGTTCCCACAGTCATGAAATTCCTGGAAAAGTTAAGAAATTAGAAAAACTGTTTTCCAGGCCTGGAAATGGTTTGGAATTAACAGAATGTTTTGGAAAAGTTTTGAATATACATTGTTTTGGCTATTGTTTAAAACATGTTCATAAATATCCCAAAACATGTCTATCATTAAGCGAAATACGTTCCCTGTATTACAAATTTAAAATCTAGTGCTGCGCTGCTTCACAGTTGAAAAGTCACTAGTATCATGTGGTACATGTGGGAATGTCTGAAGTTAGCAAGCGTTACCATTTTGCCTATCCGCAAATGCCCGGGAACTGCGTGTTTAATAATGTTTGGCTTTCGAACGACAAATATAATACATGGTTCAAGAGAGAGGAAGACCCTACCCTGGGCCTTATGATCACTATATAGGCCTAACTATTTTAAACTACTTAAATGAAATCCTGGAAATGGGGTAAAATGTTATAGAAAAGTTTTGGAAATTCATTCGTAAAAATGTGTGGGAACCCTGCTCATAGTTCACCTTGTCTGATATCTGATAAGCTGTGTCACCATAGTCATCATCATAAATTTCACATAAATTATCCGTCTATCTGTTCTTTCAGTTATTTGATTAAATCATCAAGATTTAGTATTTTCAGTTTTATCGAGTGTCAAAAATAGAAAATGATTTTCTTTTTTAATTAGATTATCCACCTCAACATGACAACAGGAAAACACAGTTATTTTCCCTTTTCGATGCCGATATAAAACACAACCGATATTTTGGTTTTTCTGTTTTCCACATTACATGAAATAATTGAATGAGCAGATGATACCCGAACAATTAACCTTTATGTGTTTTATAAAGTAATAAATAAATGTACTTAACACTGATTATTTGCTTTAATTGCAGTACTTGCAGTTTCAACACTTTTATGTCACTATAATGATGTAAACTTTTCCTTTTTGAGGTTTTTAATAAATAAAGGCCTACAGTATTACATTTTACAATGCTCCATTTACCACTTTGGATTGTGTACGCTAGTTGTAACTATATTATTTCTAGTGTAACTTGAAGAAAACAAGGCAAATATTTCTATAGAAAATACTATGTATTTAATGTATATTTAATAGAATGTAGCACAAGTTGCAACCTATATAGATCAGTAATTACACATGTCTGGCCTGTATGCTTACATTAACACAATGTATGTTAAGTTATAGGTGATTAAGGCTGCAACTTGCATTTTCATGATTGATTGATGATGATTTTCTTGAAAATAGTCTGAATCAACATTGCAGTTATGTGTGTATGTTGCTGTTGTTGTTGTTGTTGTGACTGACCTAAGTTTATATGGAATCCACTTATAAGCTTGAAAATCACTGTTGACATCATGTGACGGTCGACCCCACTTCCTGTTGCAACATCACCTGTGAAGACACACACATTTTTTACATAAATCATTTAACTGAACAATGTGGTGGGTTTGTAACTAGTTAAAGTAGCGCTATTTAATCTACTGGTGACTATACCTTGAAGTTTGCATTGAAGTGGCGCCGCCCACTGAACGTTGTCTCTCTTGTAGAATATGACTAAAGCTCGGTATTGCCCCTTCTTGTCTTGTCTGATGTCCACGCTGAGAAAAAGAGCCTTTGAATCTCTGTTGCTGCAGAGAAGGTCTTGTGAAAATAGCCAACCAGCTTGTTTTGGATCTGACACTGTCCTCCATTCTGAGACAACACCAAAAAGAGCAAAACAAGAAAATAAAACATGAACTATTTGAAATGTGCGGTGTCCACAAATGAAAAGATTAGATTAAGAAAACATGTACCGCCTGTGGTATTTGTTGAGGTTTCTTCTGTTTCTTCCATTTCTGTAGTTACTGACCCGATCATAACGGACAGTCCGTTCCAACAATCTGAGAGAAAAGGATTTATATATTTAGGGTGAATGGCAAATGCCATAAACAGATCCATTGTTTGTAAATAAAAGTCCTGTGTTTAAACAAGTCTTTACTGGAAACGTGTCAAATTGCAGGGCTGCCATTTTAGAGGTATGCTGCATTACTGCTTTTCTTGCGAGTGACCCTCAGGCAGGAAGGAAAAGAGTGTCATGTTTACTACTCTTTAACTTTTAACCCATCTTCAACTGACCATTAGCTAGCTATGTGCTTTACTATCTACAGTATGTTGCTTTTGACGTTTTGGATAATGGAAGAATTTATAATTCTAAACTTTTAAAAATAGATTATTTCAATTTGTAAAAGTTCTTCTCAGTAAAATCTAGTGTTAAGTGACGTAATGTAGCTGATGTATTAATGTCCATTGAGATTAAACCTGCAAGGATTAGGACTGCGTATAGTATAGTTTCTTAACAGGGTAAACAGAAAAATAATTTCAAATAGTCACAAAGAAAAAAGTGATACAGACTTAGTCTGATTTCCAGTTTATTGTAGGAAGAAGTCTTTAGACCAGACCCACTGTGAAACAATGTCAACAGGAAGAGGTTATTTTTAGATCTATTGCTGGACATAATTAGTAATGCCTAGTGATCTTCATTAAACTTCCTGTTATCCAATCAAGTTCATCTTAAAAAAAGACAATTTACACTGTGCCTTTAGCTTTACATTTTTCTCTTCTGTTCTTATGTTGGAGAGAAATCGATCAGTAAGAAAGATTCATGCAGGACCTGGAGAATAACATGGAAAGAGATAGAACAAGTAATGATCAGAAGGAGGTTGCAGCTGTGCTTACCTGTGAAGATCTGTGACAGTGTTTGCTGTCATTGCTGTTATTGAGTCAGGGTGGGAATTTCAGCTTCCAGTAGTCTAAGCTGGTTTAACTTGTCAGTACAGGTATTGTAAAAGCAGAAAGAGTCTAGCTTAGCCTAAGGCAGCTGTTTTACAGGGCATATGTTAAAGGGGGCAGTCAAAAGATTCTGCTTGTGTACTGCTAACAAGCCACAGGCTAGGACTGGGTCAAATGGTTGAAATCAATATTACAAAATGAATCGGAAAATGCCTCCAATATTGTTTCTGTTATTTATCCATTCTTGCATGGAAGACACTATTTACAACTGGTTACACAGAATACCCAATTAAAGACTATGCTGAAAAAATGCAAAAATAACGACCAGATGGCTTTGTGTGGTGAAGACTCCATTTATCTGGTGACATGTTGATCGTCATGCTGCTGATGGGACCAGATTTGCATAACCGGTGGACAATGGATGTATGGGATCCATAAAGTGTAACTCCACCCTCAGAGTCTGCTAGAACCGTCTCTCCCAACAAATAAAAAAAATGAAACGAGTGATGGAACAACGACTGTAGGGGGCGTGGCCTCGTGGCTACGTAGTGTGTGGGTCAGGGGACACGGGGGAGTCTTTTTTATATACATTTCATGACGTAGACAGGTCCCAACTGGTTGACTCTATCTCAGCATTGGCCTTGCAGGTTCAGGGCATTTATGTGTTTCATCACAGTACAGTCATATCATTTAGTTTATAGCTCAAAAAACACGTTTAAGTGTGCAGTACCTCTTTAAGTTGATCAAATATCTGCCACTTTTAGTGTTCCACCACAATCCACAATACAGATGAATATAGTAATTAAACAAGACTAAGACTCTACAACCATGCTAGTGGCTTTGTGAGGCTGTGGTTAGGCACTCCGTGTGGTGTCTTTAGTTTTGCTGGTATTTTATTTTTATTTCATAAACCAAAGTACTGGACAAATTGAATTGGCGCTAGAGGAAAAGTCAATTTCATGGCAATCCATCCTGCAGTTGTTGACACATTTCACTAGAAGACATTTCAGGGGATCACCAAAGTCAGTATGATACGTTGTCTGGGCACCAGGAATATCTGTGCCAATTTTAATGGCAATCCATCCAATAGTTGTTCAGATATGTCACTAAAAGCCCAAAATGTCAAACTAAGTGCAAGAGAAAAAGTCAGAGGATCCATTCTCTGGGGATCATGAATGTCTGTACAAAATGTCATGGCACCCCATCCAATAGTCATAGGTGTATTATAGTGTGGGCCTAAGTGGTGGCCTGCCTTATGAGTGTCTATCTGTGTCATTTTGAATGAGTACCTGTCAAGGTGTCTCTGCACCAAATCGGCTCTGTCACTAAACCTTCTTAACACGCTCTCTGGCCTTGTGATATGCAACCTTTCTAATGTGAAATCTGTTTAGTCTTACATTTGACTGGTCTCATCTCAAACTGGGAAACCCTAGTGTCAGACGAGGCACTCTGACGCCATCTAGTGAAGTCACATGAGGCATAGTCATACATAGAGACAAACTGAGGCTGTAAGTGCACTTTGGATTGAGCAGCGTGGTAATTAGATACAAACTTTCACAGGGAACTGGTAACTTCCTCTAAGCTACATTAACCTTTTTCTGTTTGTTCTTTATCAGTACTTCTTGTTTTTTTTCTTACTTTATTTTACTCATCTCAGTGAAACTACACATCTGAGGCCCCATGTTTCAGACAGCCAACATGTTAGAGTACCCCCCCCTCCACAATCTCTCCAGATGCCCCTCGGGGTGACAGTGACACAAGAGTCCCATTGTCACAACAGCGTCTGTCAGGGGTCCTTCTCAGGGGGGAGGACGTGCCTTGGGGAACATCAGAAGATTAGCTATGGCATTAACCCCCCACCCCATAACATACACACACACACACACACACACACACACACACACTCTTCACAGACGCTTGCACGCTCCTACCCATAATCCTTCTGTTACAAGTCACTTCCCGTTTCATGTGCCACTGAGACAAAGCAACAGATCATGTGAGTGTTTGTGGCTGACTTTGCCCTGTTGGGAGCTGAAAAAAAAACAGAAGAGAGGCCTTGACATTAATGTGAGTATTTGGAGGTGAGCAATTAAGTGATTGGGTTCTACAGCATGAGGGGTACACTGTACTGTATGTGCATGTGTGTGGGGAAAAAGATGGAGGGGAGTGTATGTGTACAGTGTGCATGTGTTGTGTGTATGTGGGGGAGGTGCTGTGCTAGTTAGGCCATGCGCTGTGTTCTAATAGCATTTATGAATTAATCATGGTTGGCTGATCAGTTCATGTATTTATTTGTATACTGCAGTTTGAGGGGACACATTTTCCGTTGTTTATGTATCTTCTTCAGCGGAGACTTGCAGACCAAGCCAAGTGTTAGCACAGCCAGTCAATGCCTGATCAATATGTGATCAGCCAGAGAGCTCTCAGGCTGTACTTTACTGCAAGATCAAGACCGTAAAGAGCCTTATGGACGGTTCAGTCGAATGATTGATTGAACACACACACTATAAGAGAAAAACAAGTTGACATTCTCAGAAATAACCCTTTAACAATCACTGAAGCTGCCGAACGTGCACTGTAAAAAGGGAGCATTACAGACATATTTTATGGGTCTCATGCTGTTGTGTATCACAATCTTCATTAAATATTCAGCACTGTCCCTTATGTCAGTGTGTCAAACTGTAAGCCAGCACAGCAGAAATATGAGAAGAGAGAATGGACAGAGAAATAGGGAGAGGGAGTAAGAGACTGAGACACAGAGAAAGACAGAAAGTGCCTGGGGAGAGAGCAGGGATTGAAAAGCAAAAACAAATCACCAGGTTCCTTTCTATCAAGCTCAAAACAAACACATTGCGAATAAATCTGGAAAATATGTTGTCCAGTAGTCAAAATAGCAAATAAAAAAACATCTTTGGAGCTTCTCAAGTGGTTACTTTGAATGATGAAATCGCAGTTTCACACCTCCATCTGTGAGACACCCTGGTGTTTCACACAGCAACACTGAAGGTCCCAGCAGCAGTGTGTCTCACTGCTGTTACATTTAAACAACATTTCCCTCTGTTTGTAAACTGGATCAGATGTTTCGAGTGGACCGGCACCATGTGAGGAGATTTTCACAGCCTGTGGTTTATGAGGATGGATAACCAGACAGTAGAAACCAAGTTCAAGGTCAGATCATGGATGTATATCATTACTCTCTATTTGTCAGAGGGAAAAAGACATCAATAGAGGGTTTAGTCTGTCCATGTTGATTTCTCCATTGCTCCCTCCTGTTTCCAGCCTCTCCCCTCTTTTGTATCTCCCTTATTTCTCTGTCTCACTCTGTCTCTTCCTCTTTCATTAGAGGTGCAGGACAAATTAGAGGAGTGATTGATGGGCTGTTCCTCCTTCAGGATGCTTGTTCATGCAGACATGCGCACTGAGTACAGACACAGATATAGACATCAGGCGTATGTGTGTGTTTATGCACATTTTCATTTGTTGTCAGTACATTTATCTTTAGCATACCATGCCTTTTTTTTGTCTTTTTCCATCCTGCTTTTCTTGACCACCAATTAGACTTTGAAAGCCGGATGATAGGTTTGGGCTTTTCACATTTGTGGTTACATCTGCTTAATTACCATGTATTACTCACACTATACAGACAGCCATATGTGATTATACTCCGCACACACACACACACATACAGACACACAAACCACACTCATCCAGCTAATGGACCAGCCTGTCTCTGCCTTTGCTGGGCTTATATTTCACCTCAGAGAGGGAGGGATCACAGCCAACAGGTCCATTACTGAGAGAAAGAGAGAGAGATGGGGATTGTGATGAGGGGAGGAAAAAAAATAAAGAGAGGGGCGGGGATACGGCTGCAGGCGTACTGCGGCAGCAGGAGAACGGCATGACGTGATAGAGGAGTGGAATGACAGGCACACACACAAATGCACATGCTCGCAGCTCAGAGGCCCGCCAGGCAAAAGTAGACAGAAGCAAAGGCAGGGACTGAGCCTGACGCACTCAGCAGCATACAGATTGGAGACAAACTCACTTGCTGCTTTGTATCCTGATGCTTGCAGAGGGTGAGTGTAGCCTTGTGTTCATTTTTAATTGGTTAATATTTTATATTTTTGTTTGTGCATTTGTTGATGTGACTGTTGTTGTGCATCTCTCCTTGTTTGTTTGCGTGAATCTGTGTTCTCTCATTTGTAACTATGAATGATTTTGTAAACAGATAAATACAAACACTCAGTCACAGTGATTTCACAATCAGCAGCGTTAACGGAGGGATGGCGGTAGAGAGGAAGAGAGAGGTTAACAGAAAGAAAGGCAGAGCTTAAGTGGGATGAAACAGGGGGAGAGGGGATGATAGAGGTGGGGGTATACCGTAATCAGGGGTGACATGATGTGATCGGCCTGAGTCAGCATTATAGGGGCTGTATGACTCAGTGCAGCATGCATAGCATACATACTGTAGTGTGTGTCCATCTGAGAAAGAGCAGTGGAGAGTGTCGGATGATGCGGAGAACAGTTGTAGTGAATCAGAATGGAGGGTAACTGTTTGTGCACACATGGTGATGTTTATGTGGTTGGTAGTCTGATGATGCTCTGCCCTGTTTGGTTTGTGCAGGTGCTTTGTGTTTGTCTGTTCTATAAGGAGTGAATCAGGAGTGGACGTGTGCAGTAGACACACATCTTTTTTTCCCAGGTTTTGAGTGATTCACACTCTTTCTGTAAAATCATATGACTCCTCAACTGACGCCTTCTCCGTGTGGCTGTACTGTCCTGCATTGAAAACCTCATAACACCAGTTCTGGTCATTTTTATGTTTTGACTTCAGTTAAGTAATTATCCTCGGTGAATGAAACGCTTGCATAACCCCTTGTAAGACATCAAACATACACAGTGATGAAGTTAACACACTAAAACAATTTTACCTTGTTCCTGTGCAGTTGACAATCTGGAGATACAAGGTTTTTAGACGACTTTGAGGATGACATAAATATGTGTCATTGTGGGTCACTGTGAGCTAAGTAAATTTCCACTTTGGAGACTGACTCATGATAACATAAACATTCTTCAGTTCATTGTTCAGACAGACATTTGTGTGTGTGTGTGTGTGTGAAATGACGTTTTTCTGCCAAAAGATGAGGACACAGACAAAAGAAAGTGACTTTGAAAATGAGTCACCTAGGTACGGGCGCACCTGATTGGCTGAAAATGTCGTTCCTATTTGTCACAGCTTCCTGTCTCGGTGAATGGCGAGCCGCTGCGGACCAATGGGAGCCCAGTGGTGAGGATGCAACAGTGATCCAGGAAAAAACAGCCCATTGTTTTTCTGGGACGTCGGAGGAGTGTGACCTCCCTCTTGCCGGCTCTGGCTTAACGGCACACCGAAGGACCCAATACCCCATTGACAGGTAAGGCACTCGTGAGACAGCAGATCTGGCACAAGACATTTCAAAATAAGCAGTTTATGAGCTTCTGATGTTGTTATTTTTATTCTATTGTGACTTTCTTCTAAGAAAACTGGCTTTCCAGGAATCCAAACAGCACATATTGTAGTGTTTTTGCACCACTGTGTGTCACTAGCATATTGTAAGAAGATTTATGACAGCACATTATCGCTGTTGGTTTGGTTGTTGTCATTATGGAGGTAATTACATTCATTTATTGTAGACTTTCCAGACTGGGTGACACACAGGCACTGCTAATGTCCTTCAGTTCACAGACAGAGAGGCCTGTGTTACCACCTCATTTATTGATTTTGTGATGAGTCAGAGGGTTTTCATCACAAGGGTGAGGGTGCGTGTGAGAGAGAGGGTATGCATGTGTCTGTGATCAGAGGTACAGTAACTCAGTTCAGGCTGAGTGTGTCACGGGACAGAGGAGCTAAAATGGTGTAGTATGATTATGAAGTTAGAAGCTGACATCTAATGCCGGCTGCCACGCTATCCTTCTTTTTCTCCCCTTACAGAAAGCACATTCCTTACCTGCTGTCTTTTATGACTGAGGTGAAAAGGGTTTTTAATCGCCTCATGTAGTTCACCTCCAGACTTTGTAGAAATAGATAGAAAAGTAGACAGAATAGAAGATTAGTGAAGGAATAAGAGTCCCCGCTGCTGCTGCTGCTGCTGCTGTTGCACACAATATCCAGCAGATGTCAGTACCATCCTTGCGGAATAACTGAGAGGGCCAGTCAAATGCTCTATATTAGCATTCTTCCACACATTTGCTCAACCATTGATCACTACATTCACTTGATCTATATGTTTTTGTTACCATGTTTGTATCAGTACACAAAAGTCATGATGTTCTCCAAAACTGCTCTTACTTTTTACTTATTTTAAAGTATTGTCTGTATCTATGAATGTCACAGAAAAACGCATGCATGATATATAATTAGCCAAGAGGCTCACATCCATAGAATTAAGCACATAGCTACAATGCAAATGGATTAGTCGTTTAATTAACAATTTTGATAATTGATTAATCATTTAACTAATTAATTGAGCAAAAATGCCAGACAATCTTTGGTTTCAGCTTCTAAAAATGCTGTTTTTCTCTGTTTTATATATCACTTTAAATTTAATATCTTTGGGTTTTGGACTGTTGGTTAGTCAGAACAGTCAATTTGAAGACTTCACCTTGGGGGAAACTGATTGGAATTTTTCACTATTTCATGATGTTTTATGGATTAATCAATGTAATTGTTAGTTGCAGCCCTAACTACTAACATATTTTTCCTTACATGTATTACTTAGGACCAGGCTCAACCCATAAAACAAAAAATCTGAAAAATCTGATTTCTTTCATGTTTGTTCTTCCTGTAGATTTTTGGAACTATTTTAAATACACTGTCTATATTTAAACAAATTTCCGCAGCCAGACAAGTCACAAGCAGTTAGACCTACCGCAAAAGCGTCAACAAACCAACAATCTAACTATTGTAAATGCACTTATGTAACAGAATGATACAGAGTGATCTTGTCTTTGAAGCCTGTATGGAGTCTAAACACATGACACAGAGAACATGTAACAAGCTTGTGCTGTAAAACATCGCCTTATGTGTGAGGGAATCAGACCTAAAATTGATTTGCCAGTTTTTTTTTTTTTTTCTCTGATGTCTATCTCTTTCTGTGAATATATACACACAGACATCCCCACCACCAGCTGAGCCTCGGTATGTCCTTACGTGGGCTGCAGTAGTGCTGGTATGACCCCAGTGTATCCCTAGGGAATAACCAATTTCCATACAGATAGACACAGAGCCAGACCGCACCTGTGCTCCTGGAAATCCTAACAGGAATTGTATCAGACAGACAGAAATTCTGATGCTTATTAGTTACTGAAGAGAAAGGGAAAGAGCAAGATAAGAAGAGATGGAGAGAAACAGAGATGGGGGAATATGGGGAAGAGGAGGAGGAGGAATTTAGGGAGAGAAATAAGGGGAAAGCAGGATGGATGATCACATCTGTCTCTGTTTACCTACTGCTGCACCACTGCTGCTGTGGATGACTTCATTAGCATTGAGTCAGCTATGATAGAGGATCCTTGGCAAAATACCCAAATCTCCATTTTCTGTGTCAGTATGTCTGATATCATAAGTAGGTGAAAGGAAGGTCTCCCACAGAGAAGCTAACATTTCCTTTACTGGACACTAAAAGGTTATTTTTGGGTTTGTTTTGAGTTTTTGAGCTGAAGCAGTCTGCAAGGATTCTGAAAATGACAGACCTTTTGCTCAGACTGCTGGGAAAATGTGTGTGTGCGTGTGTGATCCACATTACTCTGTGTGCAATACTGCGATTAGATGCGCTGTCAAATAATCCAACATTTCATCCTCGTGACTTTGACGGCTTAATTTGACACATCTCTGCTTTACTAAAGACAGCTTCTGAAGAAGTCTTCTGGCAGCAAACTGTCTGCTATTTAAGAAAGGGCAAGTAGAGTTAAGTGTTAAATCTCTGTATTTGTGAGTGTGTGTATAATTATGATAAGAAAATCTACTTGTACTGATCTGTCTCAAAACAAAAGTGCTGTACAGGAAGTAGAAAGTAAACCAGAAATGTACAATATGTACATGTGTTTATATATGCTTATATCTCTGTTGAATGGGAGAGCAGAGCAGCTGTTGACCTGCATCTGGACAGCAACAGCAACACGATTTGTTCTTAAGTGAGACAGTCATAAAAGTCTAGCTGAAGCATTTTTCACACTTAAAGTCAGACTGTTTACTTTTTATAGGCAGACTGATGAGCAAAACTAAAAAAAAAAAAGGTATATATTCAGGCATTTTCACAGACTGGGCAATGATTTAATATTGTAAATGCATTGCATATACATATACAATTATATTTTCTTTTACACTTATGTATGTCTTATTCAAAACAGAATTGAAAAATTACACTTAATAATACACTTAGTAACAACTAATCACATTAAATGTAAATTCTTAAAGGTAAAAATCAGGAAGGTTCTAGGGAGAAAATAAACATTTTTAGTCCCAAGTGAATCTACTTGACCTCACTCCTCTTCCTCCTATTTAATTTTTTTGTCATAATTTGAACTGAAAATGCAAAAAACAAATTAGGACAGCACATTTATACATTTTGTGTTGGGATATCCTTTATATGTTGAAATGAATAAGTTAGACTTTACCAAAAACTGTCATGTGAGATTGTCATTTTGTGAGGGATAACAAATCAATGTATCAGTTTCTCTCAGATGCTGTGATCCTTATCGTTCTACACTCGCCGTTTCCTCCCTTTTCCCCTCCCTCCCTGCCTTTCTTCCAACCTCACAGCCTCCCCTCCTCTTTCCCTCCAGCAGAGCAGCACGAGGTAGTTCAATTATAAAATAAATTACATGACATTACATGAAATGTTTCACTCGACCAACGTTCACTGCGGTTTGCGTAGAACAGGAGGGCACAAAGAATATCAAGCTGACTTTTCGAGTTCTTGGGAGGGCTGTGTGTTTCTGAGAGAGTATCAGAAGCTGTGAATATCTGGAATCGAAGCAAATCAGGTGAGGACGATGCCATACCTCCTCTGAAGCTGTTAAATGTAAGAGAGCAGTGTGTTTGGGCAATGATGTGTGTCTGTGTGCGAGTGTGCGTTTGAATTCATTATGTGGAGAAAATCAGTTATTTGGGAACATAACGCTCTAAAAGCAGCTGGTACACAGTGCTGTGAGCGTGTGTCTGTGTGTGTGTGTGAAGCTGTCTTTGTGTTTTGAACTCCCAGCAGGCAAATTTGATTGCGCAGACGCTCCTTGCTGAAAATAAGCTCAACTCGTGGTTTACCATGACTCAGTTTGTCATATGTTCTTGATTCACATGCTCACATACCATGGATCGAGATGTGTCGAGAACAGCAAATCCTGGTTTACCTGATTAGATTAAACTTTAGATTATATTTTAACACAGTGTAATTAACCTCAAAATGGATAAACAAACTTTTTTGGGAGGGCTTTTGTGATTAATAGTGTCATACTGATGCTGTGGATTTAGTTTGAAAGTGGAGCGCTAACATCAGTGTTCATCTTTTTGACTCATTATAGGTGTCTCTCTCCCTGTGTTTCTCCATTTAGCTCAGTATGAGTGGGGGAGTCAATGTGAAGTCGGCCTCCCGGGCTCCTCCCTCGTCAGGAATCCCGCTCCCACACAGCCTGTTGCCCTCTTCCCCCAAAGCAGACACACACCACCGGGCTAAGGACCTGCCCAGGCCCTCAACAAAGACCCCTAAACACACACCCACGCACTCTCCTTCACTTTGCCCACGGAGCTCCAGCATCCCTGGGCCTTCCTCCAGGGACCCAACGAGAGACCCCGGCCTGAAAAGTCAGCACTTCAAGCGGATGGGAGCTCTACCTGCTCCCCAGGTGTCACGATCCGCCTACAGCAGCCCGTTAACCCAGCACAGGGTACTGCCGCCACACTCCAAAGACACACTGGATCTGGGAAAACCCGCCCCGCCTCACGTCCCCTCACGGTTTCCACATGATGGCAATCGCAACAGAAACGCCTTCACCAATAAGAACCAAACATGGGGAACCAGCAACCTGCGTCCGCCGCTCCAGTTCAGAAGAGGAGACAACTCCAACACTGTATCCCAGGCAACGAGTGAGGTCATGCCACAAAGAGAGGAAGAGCCTCCAGAAAACCACCCACCCCAGTCCACCATGTTGAACAACGGTAACCTCCGCCCCTCTCTCGCTCACACGAGCTACGAGCCCGCCATCAGAGGTTGCAGTGACTCCACCAGCCAATCAGATGAGGAGATGGGGACTCCTGAGGACAGCAGTCCGGCGTCCTCTCCTGGCCCCCTGCCGCTGCCACCGATCATATTCACTGTGCCAGTAATGTCCAAGGTGGCAGTCGATATGCAGAATCAAAGTCTAGACAGGGAGGCTGCGTCCACAGAGTCACACACACCCAGAGTCAACATGGCTACTGTGGCTCCCTTCAGCTACAGGTAAGTGGTCTGCGCTCACACACACGCACACACACACACACACACACACACACACACAAACTGATACAACAGTTTATCAAGACTTCCATCATGAGTGTCCAATTATTGATGCCCATTGTAAAGCCATTGTCCTGTCATCATGATCACTCTCTCTCTTCATAGCACTTTATGATCCCCCTCTCTACTGACACACACACACTTTGACTCCCACTCTGGATACCACTCTGGACCAGGCTGGAGGGCTGTTGTGGCCATTTCAGTCTAATTCCTCTGTATCTATTCCAGCAATACGTGTGTGCAAGGATACACACAGACATATACACACACTTGGTGTTTTCTGGAGCAGAGCTGATTGTTAAAGTGTCCTCTTGACAGCCTCTGGGCTGACCCAATATATTGTTCTCTCTCTCACATACATAGTCTCTCATGATGTGGGATAAAAACAAGAAAAGAGTGGATCTAATTTTTTAAGTAAAAACGTGCAATGTTACATTGTGTGATGTGTGTTATTGAGTGGTGTGTGGTATTTTAATGAAATGAATCAATCAATGAATGAAGAATGAATCAGTCAAAGCAGAAAATTCTTTTCATTGAATGCATGGTGTGCAATACTTTATAAGATAAAGAATTAGAAAGAATCAAGACAAGAGCTTAAACTCTTAAGCTTCTTTTTACTTTTATAATGATGCAATTATTCGCAGTGCTTTGTGCATTATCAGTGATTTTCTGTTTCTTTGATTTGCGTTTATGGAAATCAGTGTGGCACACTAGGGAAAGTCATCCTTGTCTCCTACTATCAGACATAGTAGCTTGTGTGTTTGATTGTAATCAGCGGTACTGAAGTGATTTGCATGTATAGTAACAGATGTGTGATGGCTGTGTTCATGATATGTTTACAGGGTGCGAGTGCAGGAGAGTGATTTTTTTTCACTGGACGAACTGAGTGACTGCTCATCTGGATCCATAGAAGTCTGCTGCGATGACCTAACACCAGGTTAGACACACACACACACACACACACACACGCAGGCAAACATAGATTACACTCACTTGCACATTTTTTCAGAAGCAGCAAACATCACTTTTCCTCTCTCTCTCTGTCTCCTTTGCTGAACAAAACTTGTAGTCTAGTTCTGTCTGCCCAGTTAGTGTCAGGGCGCCGAGAACCCTTTTGGCAGGTATGGATGCCTACTTTCTGGCATCCAGACACATTTACTGCGGCAGAGTCATAAATGGCGTCAGACAGGACATGCCAGCGGCCGACCTTTGGGTCTCATTGTGGAACCTGAATAGACTCAGTGAAGACTAAGGGACAACCATTCTCTGTCTAAATGTATGCCTGTCATGCTCCTACCCATAAGGCCTAAGGAGCCATGTCTGAAGTTAGGTGGTGTAATTTTGTGTGTGTGTGTGTGTGTGTGTGTGTGTGTGTGTGTCTCAGCCTGGGGCTCTGCTGACTACAGTGGTTCCTAGATGAAGAGATGGAAAAGAGCGATAGGCTCAGGATGTTAAGATGAAGGAGGATGACAGGGGTGATGTGGGTCAGTAATGGGATGAAATGGGGTTCTTCTCAACTCGCTGCCAGGGAGTTTTATATGCACATTGATTCCAGCTTCATCCAAGAGCTGTCGAGGAGTTTGAACCCTTCCTCCCCTCACGCTTTCCCTCCATCCCTCTCTCTTGCAGTTCCTCCTTTCCAGCTTCATTGACCTAAAAGTCCACAGTCCCAGCATGACCCCCTTCCCGTCCTTTTGACTAATGGGTTGCTCTGTACCCACAGCTATAGTCATGCACTGTCGTGGTCAGTCTGAGTCGAGGGATGTGGACATGCTTCAGAGATATGACTTTATCAGTGGCTTAGTGAATCATTCTTTTTGATGTGATGTCAGTTGGATAGGAGGGGATCAACTGCCTAGCTTTGAAATATGCAGTCCAGAGTAAGTGTGTGTTAAGGTTTAATGGCCAAAATCTCTCCTAGCTTATACTTATACTTATCTGACAGAATATGTACAGTGTAGTCAGAAAGTATCCGGACAGTTACTGTATATGTTTTTCATTGTTTGGCAGTAATCCTGCACATTGGATGTGAAATGAAACAATGACAATGGGTTTAAAGTGCTGATTTCCAGGGTGTTCCCATCCATATTGGGTGAACACTGTATGAATCATAACCCTTTTATACATGGTCCCCAGTTTTAGGGACAATGTAGCAGGACAGTGATCTTAAACATACAGACAAGGACAAATGATTTGCAACCAAATATTACTTTTTTGTCCCTTAAAATTGAGAAACTTAATAAAATGTATATAAAAAAGTATATAGGGGGTTACAATTCCTACACTGTTAATCTATTGTGGATGTACAAACCCAATGTTTTTGGTCAGGCTAGTGGCGTGGCTCTAGGTATGGCAATGTCGGTCTGTCGGTCAATAAACTTTGGTTTATGACCAAATACCTGCAGAACTAATGACATTTCTATCAGACTCAGCTGTACTTTGTGTTTAGTGCTAATTAGCAAATATTAGCATGCTAACATGCTAAACTATGGTGGTAAACATGATAAACATTCAACCTGCTAAACATTAGCATGTTAGCATTGTCATTATGAGCATTCTTACATGCTAATGTGCTCAGCTAAGTGCTTTGAGCATTTAGCTGTGAATGTCAAGGTTTACCATTTCCCAAAGATCAGACTTTGTTGAACGGATTGGTTGATTTTTATTTTATTTTTTTAATTAAATAAGGTGAGATGGAACACGCATTCAGTTGTCAGTTGCTTGTTAGTTATTCAAATAATAATAAAACAATATGTTTTTTTTAAATGTCATAGCCTAATTTAAATCTGTAAAATCAAACTGGCCGGACCAGAATTCAATTGTAAAGGGCCTTGAACCCAGAAACACAATATGATCCCTCCATTACTGTCACATCACACATGAAATAATCAAATAATACTGGCACCCTGCTTATATTGTTATTGGTGTGAAATTAACGTTCAATTTTAATCCAATTTAATATATGTTGATCTTAACAAATTTATTACAATTTACTGTTAAACATTTAGCGAGGTCTTGGCTTTATTATTTGTGTTTATTGAAGCAGCTGAGGGAGTATACAGCCAAAGAAAAATTACCTTTTCTGCCCAAAGACCTTTAGTGTCAGAGAGTCAGCTTGGACAGAAAGAAGGAGGAGGAGATGCAGAGAGAGAGATTGATGATACAGAAAACAGAGAATCAGACGGACAAAATGTGCATGTAAGAATAGATGGAATCAGCTGCTCTGAAATGGAGAAAATTGTAACAATTTCTCTCTACAGCCTTTATGGCAGGTAGTGGACCTTGGGTAAAAAAAATGTGCCCTGGTCAATACAATGAAAATTTGTCCTAAAACTTTATAACTTTACTGTACATAGAAAACATATCATATTCAGACATCTATTCTGTTATATTACGTCACAAACAGTTGCCTTGACTTTAAAGTTATCTATTCTATTGATCTGGCCTCTCTAAAACTGCAGCCTCCAGAATAGAGCTGTTTGCAAGTGAAACCTTTTAAAAGCTTTTTGGAGGTTTCAACCAGCTGCGCGTGGAAAGGGGGGATGGGAGCTCATGGTGGACCAGCCCCAGTCTTTAAATGCCTCTGACTGTCTTGGGACTATGGTTGTGGCCTTGTAATTGGTCCCTAGCAGGCGTTAGAAACAGAACTAAAGTGTCTTAGACTCCTCTGAAGCTGCATTTACACAGAGGGTGGGCTGACGCCGTAATAACTGTAATTTAGGGAAAGAAGGGAAACTGGGAGGAAGGCAAGGTTTGGAGGGAGGGAAGAGAGAAAGAGTCAGGGGTGAGAGATGAAAAGCAGAGACCTGATAAGAGGATTTAGTTTTGTATGAGGAGGAAAGAGAACAACCTGAAAATGTGTGCACAGTGAAAAGACAGATTGAATGTTGGTTAAATATTTCAAAGCACAGGGCTCTGGTTGAACACACAACACAAGGCCAAATGATGATGTGATTTGGTTATGGTTGTCTTCAGTGACTATGGTAAAAGACTAGTTTTCCACAAATATAATGTTTTCCATATGCTTACATTCACTTAGATTGACTCAGCTGTAACACAATCAGCTCTTACATCTTCTATTCGAGACCCTAATGAAGACCTGAACATTTAATGTGACTGTAGCACCATGTGGTCTTTCAATTAGACCGCAGACCTCCTGACCTTGCCGCTCTCTGGAGAGGTGTATTTGAGCGTGCGTTCCTGTCCGAGCATGTGTGTGTATGTGTGCTGATGTATGCATGTATGACAGTACACAGATGGTGTTTGAAAGATAAATGGGATGTGGACTGTGTATCATTTTTCATCTCCCAGTGAGGGTATGGCATGATATTCCCTACGGACAAAGTCCATCAGCTGTCTCTCTCTCTCTCTCTCTCTCTCTCATACACACACACACACACACACACACACGTACTGTACGGACACCTACAAACATAGAGGTCATGATTTACATCTGGTCTGAGAACTCTGTTCACAAGGATATGAAACACTGCAAACCCACCCTCACAAATTCAGTGACATCATCTGACACTGACATTTACAGATAGAAAACAAAAAGAATTGTACTTTCCAGGTGTGGGATTGACACGTTATTTCGAAAATAAAAAGGCATGTGTTCCTTTGAAACAGTCACACAATCTGGAGCAGAGATTTCATGATGTGTTTCTCAAGGCGAGCCAAAAATTAAATTCTGTGGCCATGAGCCAACTTGCACTGTGTTATACTGAATTGCATAATGGCCCCAGATCCCTTAATTTATTCTTAATATAATATACACTCAGTTGCCAGTTTATTAGGTACACCTAGCTAAAATTAGACTACAGTCTAAAACAACAGTCCTGCAATAAATTCTCCTGTTCAGTGTTTGTTGAAACTGTCTTAGAGGTGTTGATTCAACTTTATGGTCATTTTTGAGGCTGCAGTTTGTGATGCTGTTGAACTGCATTGCGTTATACTGACAGGTGTTTTTAATATTTTGTCCACCCCATTTATATCAATGAGGGTAGGCTAAATAACAAGTACACATCTCTGTATAATGCAATACAGTTCAACAGCACCGCAAACTAAATAGTCCAAAATGATCATAAAGTTAAATCAGCACCTCTCTAAAACAGTTTCAACAAAAAACTGAACATTATAAACTTCATGAAAGGAGGATTTATTGCAGGACTGATGTATTAGACTGCATACGTTTTAGCTAGGTGTACCTAATAAACAGGCAACTGAATGTGTTTTTCTCTTTGTGTCCAGTGTTGTAAAGAGAGTCCAATACATGTCTTATTTTGTGGAAAATTAAAGACAGGAAATTTATAATACAAACTGATACAATTGATCTAGATATTAGCGTAAATGTTGCTCAGCTTGACAGAAGACTATGAAGCTGAATTCAGTTGCAGTAAGGCAATGCAACATTTATTGGACTTTATTGGACTGAATTTTTAGTCACATTGCTCGTCCTATTGCAGAGAAATGCAATAATCTGTTACATTTAACTAATTCAAATCAGTTATAATTATATCATAATGTATTTGATTTTGAAATTTTGATTGTAAGATTTGCAATGATATGCACTAGTCAAAGTGGCACACGCAGAGAGTTTGGCACTTTTTATGGCCAATGGAAGTGTCTGTAAAGGCAGTAGTTGTGACTTTTTTAAGTCTTTGCCTATTTTACACGTAATGCAATTACATACTGTATGTGATTAACAGTGAGTATACAATTGGAATATACTTAAAAGATTAGACTGTTTATTGAAAAATGCCTCTCTTTGGGGAGCCTTCACGTAGAGAAGTACATTTAGAAACACCTGTTGTGCCATTCACTTTTAGAATAGCAGAAGTCAGCAAATCTTTAGTAATGAAGATATGAAATCAGCTTGCAGTTTATAAATGTCACGCTCGCCATCCCTTTAATGACCCTGGACATTCTAGTGAATAGCATTTTGATAACCCCGGCTGCATCTACTCTTAGACAGTGCGTAATCCTCTTTGGCCAATCTAATCAGAGAGACATATGCCAAGTTGGCGTTGGACAGTCATGAGTGGTTTAGTAGCTTTGGGAAGATGATCAGACATAAATTGCACTAGATTATGTCCTCGCTCATCACCAGGAGTGAGGCAGTAATCACTATTTAGGGTTTAATGTCTCTATATTTGACCCTAACTTTGACCTGTCAAGAGTCCAGTGCCGGGACATCTGAAACGATGGCCCAGTTTTTTATGTGGGGGTTAGGTGGTGAGTTTGATGGGGAAGACATTACTTGAGTGTGGGAAAGTGGGTGTCTTAAATGTACACAGGAATGCACATAATCCACACATGAGCAGAAAGACACACACGCATGTAATAAATGAGTAGAAATTCACGCAAACACACATAGAAACTCCTCATTCTCCCATTCGTCTCACACACCGAGCCGTCCACCCCTGTTGGACAGAGCTGCCACCTCCTCCTCTCTCCTCCTTCTCTCTCCGCCCAGGGACATTTCCTTACAATGTAGGGGGCACACAGTAATGTCTGCATTAGATAGAGCGGGAGAGAAAGGAGGGAGAATTGAGGAATGGGTGAATGAGTGCACACACTCAAGATCCTTTTTGACCTCTGGGGTGACTCCCAACCCAGGGAGTCGAGTTATGGAGTCAGTCATGTGTGTAACCTCCCTGTGTCTCTGCGGGACCACACACACCCACACACACAGGAATGGAGTCACAAAGACATCTATCTGTCAAATGAATAACCCATGGAGAATCAAGCACACACTCGAATATGAGCACATACATCTAGGGTGAGGATTGCTGATGTTAATTGATTAATGGATTCATGAGGTCCTCGTTATATATATCTTCATATTTAAAATTTGTGTTCACATATATGTATATCTCACTTTAGCAACCGCAGTTTTGTTTTGTTTTCTACCGACAGAAGCACAATTACACAAGTGAACACACTCACACACATGCTGATGATATCCATCGCTGCTGTATGCACACCACGCTGTAACTAGGCAACCAGCCTCTGCAGCACAGCATTGTGGGATACCCCTGGGAAGTGTGCTGAGAATGTCAACACTGAGGCATCTGTGAGGGAGCGTCTACAAAGAGTGAAACCTTTTAAAACACACACAAATTTCCTTTTTTTCACATGCTTTCACAGCCGGATGGCAGTTGGTGTGTTTCAGCTCTCAGCTGTGCGTGATTCATGATGAGTGTGTGACATCCGTCCTGCGAGAGAATGGTGTTTTTGTCAGATTAACATTTGTGCCTCTGGAATCAGGAGTTGGTATGAGTGATACTATTAGCATGGATAGCCTTTAAGTGGCTGCATTGCCCAAATGCTTAAGCCAGTGAGTCAGCAACTGAGTGAGACCACCAAAGAGATGTCAGCCTCCCTCATTCACACATACATTTGTGACTCAGGCTAGGAAGCCACACGCTGTATGTATCAGATTGTCATCTTAGTATTTTGTGTGTAAACAGGACATTAATAGCCATGTTATTGTGTTGGTGCAGTACCAGTGTTTGTGTGACTGTGAGCCTTCCCTTGTGTATGCGTGTGTCATGGTCGGGTATTCATCCCCGTGTCCTGTGGACCCTATGCGTTAGCGTGTTAGCGGACATAAGCAAATGTAGCAGGAGTGGCGAGGCGGTGAGGCAGGATATCCCCTCTCTGTCTTACAGGCTTCCTCTGCTCCTCTGGCACACATTCAGAGATCCTTCCTCACCCCGTCCTCTTCCTCCTCCTCCTCCTCCTCCTCCTTCTCTCACTTTCCTCATTGCTTTGTTTTGTGCATTATAAATTCACATTCTTACATTCTTTCTCCTTTTTCCTCACCAGTAGCATCCAGTAGGCTTCTTTCACGGTGTCTGCTCTTTCCTGTTCTGACTCGCTCCCTTTTTTTCTTCATCTTCTATTCTCAGTCACACTCACTCTCGTCATTTTCTTCTCACTTCTCTGCCCCGTTCACGCCTATCTCATCTTTAGAACAACTTTTTTTTTTCTTGTACTCAGACACAAAAAGGCAAAACAAGAGGAACCAACAGGGAGTGGGTGAAAGTGAGAACGCGTGCCATCTGCTAAGTCGAATGGGAACCGTTCCTCTTAAAGTTTAAGGCGCTCTGATACAATTGGTTACATCCAAAGTAGCAGTGCTTTCCTCTTCTCTTGCAGTACTTTTCCTTTCAAAGCTGGAGACCTTGTGTAACCTTGTAAACATGCATATAATGTGTCTCTACACAGTGTCTCTGTGTGTGTGTGTCCTACCAGCTACTTCACATGACTGCTCTGTAGAAATATAGTGGCGAATCTGTTCCTAAGTGTTTAGAGATGCTAGGGCAAATATACTCATGCAAAGTACAGAGACACACTGCCTCTCTCTGCCTGTCTGCCTGTCTGTCTGCCTGTCTCTCTTACCTTTACTTACCTTTGCTGAAAAGTGTCTGTTTGTGTATGAAACAGTTTCCCCGTCATCGTAGCAAATTTCCCATGGCTCCGGCCACTGTGGTCAATCCACAAATGCGTTCACACACATACACGCACGCACACACACACACACACACTTCTGTGACATACTGAATGTGGGAGTCTGCTATGCGATGAATGTGTAGGCTAATACTGAGCACTGGCACTCATCACGCTCTGAAACTGCCAGCTTCTCTGATGTCAGGCCAGATTGCTCAGGTCCGTCAGACACCCTGCACAGACAGCATGCTGTGTGTGTGTGTGTGTGTGTATGTGTTTGTGTGTGTGGGGAGAGAGAGGGACTGGGCAGAAAGAGAGTGAGAATATATGTTTACATCAGCCATATATTAAAGTGATTAGACTGTGGAGCCAGAGAGACGAGTACTGGAACAAACAAGTAGCTGTGTGCTGCCAACACACACTTTACCTGTGTGTGTACGTGCTTTCAAGAGCACTGACGCGTATCTTTGCCCCCACGTGCATCTGTGCGCCACACAGACCTGCCTTGTACATGGTCACTCTCGTTTGACTAATCTTAATCCCTCATCAGGGAGGTATAAGAGTGGAGATACAGCACCTATTAGCCTTAAATTACATCCCTTACCCCCCTACTGGTCTGCTACCAGCCCCCAGAGCCCCCATAACTGTCACCACACAGCTCTGGCCTCAGTGTGGCATAACCACCTCAACATTGGCCCTTTATTAAAGCTAGCTGCTTCTAATTAATGGCTTTGGCCTTTACACAATAAAACAGCCAATGTATGTCTCTGTTTTTGTCTGCTACTGAGCTCCTGGTTTACACACACTCAGTCAAGGCAAGATGAATGTTAGGTTGTTGGCAAATGTGCTGTGCACGTACCTTAACGCGTGTCGTTGTCATTTTTGGATTCAATTGGCACCAGTTTGGGAAAAATTAGCCGTTTTAAAAGTACCTCTCTAATATTGGGTGTGGAATGTGAGCAAACAGGACATAGCTTGTTTTCGCTCTGGTTTAGCGTCAACCAATTTATGCAAATGTAACGGAAAACAGCCTGCTTGTTTGAATAACAGTTTGAGACCTGATAACATCACAGCTGCAGGCATACAAGAAAAGGTGAAGTGCACTAACGGTAATACACAGGATAAACACTGCACAAGATCTGTATGCAGACAGGATGCATTAATACACAAAAACAAATTACACTGCAAACAGTTGTATTGATTGTTAATGAGTAATGGTGGACTAAAGTTCATTTTATGCGCTGTCATCATGATTACCTCTAATGGAAATAAAGACAGATGAGAGATGACGACATTATACTATTTCTCTGTCTCTGTTAATGCCCGTCTCTTACCGGATCTCCACCCAGCTCTGTGTGTTACGAGGAATTACAGGAATAAACTCTGTAGGTATTTGAAGCAAAGGATCCGGGTCAAACAGGGAGATGATGACAGACGGAGTGAAACTAGGGAATGATGAAGAGGATGAAGGAAGAGTCGGAGTTACTCCTGTGTCCTGTGTTGATTGAGATGGGATGTCCAGAGCGATGAGATGACGTAGCTGAACGTGCCCGAGCTATCCGAGCGCCTGGATGGGAGCTTTGGCTTCTCTGAGTCTCATCAATGTGACACAGTCGTAGAGACAGACCCACGCACACACACTCATACACATGCAGGGGAGGATAATAGACAAAAATATAGACACCAGCACTCATTCACACACCCACACATGCACACGTGTGCTTGTTTTAAACCACTGAGGTATCATAATAGCCTTGCTGAGGGATGGATGAGACTGTGATGAATCTATATCCTACAAACTTAACGGTCTGTGCATCTATATTAACTGGAAGGGGGGATGGCTGACATACTGTAGGTCTGAAGGAAGGAAGGAAGGAATGGAGAGGAGGAAATGAGAAAAGAGCAATGGAGAGGTTTTATGATGCAGGTGTGGTGTGATGATCATTTGAGGTCTGTTGGCTGCTAAGCATAATTAGTGACTGACCTATTGTGTATTAGGGGCTAAATGTGTGTCCTGTTCTCCTCTCCTAAGCTGATCCTACAGTCACAGCTGTTTTTCAGATAATTTGAATCAGCTTAATCATGGGTGGGCCTCTCGTGATTAGGGCACATAAGAAAATCTGAATGTGAATGGATGAATAGAGCAGCTAATGTGATTATGAGTGATTGGATGTGCATGTGTGTGTGTGCGCAGGGGGTCTTTATTCTGGCTACAATATTTGGCATCTAGGATCATTTGAGTCACGTGCAGCTGAGCTCAATATACATTTCTTTCTTTCTTTTTTTTTCTTTCTTTCTTTCTTTCTTCACTGGTGTGCAGCATAACATAGCATATGCGGCGTGTGTTTGAGAGAGAGAGGGAGAGAGAGAGAGAGAGAGAGAGGATCGGCGGGTGAATCAGCCAGTGGGAGGAGAGAGAGAGAAAGAGAACAAGAAAGGAGGGAAGGATAGAGGAGGAAGAAGGAGAGGGAGGGTGAATGAGCCAGCGGGGGTAGAGCGAGCAAACCAGCGAGTGAGGGAGAGGTAGAGGGAGGAGAGAAAGAGGAGGGGGGATGTTGCTGCTGCTGCATGCGACTGTTTCTCCTGTCAGTCGGCTGCTGCTTGCCTGGCAAGCAGGAGGGAATACAGAGCGAGAGAGAAGCAGAGAGGGAGACAGAGAAAGAGTCAGTGCTGTATTTTATTCTAGCAGCGCTATTGTTGCCCAGGGAGCCACAGAGACGCTGTGAGGAAGTGGATTTACGCACTGGACAGAGATCTGCAGATCCATGGATTACCAGCAGTGAGTAAGGGTGACTGCTACTACCGCTACTCTACTAACCCACTCGTCATTTTCAACAGAGGGGGGAACCCACAGTCTCACACTGTGGGGAGTCTGGCTCAGTCTGGACCCACTGGAGACGGAGGCAGAGAGGGAGAGTAAACCAGACAGTCTTGCCATTTTTTTAAAAACCTTTCTTTCTCCCTCCATTTCTTTCTGTCTGCTTGTGTGTATTTCAGAGTGTGTCACTGATGCTGTTGCTTGGCTCTCTGCAGGAGGGATGCTGGAGGCTAATGTGGCTAACATTAGCATGACGGCTAAGCCCAGAGAGCTGGACCTGAGGTCTGCTGCTGTCTCCTGCCAGGAAACTTCAGCCCAGGCCATGGCCTCTAGGAAGCCCTCGGCCAAGCCCTCCACTCTGCCCCAGGGACCTCCACGTTCCTCCGGGTCAGAGCTCAAGGTCTACCGGCCCACCTCTGGATCTATCCCTATCCCAATCCCCAATCCGTCCAGGCTCCGCAAGCAGCGATCACTTAACAACTTGTGTGTGCTCACTGATGCTGAGAAGAAGCTGCACCTTTACCAGTCTCCCCGCTGGAATGATGATACGAGCCGGCCTGGCACTGGTACAAACAAGCCGGGCCAGACTAAGACGGGTCAGGCTGGGGGTGGGAGACCACCACTTTCCCGGACCCTTTCAAAGTCAGAACAGTCTCTTTTCCAGGGGAAGCCCAAACCTTTCTGCTCCACGTCTGTGACTTCTAATGTGAGCAAGCCAAGTCGAATCCCGGCCCCTGGTAAACCACGGGGACCTTATGCTGAGGTCAAGCCCATCAGCAAGGCCCCTGAGGCAGGCCAGAGTGCAGACACAGACCCTGCAGACCACCTAACTAAGGTTAACTCCAATGGAGCTGGGAATACTGGGACTAATGGCAAGAAACTAGGGGAGAAGGGGAGATCTGCAGCTCTGTCAACAGAGGAGAAGAAAGAGAGGAAGGGGATAGAGGGTGAAGATGATAAGGGCTTTCTGAAGGTGGACCCAGAGTTAGTGGTGACAGTTCTGGGAGACCTGGAGCAGCTGCTCTTCAGCCAAATGCTTGGTGAGTCTGCTATTTTATCCCTATTTTGCATGAAAACACACAGGTTCAAGCATCACACCTACATCACTTAGGACAGGCTACAAGTATGTCAACAAGTTAACAACAGTTACTTATTGATTTAGTGGACATTGAATAACATAAACATCCCCTCCTCTCCTCTACTCTCCACACCCAAACCATTCCCTCCAGCTCTGGCTGCAGCTCCAGCATCAACAGTGAATTTTAAATGAGTTCAGCAGCAGAGCATAATGTCAGTGTATTTTTTTTTCACTATACGATGGTGAGAGCCATCGCTCTGTAGGTAGTGAAATTCCCCCTGTTTACATCACTGTAGCTGTCAAATGGTCCTTGTTTATATGTGTAAAATTGATTTATGTTGTGTGGATGTGTGTGTGAACGTGTACTAGCGCTGTGCTCCCACGAAGCAGCTGAAGTAAGCAGTTCCAGAGGGCTGACATTGTTTTGTTGTTGATTCATTAGCTAGCACTGGAGTGTTTTGTCCTATCCTCATCTGACCCACTGCCACAGTGAGCTAGATATACATTAATTTTTCAAATACATCCCTCCTTCTTCTCTCAATATATCTCTATCTCACAGTTTTTCTCTTTGACTCTTCAACCCTTTTGGCACAGGAGCATATTTTAAAATTAAATGCAGTCCATGCATGTATGCATCTACGTGTGCGGTAGTTGGAGTCTAAACGGCATGTTTCATGTCAATACCGCAGCCTCAGCATGTCCTGGCTCACACCGGAATCAGCCATTCGTTAATAAAGGCCGTGTGAGTGGGACTGGTGGGGTGTGTGTTTTCAGTCGGTAAATAAAACGGCTGCATATTGAGCCAGGCTCCGGTCACAGTGGGCCACATATTTAGCCTTGCACCACTCCCTCACCCCCTCACCCCCTCCCCTCCCTCCTCCTCTCCAGCTCCATTGATCTCCGGGCCACTGACAGATGGTCACTATCCACCCCCCCCCCCCCACACACACACACACACACACACACACCCACCTCTTCCCCCTGTTACCGGGGAAAACGTGTGGGAGGAGAGAGGGGAATCTGAGGGGGTGGTGGCAAGGGCAGGTAGTTAGCATGCTACCATTTACACATACGTGCACACACATAACCCCGTAACTACACACTGTCACACACATCGGGGGCGAATGTACCGGGACACATAGTATCCAAAGTTTTAGCTAATGGGGGTGTATTGTGAGAATGATGACTGAGTTTGTGACTAATAGGGTCAAACCAGGGTCTAAATCTGCACCTATCATCCATTATTCATTCATACACACACACACTCTCTGTGTGTCTGTGTTTTTCTCTCTCTATCTATTGCTCATTCTCTTTCCATCCCTCCCTCTCGGCAGCAGCAGATAGCATCAGTGAGTGAGGGAGATGGGGAGGGAATAGTGTAGCGGGTCGTTGTATCTGGCTTGATGCGAGGAAATCATTTTCTGTCCATCATCAAACCTCTCTCTGTCTTCCTTCTCTCTCCTCATTTCCTCTTTCTCTCTTCACCAGCTTGCCTCCTGCAGCACAGCCCCAAATCACAGCTTGTGTGACCTTGCCCCTGCCGCCCTGTGTGTGCCTGTGTACTGTACATGGTGCGTGTGTGTGTGGTGTGTATCTGTGTCTGACCTTGTTCCTTATTTCGGTCCATGTTGTTATGTTGCTGGCCACACCTACGCCAGGCAGCCAGGTAGGGAGGAGGGAGATGAGGATGGAAAACAACAGACAGAAAGAAAGTAGAGGAAGGAACAGGGTAAGAATTGAGATTTATGGGAGAGAAGTAGAAGGGCAGGACTTCATTCACAGAGGGAGATAAATGAGAGAGAGTGACAGAGGAAGAGAAAGAGAGAGACACTGGAGTAAAATAATGGTAATAGCCAATGACCTAAATTTCTAGCTGGCATCCCAAGTGACCAAGTGTTGCTTTGGGTCATTACATTACCACAACCTGCCAGAGGTTTATCATAAAAACCACAGCAGGTGTGTAAGATAGTTGTGTGAGTACACTCGTGTGTGTGTGTGTGTGTGTGTGTGTTAGGGAAAGGTTAATTGTAGCTTGCCCTGTAGCTTGTGGCTGTGGGCTCATCTTTTATCGTATCTGCTTCTCCATTTCCGATGGGACGCGCAGCTAATTGGTTTCTGCTCCGTGTGCTCTGTCATAGGAAGATACATTATGGCTGTTCAATGGATCACTCCCAGTGATCCACTCCTCCCCTTCCCATATACTGTACAGCCCCACCTTCTCCTCATCAGCCATCGGCTCCCAGCACACATGAAAGAGACCTGCCAATGTGTTGTATGGTATTATATCGTGATGACCTTAACTTGGTCATAGCCTGTTGTCATGGAAGCTACATGTTAGCTGTTAGCTCAGTTAGCTACAGGGAGTAAAAGTGCCTGTGTCTTGAGCATGTCATGTTGCATGGCAGCTAGCAGCATGCACAGTGACACTGTCCTTTTGAGATTAGCCTACAGTAACAGACAAAGATAATAGAGAATGCCACTGAGGTCTAATCGGGATATATAACCCAAGACCATCAGCTATGCGCTAAAAAGGATAACCGCCCTCCCACACATACACACACTCAATGAAGAAAAGAAAAAGAAAAAAAAAAACAATCCTGGATCTTTCAAGGTTAGGCCTATATGTTTATCTTGCAAGGTGATTTAGGATTAGTGTCAGTATAATCTGTTTTCCTTTAATCGTACATGTTTGACCACTGAGTGATGAAGAGCTTTTTGTTAATTGGATTTAGAGAATTACTTGACTTGTGTGTCCACAGACAGCAGCTCTGGACTTAAAGCAGTAATTCTCCCGAATGCAGCATGTTTTATAAGATATCTTATTAACAGTATTAGCATCAAGGTTAGACACAGAAGCAGAGAATGATCAGCTCTGCCAATAAAATGAGTCGACCCGAATGGCACCTTGTAAAGCATATACTGCACGGGCTGCCAGGGTAATCTAAAGCACTGAACCTCAGATGTGGGCCACTAATGACACCTCCCGGTCCCATCCAGCACCCATAATGAGGTGTATGTGAGAGGGTAAGCTCCCTAAAGCAGTGGCCCTTCCCAGTATGGGGCAGGCTCAGTTTAGAGAGGATCCAGTCTAAAGACACCAGCAAGCATCCGGATTAGGCCTTGCATAAAGATAATGAGAAGATTCAGCCTCCATTCCACTAATCACACATCTATCACCCCGGAAAAGGACAGCCATCAAGACTAAAATGAATTACAGATTAAAGCCCAAAGGACATCTGTTTGGATGGAGATTTGGGTATTTGGGAGAATTTTACTTTATAAAGGATCAGATAGAGAAAATAGATTTAGGTTAGAAGATTGGAGATGTTGGTGTTGGCTGAGCTGATCGTAGAAATTGGGGGACTGTGTCGCTTACACGTGACCCTGAAGGCTCAGCAGAACAGAACTAAATGCAACTCAGTGACACATGAATGCTTGTTGTTTTAGTCTGACATTGTATCGTTGTGCGTGTGATTGTTGGTTACTCTTGCATCCTCGTCAGCTGTCTGTGGAACAATAAACCCCTACAGAGAAATTGACAAAGACTAAAAAGGAAGACACACACAGGCAAACACAGGCACACACACACAATCCTGTTCAAGAGAACTCAACAACGCTGCAGGAAATAACAACAAAGCACTGCAGCTTTAAATGTCCAGAGCTCGCGCAAGCTCACACACGTACACTCAGTGTGTGCCACGTTCAGTCACTGATATCATCTCCTGTCTATTCCCTGTATTCATCCTTTTGGCTGTGACAGGGTATTTTTCATACTCGGTCCCTCCATTGTGATCACAGTGCTGAGTCTCTAATGCGATGCGGGTGCGGCCAGAGCGGCAGGTTCCACCCCGGGCTTCGCTGACTGAGGGATTCAGGGCAGTCGTCCTCCCATCGAGGAGGTGGTGACAAGCCGAATAAACACAAACGCCCAAGGAAAGTGAGGAATAAAGCATCCCTCCGACTCTCTCTCCCTCGCTCCCTCCCTCTCTTCCTCTTCCTCTCTTTCAACTCTGATGCGAGTTGACGGGTAGCAGTGTTCTGTCACCAGTCAGACAGCGGAGAGGATATTTCTGGTACAAGTGTACAGGAGGAGGACAGAGGACATCTTTTTACTGTGACAGGGATTTTGTCACCAGGAGTATTCATAGATGTTTGCACATATGGATGCATGTATGATTATGCATTTTTTTCTCCATTGTTGTGTGTGTGTGTGTGTGTGTGTTTACAATGCTTTGTGGTCAGTCTCTAAGTTCTTAATGCAGGAGCCATTGCATTAGTGCTGTCTGCTTCCTGCCATCCGCCTCCTAAATCATATTAGTACTCTGTGTTTTTGTCTCATCAGCTCTTATGCAACACACACACACACACACACACATACACACACACACACACACACACACACACTTATCACTAAAAAACAAGCAAGTTATTATACTGTTATGATTATATCATTTCTAATCATTTCTAATATATTTTAATATAATATATATAATTTTTTTGCTGCCACCATTGTGATGGTGGCAGGGCTGTATTGTTTGACGTTTGTATTGATTTAAGTGCTTATTGATGACACTGGAGCACTCACACTTACAATCAACTTACCTACAATGAGTGTCATGGGAAGATTACCCTGAAATTGCTACTGGGTAAGAACATCCATGCAAGTGCTTAGCTTAAATATCATGATAAAATAGACAAGATGGATTAAGAAATTATATGATACAGACCATAAACATTCTGGCCAGGCCCAACATTACATTTATGGGTCTGTAAGGTTTTCAATCCCACTGTTGTTCAGTTTCTGTCTTTGAACAGCTCCCCCATAAAACAAAATGTAGTCTCTAAACTGATACTGGGAGATATGATTATATGAGAAAGAGGGAGATAAAGATTCATCTGTTTCTGTTCTATTTGTGTTTTCCTCTTCTGAAAGGTCTCAGATAAAAGTGCCCATTGTTAGTGATGTAGCCATCTGCAGGTTGTAGCTGCTGTGAGGAAACAGTATTAGTTGCACACACACATACATCTGAGTCTTATGACAGTATTGTGGTTAGCTTACACCAGTGACAATGCTAATGCAGTGTCAGTGGTGTAAGCTGAAGCTAAACAAACAACAATTAGCAAACAGAGACGTTACCTGGGAACAGCTTTTCATAACACCTCCTCTCATCCTATTTGTATACTATAAATATACTATAAAAAATACTATAAAAAACTATAAATATACTGTAGGTTTGATCACAAGTCAGTGGCGTGGGCCATCACCTATTTAATGGTTACATCTGTTTTTGTATTGAGGTTGTTATCACCCAATTATAAGTCACATTATGTATTTTAATAAATATATCTGGATGCATAAAAATGTGATTTTGCTTACACTCTTATTAGATCCCCAAAAACCACATATGGAAGTTTTCAGGCTTGAATTGGAAACTGAATTTTGCACAGTCTGTGCACAATCCAGCTGCAATGCTGCGGCTACCAAACAAAATTAAGTGGGAGAGTGAAGAGAGAAAACCTGCAGCTCCAGATGTTCTGTAAACAAACACAATAGCATACACAGCAAACAAACAGCCATTCTAAGGCCAAAATGCCAACATACAGTTAGGGTTGGGCAGTGACTTGTCAGCCTCAGGTTTAATTAGGCCACCTTTGCTTCATGACAATATTGGCTTCACAGGATTTTTCTATCACTATATATAGAAATCCTTTGAAGGGTGTATATATATATATATATATATATATATATATATATATATATATATATATATATATATATATATATATATATATATATATATGAGTCTTATATATGCAACAATTAGTCGATTAGTCCATCAACAGAAACGGCAACTATTTTTGATCGATTGATTTTAAGAAAAAATGCCAAAATTATCTTGTTCCAGTTTCTCAAATGTGTATATTTTCTGCTGAAAGCTCTAGATATTTGATATTTCATGATGCCACACACAAACACACACACGCACATGCACATCAGTATCTCTTGTGCTTCCTGTGTATGCTTGAAAACTTTCATCTCGAATCTAAATCAGAAACAATCTAAATACTCACTGAGACACACATTCATGCAAGCACACAGCCACACACTTACACACGTACTAAATAAACCCAGCAATGAGCCAAGGTGGACCACAATGTGTGGCAATGTTTGGGTGTATTTTTGCTTGAGAGAGTTGTTTCCTGTGAAACTGTATTTTACGATGTGCTTAAACCCAGCTGCAGCTCCGCTCTCACATGTCAGACAGACAGTCTGCACTCTGTGTGCAGTGCCTGCACTGTTAATAAGGTGACGGGTGAGAGGTAGAACTGATGACAGCAAGTATCTCCACTAAAGTTTAACAAAATTTATTATTTTGTCGATTAATCGTGTCTTTTTGGCAATAAAATATCAGAAAAAGGTGAAAAAGCTCAAAGTGACGGCTTCAAATGTCTTGCTTTGTCTGACCAACAGTCCAAAACCCAAAAAATTCAGTTTACTATCATAGACTAAGGAAACCCATCAAACTGGTATGCAGCCTCATCTGCATACGGTGTGTGTTTAAGTGTGGTGGTGTGTGTGTTTTAGATTGTGCCTCACTTTATCTCTTCACTCTCAAAGCACCTTGCGCACCTTTAATCTCCTCCAGGGCAGCTCGGAACAGAGGAATACACACATACACACACTCATTCCTCTTTGTGTTTTGAAGCCTAATCAGGAGTGCTGGAGGTGAGATGTTCTTTTGGTGTTACCTTGGCGAGGTCTCGACCTTCTTTTCCGAGAAAGTAAACTTCTCTCAAGTCATTTAAAGCTTCCTCATCTTCCCCTCTAAGCGGATAGCGCTCTGACTTCTAAGCTGATAGGGCTGTGGTTAAGGAGATATGGCCAGTGTGTTTATGTGTGTATGTTTGTGTGTGGGTCAACGTTCAGAGCCAGGTTTTGTGGGTGTGGAGATCTGGGCTAAGAGGATAAGAGAGAGAAGTTTGACGGTTTTAACTCTGTACTAAATGCTGGATCCTAGATGTATTTGTAATATTTTCATCTGTCTGTCCACGTGTCTGTATCAGTGTTTCTAAGGCAGTCAGTGTGTTGCTCACACTCTCTGTCTCTGTTATGGAATCTACTCTTATGTAAGGGTTCCCAATTTTAAATGGATTTCAACAGTCAGCTGCCTCAAACCACCACCGACTATCTCTCAATATCTTCTCTTTCTTACACACGAGCATTGACACGCTAATCGTTCTGACATGGTGGAAAGATTGCTGCAGCATTTGTTGCATTTAAACCAAAAACTGTTAAAATTTAGTGAACACAGATGCAATATTGTGCTCTCATATGCTCATTAACCATTCATGTCCCATATCAGATATGGTCTTCAAGGGCTCTAATATCCTGTTGCGACATCCCGGTGAGGCGGATGAACTTAAGTGCATGTGTGTCTGTGCGTATGTGTGTGTGTGCAAGTGCGTGGATGCACATTTGGGTGCATTAGCGTGTGTTCGTCGGCCCTGTCCAGATGTGCAGGAATGGCTGTGTGTTGTAATGCTTCCTGTTTTGCAAACTGTCTAAGGTCAGCGGAGGGCTGTGATGCTCGGCTGAGTGGAGACAGAGGGCAGAAAAAAATAGAAAGAGGGGAGACAAGTTATATTGTACCGAATGGTCATGTCAAACAAAATACAAAATAATGAACCATTTTAGTAGCTTAGCAGGTTCATATGCACATTGTGACAGATGTGAAACTAGGTTATCACATGCTCTACCTTTGTCTTACCTTTCCATTTTTTTGCCACCATGCCCTAAAGAAACATTCTCAAAAGACGTAAAAACTTAAACAATAACAAAAACCACAAAGGTTTTACTAGCATCCTGTTTGTGTGAGTGTATGTCACTTGTCAGGAATGCTGTAATGATTGTCTTTGTTGCAGACAAACAGCCACTTTGGAAGTGTATGACTATTTTAAAGACTTACACACATCGATGTACCTCCAGCGATGTGTGCAAGTCCTTAATACAGCCGTTTTATGATGTAGGAGCAGTGATGCTGAACCACACACATCTATCATGTGATAAGGGTACTGTAGCCCGAGGAGTGTTACGGTGACACTAACATATGTGCACACACGTGGACGGGACAGGGACAAATGAACTCCGGAGGGAAGGAAGGAAAGAATAGAAACAGGGGCCATTTCTCAAACCTTTATTCAAATTCTGCATAACTCAAGCTCTTGCTGGTAAAGGCGCACACTCGTGTGCGGGCAGATGCATGAACACGCATTTACAGCCACTACACAGAAACACACTGTCAAAGAAGGATGCACAAACACATACACACCCATATGCACACAATGGCAGACTGCTCCTGCAAGGACACGGCCATTAGTGTGTCTTTGGGGAGTTTATTTTTTTCTTTCTAATGGAGAGGAGAGTCAAGTGACCCAAGAGAGGAAACCAAGTGGACAGCAGTTTGGCTCCCTTATTTTTACACTCACTCTGTCTGCTTGCCAAGTAGCCATCAGACATCCACATCATGAAGCAAACTCTTTCTACTTCCTCTACTTTTAAGGGACAAAGCTGGCAATATTTTATATTTTTCTTATTGTCAACAAATCCCATTAAAAGCAAAACCAAAAAATGAATTTATTCCACCAACTAGTATTGCATGTGTAGCCAATGCCTGATATAGCTTATTTCTCTGTGCAACAGGCGTCCATTGTTGTCCGAAGACTATTAAAAACACATAAATGAGTCACACTGTTGACACACTGGGTGACATGTTCTTCCATTATGGATAAACAGAATATGCCAAAATAAAATGCCCTATTTCTTTCATCCTTTACACCTCTAACTTTCTATTTTTCTTCTTTCCGTCTCTTTGTTTTGTCTGAGAGCAGACTTGCTTTAGGATGCAGAGGTTTTGCATGCATGCAGTACATGCATGCACTTACAATAACACTCTCACTCTGACTTTCTGACTCTCATTTCAAGAGTCTAAGTGGGCCATTATGAAAGGCTCCGCAGCTAGTCTCACAGCCTCTTCAGCACTGGAGTGTGTGTTCACAAGTGTATCGAGAAGAGACAGGTGGAGCGCACTGTCCCAACACATACATGCACATGCACACAAGCACTTCTACACACACACACACACACACACACATACACACACTCAAAAACCAGATCAGTGTAATTCATCTGCACCCCTGGGGAGCTGCCAGGGCTGACAGGGATATTTGCATCCCTAATTCCACCACCACACCCCCTCCCCATGCCAGCTGGGACCACCAGGGACAGGGCAGAGGCCGGGCAGGAAGTGTTTTACAGACGTGCACTCACACCGCACACACACAAACACACAGGCACATGCACAATCATGCAGACCGTATCTAATCAATTTGACGCTGATGTTAAACAAAGCTCACGTTTAGGGTAATTAAAATCCCCCAATTAAAGCCTGCATGTGTGTGCGTGTGCCTGAGTGTGTGTCAGACTTTGTCTGTGTTTGCATATTTTAAGGGTTCTTTGTTCCTGCTAAACCTTTGTATGAACAGATTAAAAAATTGAACATTTTAAAGCTGAAAAGTGTCTCTTTATCGCCCAAATTTCCTTACTGTGCATCGCTACCTTTCATGTGAGCACCTCCAGCAGAACAAAGTAGTTCTATTTTTGTATATATTTTTTTTATGAAACATTTGCAGTGTGTGTGAATGTCTGTGAATGTGTGTGTGAGCGGCAGAAGGTTGGATCCCAATGACTTCATCATCTCTCCACTGAGCTGCCTGTCCCCAGGGCTGCCTAATCAATTGTCTATGTGGCCATTCTCTTTAGGAGAAATCAATCCAGCTTTATAAACCGGGTCTGGTGTAAGTGTTTCTCAGTAGGTTAGTGAGTATGTGCATGTGAGTAGACCCACAGTGCATATACATATGTGTGTACGTGAGCACAGTGTTCAGTCTGCATCTGTTGTTGAGATTGACACCTCTGGCAGCTCATGATTTGCCCTCCTCACTCATTAGAATGGCCTCTCCCCCTTCACCTCCTCACTAGCCAGCTGGACTGATTCATAGGAGGGGTGGTTGGGAATGGGCTGAGTTTATGTGTGGGGGGTGTTTTCAGGGTCATATGTGTTAGATGTCTTCACTATGTTGTTTCGAGAGAGGTATTTGTCGGTTTTGCCAAAGTTTAAAAGATTGATTTTGAACATTTAACAAGACGAAGAGTCTACAGCCATGCTGGTGTCTAACACATTTTTTAAAAAGAGAATATATAAACTTGAAAATGATGAACCTTAGATGTAGTATATTTGTTTGACAAAAACGACTTTGTAACACAGTCATGGTTGTAAAAGTACACTTTTATTTTTTAATTTGTATTTTCGTCTCCCCGTCTGTCCCTCGGTTATACTAAATCTCTTGCTGTGCTCATTTGGGAGTCAGCTGGCCAGTTCTAATGGTCTATTGAACTGAACCTTAGGGGTGAACAGACTGTCCCATATCTTACCACTATAACTCTTTTATCACCATCCCCCCCATCACACAATAAGTACACATCAGAGAGTAGGAGAGAGAGCAAGGTCATGTGATGCAGCTTAGGTGTCCTGATTAGTTTACTGTCTATGTGAGACTATATGTGATAGATTATATGTGAGTGTAGATTTCTTCCTAGTTCTCAGTCATGCTCTAGGTCTGACCCCTGACTAGGTTTGAGCTTGCAGCCCAGAAAATCTTATGATCGTAGCAACAAAAGTGGGAGCAGGACCACATATCAAGCTCTTAGATTGACATGTTTTGAAATGGAAACGGTACGTTCCTGAGCATGAATACAGCGTGTCTGTATCACTAAGTGGAGCCACTTTGGTGTTGATTGCATTCAGTCTTTCAAACCCCTGCAGGAGCTGTCTGAACACGAACACACACACACACACGTATTAAACAGCAGTCTGGCTGGATGGCCCAGCATGAATCTACCTAGCCCAATCTGAGCAGATTACAGCATATTAGGAAGGGGTGAGACAAATGCCAGTGTATCCCCTGGTGGGTTTAAATGAGAAAGGATTTTGGTTTATTCTGCTGTGGAGAGAGCAGGGGGCAAAGGGGCACAGTGCAATGAGCGGGCACCAGGGCATTGTGACAGAGGGTGGTTGGAGAAGAGGGAAAGAGGGATCCAGGCAGACAGACAAAGACGTGTGAGACCTGTATATTCTTAAAGGTCTCCTCTGTTGTTTTGTCTGTCTGACTGCCATCATAGTTAATTTAGTTAGCTCCACTGCCATCGGGAAAAACAACTGTGCGTACACTGCTGCTGTTACCTCTGTCATATCTTTTCCTTGTGAGATTCTCTAGTTTCATCATTGTAGCCTGTTCCCCTGTTGGAGATTTATGTTTCAGGCTTTGTTTAGATGATTGGGTGTAATCCTAGATTTTGGTCACTGAGTGCGGGGACTGAACATAATATGTTTACCATTACAGTATATGATAATCAGTCTGCATGGTTAGTTTTGAGCATAGCCAATAGAGGAAACATCCATGATCATCATTTATTAACTCATATTTGGTCATATTTCATATTGTATTTACTATTATTAACTCCATGTGCATTTGTACGTATATACTGTATATTTGTAAATGTTTGTAAATGTGTGAACAGAAAGGCAGTGTTTTTGTCATTCACTAATTATGTAATATGGCATTTCATCTCTAAAAATATCCGTTTGTGTGTGTGTTTGTGTGCACGCATGTGTGTATGCACCCCCTGCAGACCCGGAGTCCCAGAGGAAGAGGACCGTGCAAAATGTTCTGGACCTTCGACAGAACCTGGAGGAAACCATGACCAGCCTGAGAGGGGTGCAGCTCAGCCACAGGTTAGCCACACACACATACACACACACACACACACACACACACACACACACACAAACATGACTGCATAGCATTGTACAAAAGAAACAAAAAGAAAAGACAAACAAAACAACAAGCCAAGAATAGTAAAAAAAAACAAAAAAAAGCAGTTGAGATGGGCAGATTCTTATTGACATTGCTAACAGTGTCTTAGGGTGTGGTGGTTAACTGCCTGTGGGCTCTCAGATCAATATCAGTATTCCTGATAGACCAGTAGCCATTAGCCTGTCATTTTCCGCCTGCTCTGCTCTCCCTCTGCGTTGGTTAATACGGAACTGAACCAGGATTAGCTCAAAGCTGACTTCAAAAGCTGACCGTGCCAATGCACACTCACGGCTCATATTCATACACACAAGACATGCAATACGTGTATGTAAGCATTTGTGCGTCCTAGTCCTTCCTCTGCTTCCTGTCTTTCATTGACTGATTCTCATTTCATTCAGCGCGTCTTCAGGTTCTGTCCTTGAGAGCTTCCCCTCTTGTCTGCCGGTCCATGCGTCTCCTGCCATGTATCCTCTCTCAGTCCCTCAGTGGGAGCTCCCTACATGAAGAGCAAATCAGCAGATGGTTCCCTGCTGGAACACATCTCCTTTGCCATTCATACTTTTTATCGTACTGTAATAACCTTGAATCACTCCCCGCTGTCCCTGAAGACATATTCTGCTTTGAGGCCTACAGGCTGTCCGCGGAAGTTTCCTGTGCAAACAAGATGTCATATTTCCTGTGAAAAACGAGTGTTTAGAGTGTGAGGTTTGCATGAATTAAACAAATGGATTGGCGAGCAAGCAAATTGTTTTGTCTACACATATTTTCCCTGATATATACTGTATGCATAACAAGCAGAAAGCCTGTGAAAATCCATTCTAGCAAGACGTGTAGCATCCTCTCTCTCATCCTCTCTCCACTTCTTTCCTGCCTGTTTTATGTTAGCGGTTAAGCATTTCATGTGAAAATGTCTGGTTTTTGTGGAGATGATTCTGTATCCTGGAGACAAGATTAATTTTAATGTAGCAGGCAAGTGCACGTACTGTCACACAGTTTGAGAGCCAGTAACTTTTAATATGCTAATGCTCATCATTCTCACCCCAGACACTAAGCAGTGATGTGCTGTGCTGCTTTAGCATAGGGAAACGCATGATAACGTATATAACATAAATGTTATGTAGACTCACACAAATGTGCGCCGGCATATGTGACAGTGCTATGCCATTTCAAGCAGAGCACAGAGGAACATAAAGGCGTGTTTGCTGACAGGAAAAGAACATGAAAACACAGACATGCACAAATATTACTTACGCATGTGTACAAATATACAAAGGCACTCTGGACACACATACACAGACACCTGGAAACCAACTAATCCCTAAGCCCCTGTAAAATCAGTATAGGGCTTTATACACTGAGGTCCCACTGAGGGAAGAGGATGCAGCGTGGGGAGAGGAGGAAAGATGATTGGATGGAGGAAGCAGATCCTAAGCTCTTCTGAGAAAAAAAGGGGAAATGACAGACATTCACTTCCTGTCTGTTAAAGCCGTGCCCGACCTTTTCAAGCCTTTCGGGGAGCACATTGCTGTGAATATTTCTTTTTTTTCACCACCTAAGAACCCTAAAACATGTCCTCTTTTTCATTCCATAGCTGTGTGGAGGGGACCATGTGCTACGACAGCGATGAAGCTGCTGCGTTCTCAATTTCCAGTCTATCAAATCGCTCCTCGCCGTTGTCGTGGCGCCAGGGTCAAGCCAGCCCCCGTCTGCAGGCTGGTGACGCTCCGTCCACAGGCAACACCCAGTCAGACGTCCCCCTCCGGATCAGCCACACCTCTCGCATCCAACTCATTGAAGCACTGGACGACTCTGATCCGTCCCTCCTGAAGGGAGATTACCTCAGCAGCAGCGACCTCGGCGGGAAGAGCCCAAACGAGGATGATGATGAAGATGATGATGATGATATTGATAATCTGGGGAATGGGTAAGTTGTGTTTTTACCCTTGCTTCATTAACCCGAGCAGCATATAGAATATTTTATGACCTCATGACGCTGCAGTCTGCAGGAACCAGGACACTTGTCTCATTAATGGTCTTAGCATTGCTTGTGAGGTGAATCCTGCCACCTGCCAACTGTTACAACCCGACAGCTGCAGTCAGGCCTGTAGTTAGTGGTTTACCAGCACAACAAAGCCTTGATCAGCCCCTCTATAATGCATCACAAGCCCCCGTCATAGTGTCTGCCTTGACACTGGCAGCTGTAGCCCCCACTGGTGCAGCTGGCTCTGCCGCAGTCAGAAAACAGCCCTCTGGCAGAGTCCAGGAATGATGTCACAATCATCGAGCCCCCTTGCAGAGTTCATCCTGTCACATTCAGCTGCGAGCCCGCCAGCTTTGCCAGCAGGCTTGCAAGTGGAGGACCCCTCGCAGCGTTGGCTCACCAGAGCCCCCTGGCAGAGCTAGAATGCAGATGTCTTTGGAAAACTGGTAACTCATTCTGCCTAGCCAATGTGGGATCAGTCAGAGCTGTCAAGGTCCGAATGAGTTTTGTTTTAAACCAGCCATGGATTCCTTGGATCAAAAGATTCAATGTTGAGATCACATTGGAAAACAAAATGTGAACTATTTCAGCTTGGTTTATCAAAAATGTTCATCTGCGTGTTTGCTGTGTTGTGTAGTGGTTGTTACCCAGGTGGTGTATGTCTTTGAAGCTTTGTTCTCTCCTATAATTGGAACATCTTCGAAGGTATTGTTTCTCACATCACACACACACACACACACACACACACACACACACACACACACACACACACCTTTCAGTTGAGTTCACACAGCACAGCTGGCTGTGGCAGCAAAGACTGAGCAGTTTGCAGGAAAAGGGTCTCTAACCTTCATTTGTTATCTGCTATAAAATGGACCAGAAAGGAATAATCCCAATCATGTTAATGTGAATGTGTTTGGGTGTTATTTATGACAATAACCTGATGACCCATAAAGATTGTGTGTTGTGCCTTTGTGAACATTGTTTTTCTTTGACAACTGAGTCAGAGGGACAGGTCATGAGAGAGAGCATGCTGGTAGCTGCTGTTAGTGTTCAGATTGTTATTTAGCTCCCTGAGTCTCCGTCAGTTAATTAAGTTTCACATCAGTACACAAATAGAAGAAATTAAGTTTAGAGGGTCTATTGAAGAATGACCTAAGTTGTGTTCCCTGGACCTCCCTGGTTAGTTTTGGAGAACTTGCAGCCCTTGTCCTAATATGAGGAGGTTTGACACAACGATTTTAACTCAGTTGCACACACAGCGTCATGTTTCACTGACCAACTCTAAGAACAGCGAAGAAAAACACATTATCTCATTGTAAACTATGATCCTGGCAGTGTGTGCGTGTAAAGCTGCAGAGCTCGTCCAACCAAACTTAAAAAAAAAAAATTCCTCTGCTGGCCACAGCTTGACATCTCCATGGTAACCACAAAAATGCACCCCCAGTCAGCAGGAAATCAATTGCAACACAGTTCAGGTCCCTGTAGCGTTATTGTGTATCTGGTCATGGCCTCCAATTAGTGGTTGTACAGGTTTATATTGTGCTTTGTGTGAGGAGGCAAAACAAGAGGCAACATTTGTTGGCAGGCTAAAGGAAAAAGATTGAGAAAGAGAGATGATAGACTGACAGGCAGACAGACAGACAAAGAAAAAGGGAAAATGAAGCTGTTTTTATCTCTTTCTGCCAAATTGTGACTGAATTAATTAAGATATTAAAGTAAATGTTGTATCATTCATGATGTCTTGCACTAGGCGAAGGTTCAGGCAAGGGGGGATATTGTGAACATGCAAATAATCTAATGTAATCCTAAACAATAGCTTGAGATTGTGTCAGAGAGATGTTGATCCTATGGCTGCTAACTAACTAACGTAATCTAATGTTGAATATTTATCCAATAAAACAAATTGTGTATTCCATAACATATCCAAAAATAGTGAAATATGCCCCTCACAAATTCCCAGAGCCCAAATTGATGTCTTCAAGTTGTTTGTTTTACCCTACCAACAATCAAAAAATATTCAATGATAGAAAACAGAGAAAAGCAGCAAATCCTCATATTTGAGAATCAGCAAATGTTTGGCATTTTAGCATGATAAATGTGAAACTACTGATCTAGTAACTTAAAGACTAATGTTTTCTTAGGCTGTGGTGCGGTGCTGGCTGCAGCTTCAGACTGATATGTCTTTACCACTAGAGGGCAAGCTAGTGTTGCTGTTCCCTCCTTCCTCGCTGCTCTCCACCCTATCAATTTAAAGTAGCCCCATGCTGGATTACTCTCCCTTATCTCATAATTTATTACACATACTCATCCATTAAACATAGAGGCACTACCACTGTCATACAGAGGTCACACTACACAACCATATCTCATCCCAGCATATATAATACATAGGATTTCCCCACATACATTATGCATCACAAACACACACATGTTCTTTGTTTGGGTTATGTAGTCCTCGTCTCTTTGTTCTGTTAAATTGTGAGGAAACAGTGTGTTAAAATGTTAGAGTATGACCATAAGCATATATGGATGAGCAGGATTTGACTCATCATTGGTCTCACGGTGACTCACTTTAGTTATACTATATAGGCACGACTCACATTCACATACAAAGGTAAGTGTACCGTGACTGTACCGTGACCTGCCTGACACACAGACCCTATCCACTCACACATACGCACTGAGTCAGGACCCCTTATGTCAGTTATCCGCTTCCTGTGCTTTTCTAGCCCGGGCCTCTGCTTGTCTGATGAGTGCCACATACATCTGGAACCAGACCCCTCCCAGTATCCCCCCACACTCTCACTCACACACGTCATTCCCACCGGGAAACAGCGGGAAGGGGGACGATGAGGAGGTCATTCCTCTGAGTGTGTGTGTGTGTGTGTGTGTGAACGTAAACAGTAATGAGGTGTGGTCCAATGTAGGTTGTGGATTTATTTTTTGGACACTGTGACAGTTTTAGAGGTTAGGACTTAAACCACTTAAATCAGTATTTTTTTTTTTACATGAACAACAATTGCCTGTAATGTTTAATGTGAAAGAGGTTGCTGGCAGAAATAAACCAACAATTATCAAATCTGCAGCTCTACAGACATTTTTATGTCTCTTTTAGTTTGTTGTTTTGTTTTTATGGCCCATGGTACACCTCAGTCTCAGCCGATTTCAGCAAACAAGCTGTGATAATGCTACCTGCCCAGCACCAAACGACAGGCAACAAAGTTAGCAAAAAGCAGGTGAAGAAAATCGAACATCTAGCAAGCTAAAGACCCAGATGTTTTTCTCAGGAGTTGGTGGAGACAAAACAGACAGATAGATACTTGGCCAGACACACAGGACTCCAGTGGTATGATAATGTTGCTTCATGTCTGCTAGATGTGACCTGCGCATTAGGGAAGCTGATTGGTTGATCCAACATCATGTTGAAAAGTTAGGGCATACATTTTAGCGTACTGCCACAAACGATCTTCTAGTAGAGCATAAGAAAATAAATTCCTCTTCTAGGCACTTAAGTTCGTTGCCCATCTTGTCAGTGTCCCGTCCATTTGTTTCACTGCTGTAGTGATTAATTTGCACTCATTGGGGTGTAATTGATTTCCGTTTCCTGATTTCTTCTGCATTTTCTTTACATTGTGGTTTGCTGCATGTGACACTGCTTGCGAATGGACACGTATGTTATACCCCCAACCTGTACAAGTATAAAAGAAACACGCGTGTATGTTTGCTTACGTGCAGCCCAGAGAAGCATAATTCCAGCTTAAGTAGGCATTTGTTTTAAAATGATAGATACTTTAACAACTTTATATGGTGATAACATGTCAAGGCTGTCTGCATGACAGCTTGGTTTGGAGTTCTTCTGCCTCCCAGTGGCTAAAAAATGATGAGTGAAGCTTTAAATAAGAGTTCACAGGACAGTATATATAATCTGTATCCCTCAACAACCTCTATATGTAACCAGCAGGAATTGCAGCTGGATCACCTCACCTGCATCACAGTCTCCACATTCCTCCCATTCCCAAAAGGTGAGCAGTCCGCTGTCTAGAGAAGAGCTAACACCACGAAGCACAACAGGGTAAATGCTGTCATTAGCTTGTTTCTCTTGAGATCAACACTGTGAAAGTGCACAAAGGCAAAGATATAGTGCTCAGGAAGGGAGAGTAATGGCTGTGTGTGTGATTTTATGGCAAACCTGCATAAAGCACAAGGTCTATGTGTCTGAGCCTTGATAGTCAGTATTGATTGTTGTCGTTGGAGTGGTGATAATGGACTCGACGTGCACATACACACGTGTCGACGATTGGATGAGCGTGTGGCTTGTTTTCTGCCCTGCTGGGCACAGACGCTTTTGTTTCTGGATGGAAGAGCTCCCATCCTCAGCGACCTCCCATTCGTAAACGCACAGTCTCCATGGTTACGCTGCGAGACAAGCTGGTTCACTGCACTAAATGTCTGAATTATGAAAACATTAGTTTGGAGCAGGACACACACACACACACGCGTGCGCGCTAAGCTCCCTGAAGCTTTTTAGTGTCTGCTGGTTTAAGTGTTTTGATTTGGTGCTGTCTGCTTTCTAGAAAAGCAGAAGTGAGCTGGTTGCTCTCAGTGTCACTCCAGCACAGTACAGGGAACTGAAACAGAAAGAGGAACGTTTTAATAGAGAAGTAATCTGTTTTGAACACAAAAGATGCCTGGAATAAGCTTTGATGTCGTCAGTAGTTACTTCAGCCTCATGCCTGCCACTAAATGTTTGGTGTTATTCAAACACTGGAGGTCATTATCTGGCCCTTAACTGATGGCTATCTGACCATATCGATGGTTAAGCACTCCTAATTAGATGTAACTCCAAGACCTTGTCATTGCCCCTAAACCTTATCTCCAGTGGGACAGTCAAATGCATGTGTGTGCATGTGTGTGTGGTTGGGAGAGCAGTGTTATTTCTCTCAGGTCAAGCTCAATCCTGCTGTAGTCTTACCCCATCTACTGGCCAAAAACTAGAACCTCACACACACACACGCACACACACACACACACACACACACACAAACACACACAAAGAGAGAGAGAGAGAGAGAGAACCTAATGCAGCCTGACACATCTGATTAAATTCCTTATTATTCCGATTAAATTGAATTCCTCTTCCCACATCTGGATCTGATTTACATTACAGGTGATGGATCCGCTCACTCTCTCTTTCTCTCTCTCTCTCTCTCTCTCTCTCACACACACACAGACACACACACACACACCTCCTCCTGATGTGATCCTCAGCGGACACACCCAGGGCTTCCCTCTTGCTAAGGGCCAGATCTTTACACTATGACTCATACTGCGGTCCAGTTATAGACCCCCTCCCAAAAAAACAGCACAGCACTCTGCCCCGACCTGGACGCAGTCACAACATGGGCTGAGATCAAAATTGGCTGTCATGAAATATGGTGGGAGGAAAGAAGAGAAGACTGCAGTTTTTAGCCTTTTTGCTGAGTGACTTTTGAGACTGACATTGGGATTTTGGGACATAAAACAGTTGTGAAATAGAGACATTTTAGATTATTTTTATTTCTTTTTCTGTTCTAAATATCTGATTGCAATTTAATACTTTGATTGCTTATGTTTTGCTGTTGCGTAAGTATCTCTAGAATTTGTATCAAAAACTCTGAGTGACTTGCCTCTCTTCTAAGTCACTTTTACCTTCATAGTGATGACGAACTCTCAACTAGGCCATTCTCAGTTTATTCTTATGAGTTATGGATTATGCCATTAAAAGGTTGTACCAGTAATTTTGCATGTTTAGCCCATTTACTGCTAGCTATTTTGCAAACCGTGCTGGAGTGTATCTATTTTTCCATGCAGCCATTGGTTCCATACTATTTCCATATGATTGGCATGTCCTTGAAAGCTGTGCAATGCATCACAGTAAATGTTTTTGGTTTTGTGAGGTAACAGCGCAGACTTTTCAAATTAATCTGGATTTAGACTGTATCACTATGTAACAATAATGAAGAAAAAGTAAATTAATGCAGACTTGATGAAGACAAGACATATTAAAAAATCTGAAGTTCTACAGCATGCATTGGAAAGTGGTCAGAAGGCTCTATTTTTCCACTGCATGGTAGATGTAAATTTCTGCATCAAGATTTCTCCCGTTCTCACCATGTCTTTCTCTCTGTCTGTATGACATTGTGTGTCAGAGACAATTCACATGTAAAGTTGATGAGAGGCAGATTGAGGTGGGCTTCAGGAGGGTGACGGGCCGTGTGTTGTTCTTGTCATCCACTACCTGCTCTTCTCTGGGCCTCTCTGGCTCGGTGCGGCGCTCCTTTGGCTCTATCTGCTCAGTGCGGCGTGTAATCAATTACTTTTCCTGTCATTATGAAGGGAACTTGACTGAGTGGAGGAGTGCGCTCTTTCTTTGTTCCAGCACGTGTGGGCAAAACACTAGAGAACACCCATGGAGAACACACACACACACACACACACACACACACACACACACACACAGCCATTCACCATGATCACATGAGCATATATGAACAGAGTCATATGGAGATTACTTTGTCATTCTGTACTGTAGTCTACATGCAGTTTGAGAGGCTTTTCAGTTTCATTTTGAGTTAACAAAGCATGACAGCCTTACTTCCACTATAGGATAATTACATTTAGTTCATATCTAGTAGCTGAATTTGTATTTAAATATATTGTTTATCTGCCTGGCTATTTTTCTCAGGGATGATGTAACCGGCTCCAACTGTAACAGCAGGACGCCGCTGACAAACAATAATGACATTAATCTGTTTGTCTGCTAAAGTGGCACAAATACACATCCCACCCACACATGCACTCATATACACATATAGAGGCATACACACACAAATACACAAACACATTAAAAGATTTAACAGAGAGTAACATATGGGGCTGCAGGAGGATTTGCAGTCCTAGAAACCTCCTGACACCCCCTCTTTCAGTAAGAACAATGTCCTTATGTACCTTTTTTATTCTCCTGTGTTTGCTGAGGTTGTTTGAGTCACACGGTTTCATTATTAACCTTCTTAATGCTCTATCATTAGACTACAAAGTTTACTTTTAGTCCAAACAAACAAGGAAAAGTGAATGAGAGTCTCGTAATTGTCAGTTCATCTGTGGTGACTTTCACTGTTGCTTAAGAAAATATTTGCTGTCCTTCTTTTCCTTTCGTCACTCTCTTTTTCTGTCCATGTCTCCCTCTGTCTCTCCTTACACACACACACACACGTACAGTTACACACAAACACTAGTGTTAATGTCCAAGCTGACTGCAGTCAATTCTTACAGGAATACTTGATTTATGTCAAGGATAAGTTTAGTTTGACTACGGGCCATTTCATTATTGTGAAACGTGCTGATGTTGAGCAACAAACACATGTTCTGGATCGGAGCTTGGGAACTGCACTTACATCCCTCGGACAGATTTTCCCACATCGTGCTTTGGAATGAAAGAAAAGTTTGGGAAAGTCAAGAAAGTTAATCTTTTCTCTGCTTCCTTGCTGTCATTTCCTTGAACTTCTACAGCATATATCTCATATTCCCAATATGACTTTACTCTCTCTCTTGAAGGCCATGTCATTCAACTTCACCCAACCACACGCCAAAACCACCGCCATGGCTACTGTTGCCTAGATGCCCCCCCTGCTGAGGCCTGGTAAATCTCTATGGAGACGCTACGGCATAATCCCCGCTAATCCCTGGCTTCCTCTTATGGCAGGGTTGCAAAAGAATAAGAGAACTCAGGGACTTGGTCAGCAGACTGCAAGGACAAGGGGGCGTGGATAGTGGGGTTATGATGGCCATGGTGTGTGTGTGTGTGCATGTGGAGGACCCCCACGTAGTTCAGAGGGATGTGTTACCATGTCAACAATATGACCGTGCAAAGGAAATAAACGGAGTGTGTGAGTGTGTCTGAGGGGACTCAGCTTCTTAACTTACAGAGGTTAAAATGTCACGACTTCTACCAGATGACCAATTTCACCTCATTTCCTTTAAGGAAAGAGACCAATCCCGCTCTTCCCGGAGAATTTACTGAATTCACTCTATTTTATTTTTTTATGATATAATCCCACCTGACCTATAGAGGAGATAAAAAGGAGGAAATGACCTGAAAACAACAACTGATGGTGAACATGATGCTAAATCAACAAGCATAGATATAAACCAGATTGACATCATTCAGTCAACAAACCTTTGCTTTTAAGACTTTGGAGGAAGGCTTCAGATTGAATTTGTTACTGGACTATGAAGGACTACAACAAAGAAGTGTGGATATACAAAACATTTATGTGAATAGTGCAATAAAATATGATTTTATATATATGTAAAGGGTTGGTTAAACCACTAAATCTATTAGTTTTACCATCCTAAATCCTACTAGCTTTTTGTAGCTCTTTATATAAATCCTAGAAAGATGCCACAGCAAAACAAAAGTAAGCTGTAAGCGGACCTTGAGTTAAGAGTTTTAGCCACTAAAGATGGCAGTGACGGTCGGTCAGCCCACTACTTTGGTCCAGACTGAAATATCTCAAGTACTACTGGATGAATTTAGAAGAGATTTTGTACAGACATTCATGGTCCCCAGAGGACTGATCCTCTGACTACCTCTAACACCACCAGCAAGTCACAATTTTCACATATCCAGTGAAATATCTCAACATCTACTAGATGTATTAGTATATTAGTATATTAACATTTTGTACAGACATTCATGGTTTCCAGAGGATGTATCCTGCTGTCTTGTGGTGATTCTCTGACTTTTTCTCTAGTGACACATTCAGGTTCACATTTGTGGTCTTGAGTGAAATGTCTCAACAACTATTGGATGGATTGCGATGAAATTTGGTACAGACATTTATGTTCCCCACAGGATGAATCCACTGACTTTTCATCTAGCGCCATCGACAGGTCAAATTTTTTATTTGTCTAATATTGTTGTACTTAGGTTTATGGCTAAATACCTGCAAAAATAATGACATTCCCATCAGCTTCAGCTTACGTTTTGTTTAGTGCCAATTAGCAAATGTTAGCATGCTAAACTAAGATGGATAACATGGTAAACATTATGCCTCCTAAACATCAGCATGTTAGCGTTGTTCTTGTGAGTATTAGCATGCTGACATTAGCATGTAGCTCAAGCCACCACGGTGCCCAAGTACAGCCTCACAGAGCTAGCATGGCTGTTCATTTTTTGAATGGGATCTTTTTTATGCTGTGAGTGCTATAAGTGAAATTCCATTCACCTCTAATGTACTGAGGCGCATGTCTAAAATCCTGGATAGATAAAACTGTATAAAATATAGACTCTGCACAGCTAGATACCACCAGTGGCAAGTAAAGGACATATGTTTTTGTTGTTTTTTTAATATGGGTGAATAAACCCTTTTAAAGTGCATTTGGAGTGCAATTTTGTTCTCTTTTATCATTTTTATATAAAACATTGTTTTCAGTACTTTTCTTCTTATCAAGGGTGGAGTTTGAGGAAATGATCAGGTGCATTCCTGAAAGTTGGTTCCCACAGCAAAAGACATGCCCGCCCACACACATACACACACATGTATACACACACACACACACACACACACTCCCACTAAGCTCGCTCTCACTCATTCATACCCTCCCTTTACATCTATACAGCCTTTAAAGTACATGCTTAGTTCCTCTATAGGGGGTAAATGAAATTGCATGGTTAAGGACAAGCTTCTTGGGAGCTTTGGATGGAAGCCGCCTCAAATCTACGCTACACACACACATCACTCACAAACACACACACACACATACAAAATGCACACTAGATCTGAGCCTTGGAAGGTTAACAGTGGGGTGTGACGGGGGTTTGTAATGCGCATAAGAATTAACCCTGCCTCCTTCCCATTGACACCCACCGTGTTATTCTCTGGAGTTGTTTCGACATTAGTCACACACTTTTCTTTCTGCCCTCCTGCCATCAGTCTCCCTTCCTGTTCTCCTCATTACACCATCTCTTAATCTCATCTTTTCTGTATGCACCAGTGCTCCCAACAATGAACATATCCTCATTATTTTTCCAGGAGACATAAGCTGAACTGGCTGCAGAAACCTGTTGAGCTATATTTGAACTAGAACATTTGCTGTTTTTTGTTGTACTTCTTGTTCCTCTCTGTCTCTTAAAAGACAAAGCATCTTTGAAGTCAAGTTTTTGAGCAGTTCCACTCCATATTGTCCACAGCAGACTAGACCTCGAGAATAGCTTCCTCTCCAAGCAAGTGCCTAATTGGGTGCCTTTGGTGGCCCAGACATGGAGGGTCCCTCAAGAGCACCTTTTCAGACTGGGACATACACTTTGATGTATTTGAGTGTGTCACTGTGAGGTCATGTTTTTAGCATTTGGGTTATTAAAACCTTGGCCTGTTGTTAGTAAGGTACTAGACTGAACATGCAGGCTGGTATACAAACTATGGTTTGACTCTTCCTCTGGGGGAGGAGGCTGTTTGCTGGAAAATCTGACAAAAGAATGTGTGTGTGTGTTTTACCCGAGTCTTTTGACATATTTACACATCTGAGTCCACATTTTGAGATTGAAATACAGGTTTATAACTCATCATACACATTATTTTATTTTTTTCATTTTGTGCAACAGTTTTGTAAGTCAGTTAAAGTGTGTGTGAGTGTGGACAGGAAGCAAGTGAGAAAAGCAAGTGTTGTAGTGTGAAGGTTTCTGAGTGAAAGGGCAAAAGAAAAGACATTCCAGACTGACAGTTACAGAGAATAGAGACAATTTAAAGTTGCTAAAGTAATTCCTGTGTGTGATCGTGAAGAGGGGTATTTTAGTCTGATAAATATGTGTGAGGGAGGTGTTTTATGTTTGTTTATATACAGTTTGAGGCTTAGCAAGTGTTGCATGTGCATCTGTGTGTCTGTGTGTGTTCCTGGTCTGATAAGGGGGATGAGCTTTCCCAGGTCGCTTGTTTCTTTCATCAGCAGAGGAGTGACAGGTTCCCAGGGTCGTATGGATGACCCTGCCTGTATACTGTCATTAACCAGTTCTATCACTACCTAATTATACTGGGCTACTGCACCAACACACAAACACGGACGCTGAAAACAAGCACTGTGGTCTTAGACACTAAGTGAAAAGGAGGGAAGAAGTGAAAAAAGAGACACTCTTTGATGAGGAGAAGCAAATAAATGGAGAGGGAGACATAGGGCATGTCTGGACATGAGTCAGTGGTCAAAGTAAAAGCTGGCCAGACAGACGCAGAGCACTGTCCAACTACCCTTTCCAGAAACTCGGATGAGAGTTGACATAAATAAAAGCCTCCCACTGATTTAAGGAGGATTGCAAGTGTGTGTGTGTGTGTGTATGTGTGTGAATGTGGGAGTGTTTGTGTCTATGTGTGCACATAGAAACTGTTTTCCTTTCTCTTTATTAGCAACGCTAGGCAACAACGATGGCAGCAGCTCCACACACCTGCAGTTCAGCATGCCAATGTGCCAATCAGACCCCCCAACACACACACACACACACACACTGTGTGCCCACCTCGCCCTGCATGGTACGGGTGAGCAGTAGCCTGAAGAATCCTGTCTTTGTTCCCTCTGCACTTAAAAAGAGTGTGTTAATGATCTCTTTTTTCTCTCTCTGTGGGTGTGTTTTCCAATCTCTCTATTTCCATCTCTTGTCTTTCTTTCTTTCTCTACCACTCACACCATTTTCTTTCTCCTGTCTTCACTGAAAAGACAGTGTTAATTATCTCCATCTTCCCCCTCCTCTGTCTGTCTGTCTGTCTGTCTGTCTGTCTCGCTCTTTCTCACCCTTCATTCATTTATTGAACAGGCCCAGCAGACAGGCAGATCTATTCACTGGGGTCCACTCAGTGCTTAAAGTGTTTGAACACCACTGGATGTTGTGAGGAGGCAGAGCTCGGGGGGGGGAGTGGATACATGATACCCATTCTATTCCTCTGCAAGTCTCCAATAGCCAATACACACTCTGTTACAATAGAAACACTAGAGTCATTTACCCTCCCTGCTTCATTACATCCTGATTGAGGCTTATTTATGCCACCGATGGTTTGGCTACTAGCCAGCATTTCTTCTAGACAGTGGCCGACTGTTGAAAGATATTTATGTGTAATAAACCAAAGTGCATTTTTTTTCCTTAAGAGAGATATCTATGTGTTGTTATGGTCTCCCCATAATAAAGCCCATCATATTTAAAGTTTTGCTGTTTTAATAACAATTTTTATCATTGGACAGATGTTGAAAGTATTTAAGTACATTTACTGAGTGACTGTACTGAAATTTTAAGGTACTTTACACAAGTATATCCTTTATATGCCACTTCATACTTATGGTCCTCTACATTTCACAGGGAAATATTGTACTTTTTACTCAACCACATTTATCGTCTAGCTGTCATCACTGGGTACATTGCAGATTGAGATTTTACACACAAAACATATGACCATAGATGGATCTTTACAGATTAAATCCAGCCATATAAAATAGTTTTAATTAGCTCCACCTTCGCTAGCTATAGCATTAAAATGAAAACATTTTATAATAAGCCATCAGGTCTGCAATTGTATGGCTATTGGTTTAGATACTCTGCAGCTCTTTTCCAAAAGTTATGGATTAAAGAGCTAAAAAGGCCAAGCAAGATATGCTGAAGCAGGATACATCCCAGCCAAAGGCATTTTTCACAACCTGGCAACCCAAAGTTTTTTTCTTACAAATGGCTTATTACTGATATAAAGCATGAATAAAATATTAACCATTAGTAAAGCCATTAGGTACCACTTATAAACACTATGTCTGATTGGAAAGTGGTACCAAATTATACACCAGTGCATCAGCGATGACAACCCACTCTGAAATGGACAATCCTGAATAATGAGTAGGCTACATAAACTTGATGCGTTAGTGCATTTTGCTGATATGTTTACTTTGTGAAAATTATAATACAGGGCTGTTACTTGAGTATTTTTACATCGTGTCATTGACACTTTTATTTGAGTAAAGGATCTAATTATTCCTTTCACCACTGTCATATATTGCAAACCAAAATTAAAATGAATGCCAGCCTTCACACGCATTGACTTGGTATCAGAGGGTTGAGTGAGCGGAGTCGGTGGGCTGTCTTGTGTGGTGATTAGAGATTTAAGAGTGTGAAAATGTCTTTGACATGTCGCTTTAGAGAATGTGATGACTGCGTTTTTTTATCCTGCGGCTGAATGTGCGTTAAAAGCCTCTATGCGCTTTTGGAAACGGCACAGCTGGTCGCGATCAGTGAAACGGGGGCCGGAGGAGGAGGAATTTGGGGTGTTGCCTTTCTATCCATGCCTCCCTCCCTTGCTCATCGCCTCCCTCCTTCCCTCCGTGAGCGTGTGTGTGAGAGAAAGAGAGAGAGAGAGCGCGAGAGAGAGTGTGTGTGTGTGTCAGAGTGGAGGCACTGCGGGACTGGGTCAGTCAGTTACGCTGCTGACTCTTACAGGCGGTTCCCCGGTTATCAGCGGCGGAAAGCACCGGGTGGATTCAACTTCCGAGCCGTAGCGGCGGGATATGCTAAACGGGAACAAAGCGGCGTGAAAGCTGGACGGTTGAAGAATGAGCGGGCGCGTGCTGAACGGGAAAATGCTGCAGCTCCCGGCTCCGCAGCGCGCGGGGAGGACAATGCACTTTCTGTCAAGGTAATAGATGAGACCAGAGCCTGCGTGTGACTGGGAATACCGGATCAGAAGCCAATTGACACGCTGGTGACATTGCTTTAAATCATGTAAACGCTATACAAATGCGAGGTTTCTGATAGTGGTGAATGGGTTGTTGAAGCCCCGGCTGAGCCAGTGCGTAAAAAGCCAGCAGCATGTCTCATTGATAAAACTCCAACAGCTGCATGGTGGCACGTTTCATTATTGTGACTGGCATACGCTCCGGTTAGGCTGTTAGAGGATACTGTATCTCAGTCTAGACGCCGAGTAAAGAATGGCGTTTTGGTGAGCGTATAGATGGAGCTGTAGTCTACACAGTGCTATATAGGCACAGACCTCAATGCGGAAAGCCATATGTTGAATCAGCAGTCTTTTATTGTCGGTTACTGTATTAGAAGCAGCATCTAAAAGACAGGATGATGTCCCCGTCTTAGCCTGAAAGGAATATATATCAAAGGAAACACATTACTGCAAATCATATAATGAGAATAGAGTGCTAATGGATGTGAATGCTGCATGTGGATGTGTACGCGCGTAATGTGCGTGCGCGCCTTAAGTGTTTCAGTATTTTACGGTCGGCTGGCATGCCCATTGTTTTAAACTGCGTGCGATGACAACTGGTTTGCTGGTGTGTCGGTGGTCAATCGGCAGAGGCCGGTATGTGTGTGTGTGTGTGTGTGTGAGTGAGTGGGTGGGTGTGTTCGCATTGATCCGCTGCGGGACCGGGTCCGCATTCTACTGAACGGCTGACCTACATTTTGAAAGACGCCTTCACCCGGTTTATCTGCTGTGATTGGGTGAACAGCAGCAAACCTCCTCCGTATCATCTTTATACCCACGCCATGTGAGAATTATCTAATTGTATGTCTTAACGTGTGGGCTAATATAGGTCAATTGATATGAGTAGGCTGTCGTTGGTGACTGAGGAAAGGTAGCTGCATAAAAATACTTACATTTGTGATATAACATAGACAAGTAATGTCTTGAGAATTTTTTGTAGGGATAATCTTGAGTTGCTCTACAGATGCTTTAAGACAACATGGACAGACAGATATGCTCTTATTGATTCAGTGTGTGTGTGTGTGTGTGTGTGTGGCACAGGGATTTGAGGGGGGTGATGGGGGTCAGCTTTGCTCTTTTTGGTCGACTGACCCCTGTAGCATCCATCGACCCTTTATGTAAACCCATTAGAGGAGAGTGGCCTGATATCAGGACATTAGAGAAACCCAGGACACGTGCGCACACACACAAACACACACACACACACACACACTTTCAGTTTTGAGTCCCAGAGCACCAACTAGGGTGTTTTAGTTGGACATGTGTGCTTAAACAGACTGGCTGTCAAAAGACTGATAAACTGTATGATTGTAGCCAGAGGTGGTATTAGTAAGTGTGTGAGTGTCTGCACATGTAAGACTGTGTGTGGGTGTAAGTATGCTTGTGCTCATTGAAACATTAAACATGCATCATTAGCTAACCAGTTCCAGCCAACGCAGAGATTTGATCAACTTTATTAGTCATATTGAAAGCAATCCAACATCAGCTTAGTGTCTGTCCCTGTGTGTGTGTGTGTGTGTGTGTTGTCATCTGAACAATATACAAAAAGCCTGCTCAGCATGACATACCCCTATCTAGATCCACCCACGGGTAACGGCACAACCTCATCCAAATAGCTGATATGCAAGATGGTGACATCACTCATTAATGTGCGTCACACCCAAATCCTGTCAGTTTCTTCTAATTAGATAAAAATGGAGCATTGGTCACTGTGATGCAGACCAGGCTCATGTCATTGAGCTGTGCATGGGAAGTGTTGGTCAGTGGTATAGCAGCAGCTCTGAGTGGTTGAATGCTTTGACAGCTTCCTGCCTTCAGCTGCTTCCTCCGAGACCCAGCATAGTAATTAAAGCTGAAATCCGTAATGTTTTTAATTAATACATCATAATTATATCCATCTGTATGGCAGAGTGCAGTTAAACGGCACAGTCACCACGCTATTGAGAAATGTTGATCAGGTTTGTCAGGTGGCACCTGTCAGCTGACTGTGCCAGTGCCCTCTAGCTTTGACATTTTAGTAAATGAAGTGTTTGTTTTTTATGTTACCTGGACATTTTCACTGCACACCAGCAACAATGAGACAAAACACTCTCACAAATGCAACACAAGGATGCTCTGTCGTCCTTGCTGTAGTTAGAAGAAGTAGAAAGTTTCAGCTTAAAAACAGCACTGTTTTCATCACACACAAACAGACACGTTGTCTATTGTGCTGGACTTAAGGGCTCAGGGTCAAACATAGATTGAGTTGTTTTGGGAACACACTTTGCTGACTCAGACACTGGATGAGTTAGAAGGGTCAACGGCCTGTTGACAGTGTTATCACGCCCACATGAATCATGATTCATGAACAGGATTTAATAATCTTAAACACACAGACTTGTCCACACAAGTGCAGATGCATTTGAAAAAACAGATTTGGTGTTGAAAGCTGTCTATTCACACGGGCGTGTTTTTTTTTTTGTTTTTTTTTAATTCCTGTTCACATAGAAACGGCAGAGTAATCAAAAACTTTCAAATCTCTTCTACTGCGCATGTGCAGGCCACTTGATGCAGCAGCTAGACCACATGACAATTTATATGTCTGAAATTTAAAAAAAAAAAGGCTGACTTTCTGCATTCACACGGCCAGCATTTTCAGATTTATTCACAAATTGCTTAATTTCCGGTGGCCAAAAAACCCGGGTCAGTGAGGATGGAAGGGCAAAATGGAGAAAAACACATGGCCGAAGTCATTTCATGCGGCCACTGACTCTTGATGTTTTGCATTTAAGCGAACAGGTTTGCTTGGCCTGCTACAAGGTCATTAGGGAGACCCGAGAGCGAAACAACAGATGCTTGTAACCTGTGCTTGTAAGACACATACACTTTTTTTATTGTACACACAGGAGCCTGTGTTCACAAACAGGGCTCATATTTTCATGAGGTGGTGCCCCCCGTGGTTTAGTGAGTTTCTCTGTTACATCAAAGCTAGAGAAGGACCTACAGCCAGACAACAGTGCACCTTAACAGGCTCGCTGTGGACGAGAGAGACAGCTTCAAGCCTCAACGGCCATGGAGAATAACAACCTCAGGATGTCATTTTCACCTGATAGTGAAGTAGTTTTCTAGGCACTGCAGAGTGAGTGTAAAGCTCAGACAATGTCCTGCATTGAAACTTTCAGAGCTTTCTTTGAGTTGAATGGAAAGTGAGACGATTCCTCCTGTTTGTGTTGGGGCAACTTAAGGCTGCGGATTTCGGTTTTATTGGAACCTCTGGATCCGTCATTTTATTTTTGTGTGTCTCTGTGCACTCGTGCGATGGTATGCATATGTGCGTCTGCATATGTTGGAGGATTAGGGAGTGGGACCCCAGAATACACTCGCTGGAATGTGAAGTGTGTGTTTTGAGCAGCCCGAGGGCAATGAATGTCTCCCAAACTCACTGTAACAACTTTAAGTGGCATGACCAGAGTGCGTGTGTTATGAGTGACAGCAGGTGGTGATGGGTGCATGCTCGTGCAGGGTGCGCCCAGAGGCCTGTTGGTCACCACTACATGTGTTCACATATATATGCGAATATGCACAAAAACACACACATTACAGCGACCTGTCTGTCCCCTCCACAGCATGGGAGTAATGCGTGTGTTTTAATAGGTGTCTGCTTTATCTCAGCCAGTACGAGTGAAAGAGTATCTCTGCTACAGTCAATGGGCCTTTTCATTCTTTTTTGTTCAGGTGGTGTTTGGACAACCTTTGGCAGGTGCTTAGTGGTGTTCTACTCAGATCTGTAGTCTCTTTGTGTAGCATGATTTGATTTAAACAAAAGCTATGCAATCACATTTGATTCAGATGTTCTCACTTTGTGCTTTTTCTCTCTATTTCTTTCTGTCCGTCTCTTTCTATCTAAACATACTGTATCTACTCTTTTCTCACCTCCAAACCTGACTTAAGAGATGCTGCTTGGCCTCTTAAGTACCATCAGCCCGCAATCCACTGATCCACTCCAGTCAGCACATTTAACATCTCACAGCATTGTGAAAACTGACTGCTGTCTGTACTAATCTAGGAGATTAACACATAATCAAGTGGTGGCATTAGCTGATCAGCTGTCATCATCAGAAAATACAGAACTGACCGTAACATTGAAGGCATTTTTTTGTGTGTGTGTGTGTACGTGACAGTTTCTTTGCGTAGGGAGAGGATGTCCTCTGCAATTTTATTTACGGGTCTGTGCCAGTTGTTCTGACTTTGGCATTTGGTAGCCATGTTGAGCCGCTGCTCTTTTTCCCATGGCTCACATCATGCTGACATCATAGCTCCTCCATCTGCTATATGTGCACGAGTGTGTGTGTATGACAGTGTGTGTGTTGGAGGGAGTTAGTTCCCTATTGTGATGCACTTTATAGTGCTGCAAACACTGACAGTTTCCTTGTTGCTGTAAATGAATATCATCCTATCACTATTAGATTTCTCAGTTAGTATCAGTAATTAAACCTGGGTCTGTGCAACATTTTCACTTCCTAAAACCCAACAGGTCACTTGTATCGTATTTCACTCTGTTTTGTAGTCGTTTACGTGTCTGGAGGGAGGCCAGAGGTAATTCTACCCCAGGATCCAACCCCTGTCCTGGGCCTCTGCGTGACGGGGTTCCCCTTGTGAGCTCCTCCCCAGTTCTTAGCCCTTGAGTTTGGGCTGGGAAGCGCTCCACACTGCACCCCAGACTGAACTACTTATGGAGGTGATTTAAATGGTCATTCCATCTTGTCCCAGGAGTGCTGTCCCTCTTCTGCTTCCTGCTCTCTTCTAGAGAAGAAAGGGACTTTGGAAGAAACCCAGGGTACTTTGAGGGTCAAGGGTTATTGGGTCATATAAGAGCTTTGCTGGTCACCACCTGACACACTTGAGACATTTTAATATCTTCTGTAATATAACACATCTTTGACCTAATTTGTCATGCACTTTACATTAAGAGCATAAAATTACTTTGTGGAGAAATTGTTAAACAGTTTTCTCCCATTCTTATTTAGCAAATAATGCTTTAATTTATGCCGAATAAGTTCATAAGGCATTGTTTGTATTGTGACTGCATTCAAAGCCCTGAATCAGCTTTGTTTAGACTGGGGGCCAGTAACCTTTAAACTTTAACCCTATTTGAGCTGACTAAGAAGAAGACAAATACAAAGAAGAAGAGTACGTGTCTGGTGCCTCTCAAGGAAGCATCTGCACACCTCTCCCAGCTCCCACTGTTTTCCTTTTTGGGGCTTACAGCATGAGAAGATCAAGATGACCCAGTCGGCGTCAGCATAATCAACAGTCACACAACTTTTGGTTAGAGTATTTCATCGCTCAAAGTCCCTTGTATGAAGCTCTGAGCCTTCCAACGCTTCGACTGTCCTGTTTCATTTCACGGGAATGAAGTAGTTCAGAGCCAAGTCGACTCTCAGCTGCGATGTGTTGAACTCTGAGCAAACCTTGTCCGTCCACCCTGGGGAGGTCAGGAGGAGAGAAGAGATTCAGAGATAAATTTGATGTTTGGGGAGAATTTCACTGAAGCAATTTCTCTCTTTTTTTTAAGCTGTACAGTTTTCTCTCTGTCCATCTCTCTCCACCTCCCCCACACTTGTTCACTGACCAGGATTCCTGAGTGCCTTTTCAGCACTTTAACTTTCCAGAGCCAGCAATACGCAGCCTGGCTGGCTTAGTGTAACCCTCAGCGGAGCAGTGGCTTGAGCAAAGCTGCCGTTTCCACCAGCTACTAACATCACACACTTCTGACAGCTAATTCAAGCTTCACTCCAGGGGACAATGGCACTTTAGTGCATCTGATGTGTATGTGTTTGTGTGTGTATTCTGTGTGTGTTTGTGTCCTACGCCCTCAGGTCATTGCTGTCAGGGATATGCCTGTCAAAGGCACAACAGGGTTTCTCCTCTGTGATGGCCATTTAGGGATGTGACCTCCTATTTCCCTCCATGGACTCACACACACACACGCACACGCGTATACACACATACAGCACCTCTAGCTGACGCCCCTGGCCTGCTCTGATCCTGGTGGCAGATGGAATTAGCAGTAATTACGAGCTCATTAACTCCAGCCTGTCCTGTAATCCCCTGTAATGCCCGAAATACTGCTGTGTGTGGTGTGTGTGTATGTATGTGCATGTGTGTCCAAGCAGCTATCACACATTGTTCCATTCCACATCATGGAAATGGGACGGAGAGGAAAGAATAAATAACGCTGAAGAGGAAATTAATTTCTCTGTTTAGTGTGTACCCAAAGGCGGGCTGCTGGCACAATCTAGTTTTTAATTGGGTCTTGTCAATGATTTACTGTAAGTGTTTAACAGTACAACTCAACAGAGAACCTGTATTGGGTAGCTAATTAAAAGCCATTTTTAATGACAGATTTGTTGCTCATTACTCAGTGCCCCAAGCACCCAGACAACAACATGGCGCCATTAAAAAGTGGTAGAATAAGTAATTTACCAGTGAGATTAAAGGTCAGTACGGCATGTATAGCAGTGTTTCTCTGATAAGAACATACCGTGACTCCAGAGTGCAGCAGATGGCTGATACTTTATGGAAATAAGCAGCTGAAATTACATTTGTAGTCAATCTGCCTGCATGTTAAGTAAATTCATAGATAGGTAACGTATACCATGATCACCATAGCTACAGTAGTACAGTCTACAGGGCCTGGATGTTTACCCAGTGTTATGTCTTTACTGTACATCGTATGTCAGAGTTTGAGGCTTTCAAGATATAATAAGGGCTCGGCCTGCAGAGGGAATTTTTTCATGGCCGTATATGGTGCTGCAGTGATAGATAATCCTATGCAGAAGAGTACGGCATCTTAAAAAAGTCAATGTGACCTACAGAATGTTTTAAATCCAGCCAACGAGAACATTTCGATAACATCTCAACCTCTCCTGTTTCTAATCTCCATTCGATCGTAAAATTATGATTTTGTTGTGACAATCTGCTATATGCTAGTAAGCCACCAAGGTGATTCACAGATCTGTCTGTATAAGTGTGTGTGTGTTTATTTCCTGGTGATAAGCTGCTGAAGTGGTCCAGGGACCCATATTGTTAGCCATCTGTGCGCACAAACCACATTCACCCTGTCTTTCGATCTTATCAGGTAAATGCCCATCCACACATGTTTGATGTGAGCTCATGCACATAGTCAGCATGATTCTTATTATAACATTTCTGAGCCTTAAATCGACTCAACAGCATTTCTTTAAGACACTGTCTCCCAGATGGTCAGTGCATCCATGACTGTGTTGGAGAGAAGAAGCACTGGCGATGGGTGTGGCCGGTCATGCTGCTCTCCCCTGCAAATGAGTCATTTTGTTTTGTGAGAATGTGTGTGGATGTGTGTTTACACACCAGTGTCACTGTGGGTATTTGTGAGAAAACAGTCATCTCTACTGGGTTTACATCCTGTTTTATGTGTCCCAACTGAAACCTGAAGAGGATGTTGAAGCAGACAGCGAGTCATAATGTTGCAGTTGAATTTCTCATTTTCTTTTTATGGTTGACCTCTTACTTACCTACTTGCCTGATGAACTTTGTGAACATAATAAATAACATTGTTTATGCATCCTTACACCTGCTGTAAGGCGGAATGTGGCATTTTTGTGGTGGGATGGTCGATGAGTCTCTTTCAGGTGGTTGGGGTTTTTTTGTGTATCAGGCAGATGTGTCCTTTGAGTGTCCCTCACCCACGACTTACAGGCCAAGTCACCTGCTGATTTCTTCCTCTTCAAGCTGATCTGAGATCTGTCTGCAAATACTGAATTGTACAGACAGATACACACAGCACAGACAATGCATCTCACCGTATTGTCATCTCTAGCACCAGTCACAGTCTCACATATTTAGTCTTTAAAGAATCTAATGACTTCAGCAGCCCTTTCATGCGTGCCCCCTCCGGTTTCTGAGCCGACTGCCCAGTGCCAGTCTGGCAGTGCCCTACTTTCCATTTGCCTGAAAAGGCATCACTACAACCAGGAACCCGTCTGATTTAGCCATTTTGGGTTCTGCCATGTGACACTGTGGATTTTAATAGGAATGGAAAGTTCCTGTCCACTGTAGGACTGCAGAAACACTTTCCATGCTTTTACACAAGTGGGAGAGACTGTGTCCAAATATCACCCTGAATGAAACGTGTTTAACCCCATGAGGGTACAAAGAGTTGAACCCCTTTATTCATATCACCATTACATTTGTACTATATCACTTTTCGTTCCATCTGTCCTCTATATTCTCATCTTATCTGCTACAATACGGTCCAGCAGGTCTAATAGTAATTTCCTGCCAGCTCCTGATTGACAAAAAGTTATGTTTACTTTCAGTGTTACTCACCAAAATGCATTGTGTTTCTTTCCTCATAAAACATTTGCAAAACCAATATTTAAAGTATTTTAAATCCAGCATTGTTTACATCCATGTTTACTAGCTTGCGGTCTTCTTCTTCTCTGCCTTTGCTGGCGCACTGCAGCATATCTTGGCCCGTTAACGCCACCTGTTGATCAGTGGAATAGTGTGACACCATTGGTAGGACTGTGTATTGTGATAAACAAAACAAACAAACAACCTCATAGAAAAACAGCCTTGTAGCGCCACTAGAGGTCTAAAACAGAACCTACTAAACATTCATAATCATTTCACCTTGCTGGTCTGGTTGGTGGAATATAATGATATTGTTGCAAAGTAACGTATAATTAGATAACAAGATTGATATTGACATTTTGCTCCTTCGTGCTATTGATCTGTTGTTTAGTGGAAGGCTTAAGTGCACTAACTCTCTCTATAATGTGCATTGACTATTGATCAGGTAATTACTTAAATTGTTTTTTATTAATCCTTTCTGTGTAGGACAGTAAGTCTGTCTCCTTCCACAATCACTACCCATCTTCTGACCATGCAGCAAAGTCAAAAATGACATAATTGGTTCTAAAAGTTTAATTCTACTCGCCCCAACGCAGGACAGCTTCGGCATCACATTCCTCCAAATGGCCTCCATGTAGTTTTAACAAATGTTTGCTTAGATGGAACAGCTTATCAACCAATGCTGTTAAGTCTGCTCCCCGAGGCTGGCAAGACTCCAACTCCCAGCAAGCACTGCTCCCACAAACCACAGGCAAAGCTGCTTTGTCTCTGCAGTGGCTTTTTCTTCCTTCTGGATCTAGTGTCTTTCTCTCACTTTCTTTCTCCCATCCCTCAGCCTCAGAGAGGTCAGAGCGAGGAGAGGAGAGGAGAGGAGAGGAGGAGACAGAGGGAGAAGGGACTGCAGAGCTCTTATAATGAGCAGCAAAAAAGACCATTCACATTGAGATCAGAGCAATTAGCTCCGTAGTATGAATAGTGGGTTAACACAGAAGCCTGTTAATAAAAGCCGACTATTAAGCTCCGCAACAGCTATTCAACTATTCTCTTGATAGTTTGAGAGGCTCAGTGTTTGTGTGGGTGTGTCGGTCCTCTCTGCAGACTACGAGGAACAAAGAAATCATGTCTCTGTGAAAGGAGGATGTTGTTTATATTGACCACCATGACATTTATTAGTCTGGAAAATGAAAATGAAATATTCAAACCATTTGAAATATTCTGCAGCTTGCGTGAAGCATTCTCACTCTGAGAGAGAGATGACGAATTCTGAGTTTGCTCTGGACTCATTGTGGCTTTTCTTTTCAGAGGTAAAGTCACAGTTGAGTGAAAACCACTTGTGCGCAGCTGGCTCGCGATGACAGAATACAGTGTGTCCATGTGGCATATTCTCAGCTCTGGGATGCTGCATTTTGCACATGGTGCTCAGAGAAAATCATGGGACAGGTGGAGGTGAAGAATGAGTTTAATCATGCGCATGTCAGATTAATTGACATTTATTGCAGCCTAAATCGAATCAACATTGATATTAATTTTGCTCATGAAATTACAGTCATAGGGTACCATTTTTCAATGTCCTGATCCTCCAGCCGTGTTCTTTAGCTTGAGGTCAGGTCTAAAGTCACAATAGGCCAATGAAATTAAACATCCATAAGCAGGACATACAGATGTGGTTTATGTCCATGGTTAGCCCTCTGTACTTTAATAACATCATACAGTAATGCAATTCTGTTAAACCGTAATGTCATTTATTACAAATGTGACAGGGAAGGGGCTTGACTAAAATGGTGCTTGCTGTGAGACGCTAGCTAATCTGTGAGAGGGGTGATGTAGATGAATTGGGTGCTAATATTATCCCTCAGTCTCTGCAGCTGCTGCTAAAGAATGAAAAAGAAGAGGCGGAGCGAGGAGAGATTAAAACAGGTGATTTCAGAAGCGGCTGTTAAAGGAAGGAAGGATGGAGTGGACTGAGGTAGAGGAGGCAAGTTGGTGGAAGTTTAGAGGCAGAGTTGACAGATTATCCTCTTGAGAGAGTGCATCATGTCTTCAGATGTTGAGGAGGTTTTCTATGTGTCATCAACAGCACTTCTCTCCTAATAGCTCTCTCTCTTTTTCGTGCCGTCGTTGTCATTTCAGTTCTTTCTCCTCTCCCCACACGCCACTTCACCCTCTTCTCTCGAGTATCCTTGTGTTTCATCGCCCTCTTTTCAAGCTCAGACTTTCTTTAATCTCTCACCCAGTGGAGTTGATGGAGAACTACAGAAGGCAAAGAAGAGCTGGATGACACGACAGTGGATCTGGTGTAGCCGTATATTGGCAGACACTGATTGAGGATATCAGGTTTTGGCTTGGAAATAAGAAAGTTCTTTTTTAGCCAAAAACCTTTGGACTGACAGTGTTTTACAAAAAATGCACTTGCATGAAGCTTAAAGCCTTCAGCAGATCATTTCTAAGATCTTTTGGATATTGAACAGAGATTTCCTACCCACAGAACTGAGAACCGTGGGTCACTGAAGTCTGATTGAACATAATTTCTGCGGATCAAAGCTGAAGGCAGTCTAACTTATTGCCAAGACTGAAAATCACACACACACACAGACAAACAAACTGTAACACTGACTTATGATGCCTTATGTTCCTCTTGGCGCCCACATTGTCTCAACATCTCAATTACTTTCTGAGCCTCTGAGGCGTCCCCTGGTCTCATCTAAGCAGCCTTTAATGGAACGTCTGCCTGTTAGATTTGGGATTTCTATTGTGCAAAGCTCATTTCATTTTTCAGAGGAATCAAAAAACACAATATTGAATTTCTTCTTGCTGATTAAAACACTCAATTTTCTTTTTTACCATCCAATACTGAGATAATGTTCACTGATAAATCAGATAACAATCCTCTGTTTTATATGTTATTCACCCATTTAGCTGGTGCTGTCTGTGATGCTTGACCCCTGACCTCGTCTCCCTCCTCTGTGGATTCCTGTTTTCACATCTGTCGACTGAGTGACACCAAATCCAGCAGACACTGTGTTTGTTCTGTTTCCTATCAGATCTGAATTATTCATCAGAGAGAGCATTATCATTCACAAAAGCACTGGTGGACACCCAGATAGCTCTGAAGTGAATAACAGGATATGAAGAGAAAGGTGTTGCTTCAGAGAGGCGCTGATGGTAAAACGCAGCTGTGTCTCCCAAGAGGAGGTTCACCTCCAAGCAATGATTTTGTTCAATGAGGAATGAATGACACATGCACAAGTATTGGGTTCAAATAGATCCACTCTGGATGAGTTCAAAGTTTATTAGTTCCTTTGTGCATTTTTGTACTAGGGAGTAAATAGAAATCTGGTATAAAACAGAAATCCAAGATCAGCTTTTATGGAAAAACATCCTTCTAAGAAAGCTGTTAAATCTCTAATTGAGTCTTAAAACAGCATATTTTGTTATAAAACAAATTGTGAAATCACTTGCCAGTTGATAAGATAATTCCACATGTTTTCATTGCAAAGATCAGATTCATCCAATCAGTTTTTAAACAACTTTATGACCTCAAGGAACCCCTTTTCAACTTGTAAACATTCATTTGAAATGACAACATGTGAATGTCTTTTTCGGAATCAAGCAGAAGTGTCAAATCTTACTACCTAATTTTAGAAGAGTTCAGTTTTTTTAGTGTTTGACATGGAGTGTCGGCTCTGTGTATGTGTCTGGCCCAATCTTAAATTTGCCCTTAATCCTACTCTGGCATATAGACAAGGCAGCATGACAGCCACTTCAGACGTAAAATCTCGTCTGCTCTTTTTTTGTGTCTATATATCCACAGGCTAGACGGGGGTGGGGGTGGGGGGGCTTTCCTATCTCCCCTCTCCCCCTTGATCCCCGCCATCAAGTCCCCCAGGGTACAGTGTGACCCATACAGGCACCCAACCGGAAGGCCCACACCGCTTTCTCTCCCTCCATCCTGCCCTCTGCCACAGTATACATGACCTCATTAGGCAAGCCCCACAGTATAGTACGATATCAGTGTAACCTATTGACCCTAATAAGAGAAAAACCCCAACCCCCTAACTTCCTAAGCATGACCTACTTGATGTATACACACATGTGGATGTACACCCTCATACCCAAACACACCTCTCAGATGTGCCTTTTTCTCCCCCACTCTCTCCCCCCTGCCTCATTCCTACAAGTCATTGTGTTGACCCAGATGACAGATTTGTTCCAATTATTTCTTGAGGTTTATCTGCCTTGATTGGTCCTGTTAGTTTAGATATAGTATTCCTCATCTTTTATCATCAGACAGGAAATGCTCAAACGTCAACCACAGTTTATTTGAGAAAAAATCCAGACTGAAGTGCTTGAATTTTGCCATTCAACAATCATACAGGCAATGGAGAAATCTATTGTTAAAGAGGCAAAAGGCAAAGTGTATCAATAGCCTTGAGATTTAGGGAATTCCACAGATGACCCCTTCTTTTAGACCAAATTGTAGGGACGGGTAGTAAATAGAGACATTTAAAGACTAAAAGAATAATCCTAAAACACATTCTAAAAGACACAAGTACAGAAACTGGAGTAATATGATCTCCCCTGATTCCTAGTGTTGTGTCCTTGTAAATTTTCAACAGGGTTCCTGGTCAGATCGGACAAGAGACCATTACAATAGTCCAATTTAGTTTACACAAGGGCATGTATGAGTTTCTGGCTGTCAAATATCAGAAATTAATAATGGTGGCAGAACTAGGCAAGACAGTTTGAGGAAAAGTGGGTATATATAAACAATCAAGTACAGCGCTGTATCATGAAATAGTTCCTGAAATGGACTGAACATCATGGATTGCTGATATTCAACCGTGTCAACGATATCCGAGAGTATAATTTTGCTTTAAGTTGGATGTCTATTGATGTTATTGTTTTAGATATACGGAGGTAACCACTGTAGAAACACCCCCAACCTGTTTGTGTCAGGATTTTCAGAACAGTTGCTCTTGGGGGGGAAAGGAAAACAACTAAGCAGATGTGTGTGACTCCCCTCCTGCATGCACTCGTGGGCGCATGCATCAGTGTATATGTTCTTCAGTGCTATTTTTTGTGTGTGTGGGTTGACATGATGTCGAGAGTGCTCCAAATTTCTGTTTGCAGCACTTGCAGTGTGAAAGTTGGATATATAGAGCAGGCAGCGTTAAATGAGGTCTATGTTTATGAATATTTAATCAAAAGACAAACTAGAAGACATGAAGCCAAGTAAGCCAACCGCTGATGTAACTGAGCTGATGGAGCTTTGATAGTTCATGCGGCGTATAACCTCGAGGAGATATATCCAGTTAACTGTCACAGATTGTTTTTGTCAGGTATTCTTGGGTATTAGAGCATGTGGTGGTATGTAATACTTGACTGATCTTTGCAGGGAATTAGCTTCTGTAGGCCCTTGGAGTTAGAAAGGATTGGGTGTCTTGATCAAGGACACATTCAGAAAGGTGGATGCTTGATTGCATTAGGGCTTAAACTCAGGTTTACCAGATGAACAAGACTCTACTCAAAAACAAAAATAGGAGCTCACCTCTACCATCTGTCTGGATGTAACCTAATTACTGCTGTACACTAACAGTCTTGCATTCAACACAGATAAGCTGTTGTAAGGCCGATGAAATGATACCTTTGATCACAGATGATAGCAGATTTGTTAGGTAGGGCATTAGATCTTTCTCCTAACCACAAGATGTGCTCCCTAAATTCAGTGGGTCCCAACCTTTTTGTAAGACTTATACCCCCACAGTCCTATCATATGAACTCAAGTACCCCGCCATGTTCCAGATGTGACCATTTGAATAGATTTTAAACCTGAATGTTACTTAACACTATGAAGTATATAAGTGGTTATTGTTACAATAATTTTCATACAATTGAACTGTCAATGTTTAGGTTGGTTTGGTCAAGTTCACATTTGTACTACTGGTGACAGAAGCTACATATTTCAACCATTTATCCATTACTTTGAGCCAACTATTTGAATTGCATATACATACATTTTAGCTACCTGATTAGACTTGTTAGAAACATGTTACAGCTGACTCAATATGCATATATATATATATATATATATTAATAGTAATTTCTATTATTTAAATTAGTTGAGCTACTCTAAAATATTTCCACGTACCCCCTGATAACTGCAGAAGCACCCCCTGGGGTACATGGGAATCACTGCTTTAATATATGAATGTTATCTGACACATCGTGTTTGTCACTGTTTCTTTTAGTTGGGATGAGAGCAGTTCCATCAGCAGCGGCCTGAGTGACGGCTCAGACAACCTCAGCTCTGAAGAGTTCAACACGAGTCCCACTCTCAACTCCCTCCCTACCACTCCCATCGGCTCCCGCAGAAACTCGGCCATAGTGGTAAGTAACGCACACATGAGCGTTCACACAGCACACTCACGCACAGCTGTCGGACACAGATGGATTGGCAGTGTGTGTTGGTTACAGTAGTATTGATTAAGTTGTTAATCCAGTGAGGTATTGATGAGGTGCTGAATGATGTGTCATATGCACTCAGTCAGAAGGACGCTGGCATCAGAGACAAAGCCTGATTAAGTATTCTACACACACCAATAATATTTATCACATCTGCAGCGATCAGTGTTTGCTGCAACACACACACTGCATGTTAGACAGTCGCATTGTTCCACAAGGCATCCTTTTGGTCTTTTGGTTTTAGAGCTGTGTTATGAGCTGAATGTTCAGTTGTAATCAGTCTTATTTTGGAGGTGTTAGAGAGAAACATCTGAAAATGATCAACTAGTGTAACTGTAGACGTAGTTGTTGGTCATTGATCTATACTAATCCATAAAAACCAGGCAAAAATTGTCATTATTTTCAAAAAATGGAATATGTATGCCATGTCATTGCTGCTTTTAGAGGTTTGGGACTTTTATTATATCCGTTTAGGCTCTGATTGAGTTTTGGCCCAGTTCAATAGTATAATTAGCCTGACTGACTGGAGTTAGGAACCACTGTCCTGAGTGATTATATTTGTTCTGACAATACTCTGAAGTGCACCGATATATGTATGCTGTGGTCTTAAACATTTACTGTGGGGATGGGAGGATTTGGGACTCATGACCCCAGTGCTTTTAAAATCCTCTCTACTGCTCTGCTTGAGGTTCTTTAAGATCCATCTGTAGCTGTATGGGTTCCAGACAGTGTGTGTATGTGTGTTTTCCCAGAGTGTCTGATGTAGGTCACACCTCCGCAATGTGCTTTATGTGACTGATGTAGTGGGATTTTAGAGAGAGAGGGAATCAGTGTAACCATAGCAACCGAAGCGCAGGGATGCTGAGAGTGAGGGTCTTTGTCTTCTCCCGTATACTGAAGGACAGGTCTAGAACGTGGCCATCTGCACACACACACACACACACATGCAGGGCCATCTGCAGTCCTGCATCCGGGCCAGCGAACCGCAAGAACCGGGGTGCCTCCCTCCACGCCTAGATGCAGGAGTCATAGCAACCATTACCCCCCTCTGGCATCATTACCATGGCAACCAACCATCACATCATCATGCACCCCACATTGTCTAATACACATGGCTCCCTGTTCTCAGCTGATATTTCTCTTTATCGGTTTCTCTTTGTGTCCTGAAGCAGTTTCTTTGTCTCTGTCTTCTCCTCTGTATCACTCCACCTTTTCCCTCTTTGCTCCTGTTGATTTTAATTTCCTCAAACGCAACGCTGACTTTACACCCATTCCTCATCTCTCCCACACATTGTATAATATACTCAACAAGGATACGAGGGTGGAGGAGTGAAGGGTAATGAAGAAAGGGGGCACAAAGAAGACATGGTTGAGAGAGAGAGAGAGAATCAAAGCCAAAGTGGTGCATGTAGGTGGTACAAAAACCTAGATTTCCTCATTTCCACATGGAGGTGGACCAAGTATTCAAGTTGATACACCTTGTTTTCCCAATACCTTTTTGTATGTGTGTCTGCCTATCTGTCTGTATGTTTGTGTTGTTATCCATGTTTTGCTATCTGGACAGATGTGCATCTCATCCCCCCCTGTTTCAATAATCAGGGAATGTGTGTGAGGAAATGACAATGTTTTATCAACAAGGTCTGATCAAATAGGACACACACACACATGCACACGCACACACTCACGCATGCCTCCTCCTCATGTGATGTGAACCTGCCCATGGGGTCTATTGGTTTTAATAAAAAAGGAATTCAGCATATGAGTCCTCATGAGAACCACTGGGTGCAATGTCCTGAACTGGCAGACACACACACACACACGCACACAGCTTCACATTCACACATCTCCTGATGCATTGTGTAACTGTCGGTCTCCTCCAGGGGGGAGAATAATCTGCCTCTGTGAGAACTAATCATAAACGTCCTCATGTAGACTCCCATAAACACTCACACATACTTGCACAGGGATTGTGTATTGTGTGTATTCACCACATACACACACAGAAGACCTTAACTCAATAATAACCTCACATTTCCTTCAGTTTAACATTTGACATTCTTCCTTATTGGATTATGTTTAGACTGTGTTGTCTGTTTTCTCTGTGTAGGTCAGTGTGTGAGTCTTTGTGTCTGAGGCTAATATTTTTGTATTAGTGTTCTGTGTGTGTACATGCATACGTATTATGTACAGTACGTGTGTGTGTGTGTGTGTGTGCGTGTTGGGCAGTTTCTTCCCATGCTGTCTCTTTTGAAGTGTTCAAATAGAGCATACGATAGGATTTAGACTGGGGAGATGAGACATTAGTGAATGTGTTTTTGGGTTGGCTGGGTTAGACATGTTGTTCTGCTCACAAGGCATCAAGATGAGGCAGAGTCTGAGACTCTGTCTGACTCCACACACCTCATCGAGTGCATTTTTTTCAAACTGACCGATGATGATGATGATGATGATGAATGATTTCAAGGGATACACAATGTTTTTGCATAAATGACCCAGTGAGTTGTTCCATTGACTCATTCATCCCAGTGTCCCAAGCTAACTGTAACATGGATTGCGTTAAGGGATGTATGACGTTGCAGTATTGGGGTAGAGTCTGGGGAATTACATAAATGGAGTAAATTCTTAAAGTTGGACTCAAGTTGGATTTAATTAATCTTTCTTTATAATCTCAGCAGTGGGGCACAAAAAGGCGTTGCTTACCCGAATTATACTGTATGTGCAGGAGTTTTAATGTCCACCAAAACTGCAAGAAGTGTCCAAATGTAGTTTGACAAAACAATCCCAACACAAGGTCCACTTTCTTTTTTTTTCAGAGCTTTCAGCCATACCACATGGTCTTCATCAGTGGATGGAGTTTGTTCAGTTGTCACAGAGATAGATCTGTTGACACACGAGCCTAATAGCTGTTTTAGCACTTTTACAAATCTAGATTAAGACTAACCTAACTAACCTATGGCTATCACTCAAGTTTTCCTGTGGCTACTAAAAAAATGGTGAAGGTAGTTGTTAAAACATCCACCAAAAACCTGTCAGTGGGACAGGTGCTGGATGTAAAGATCCATGTTCCAGTTTGTGTGAGACCAGAAAAGCTTGGTTTCTCTTTCATTCTTTAGCAGCACTTTGATGTCATGATGATTGGGCTTAGTTTTGTTTTTTAACTCTGCTTTTTAGGCAGTCAAAATATTCTTAGGTGGGCCACCTTAGATTTAGATAGGCAGGGAAAACCATGCTTATACAGAAAACAAATTACCAGAGACATACAAATAATTATTGACTGCATGTTCTGTAAGTCAGATCTTTGTCTTTCTAGATGCGTACGGATGCAGAGAAGAGATCTCTGGTGGAGAGTGGCCTGTCCTGGGACAGTGACGATACCAAACCCGGCCGCAAGAGCCAGGGCAGCAGCGTCTATGATACTGGAAGTCTCAAGTCTGAACCACCCAATAAATGGAAAAAGACGCGGACGCAAGGGGAGGGGCTGGAAGGAGGGAAGGGCGAGCTGAAGAAACCTCAGACCCTGGGACATGGGAATGTGTTGAAGAAAGGAAGAAACCCACCTGTGGGAGTCACCTCCCCAATCACACACACCTCTCAGAGTGGGCTAAAAGTAGCGGGTGAGTGGAGAAACACACACACACACAGTGAGGTATAATATATATAGCTACACTTGAAATGGTTTCATAACCTGAGCAGACTGACACATTTCTTTTAATATGCCCTTCTTTCTGGCAGTCTCACACCCACACACAGTCACAGACACACTCTCTGTCTTTGTCCCACACATTCATCCACAGCTGCAGCCCACCCTCCGGGCCTTTAGAAAGTGGTGCCATGTATCAAACGCCCATCACCACCCACTCCCTTCCTGCAAGCCAACCGAACACACACACACACAGACACACACTGACCAACAGTGTTTTTTTTTTTCTTCCTACTGGCCCAGCCTTTCCTATCCAAGCTTTATTTTTGTGCCGGATAGAGACAATTTATAGCACTTAAATAAAGGTCTTGTACCCAAAACAACTGGACCAGAGACAGTGTGTGTTTGTAATAGTGTGTGTGTGTGAGTGCAGACACTTCTGAGATTGTGCCAGCCTTATAGAGTGTCACCCATCACACTGAACACGCACACGCACACACACACACTCTCACTCACACACAAAGAGCACAATAGTGGGGATTGTGCAGCTGCTTTTTAAGCACACCATCTGTGTGCTGTTTACGTAAGCACACGCACACGCTTACACACACATAGACAACCAAACAACAGGATATTAGCTGATGTGTTGTGTGCCGGTCTAGATAGGCAGTGTGTCTGAGTAAACAGTCCTCTTTCTGTGGGACTGTCCTGTGTTTGCATTGCCAGCTGTTCAAATGACAGATATGCCAAACAAGTGTGTTGAACCAGCCTGTGATCTGTGTGCCAGGCTGTTATTGTTATTGATGTGAACAGTATGAATCTGCTATCAAGGCCACTCAATCTGCCACCGACTTGGAGACTTGATCAGATGATGAAGTCAAGTGAGAGCTGACTGGAAAAGGTTGTTGTAGCTCATCAATATGGAGGAGCTCATGAATTTAACCAAATGAGGGGCAGACATTCTTAGATAGTTAGAAACATCTTTGTTGCTCATGCTTGAGAACAATTAACTGCTGAGGTTTGGCAGGATTGTGTGCGTGTGTGTGTCTTGTTTTTTCATGTGCATGTGTCTGCATGTTTGCGGCATTGTAGGGAGACAGAGTGTGTGAGATCTTTTATAGGAGCAGCATGTCCAGGGATAGACAAGCACTTCCATACTGTATACTTATTCTATAGTATGTACTGTAGTATGCACTCTATACTAACCACATTAGTAGTTAGTGCATAAGATTGGTTTATCTTATTTAGAGCTGCAACTAACAATTATTTTCATTATCATCTAATCAGTTATTTTTATGGCGTATCATTTGATTGTTTACGATATAAAAATGTAAGAAAATAGCAAAAACACCCATCACAAGTTCCAGGAGCACAAGGTAACATTTTCAAATTGCTTGTTTTGTCTGACCAACAGTCCAAAAACCAAAGATATTCAGTTTACAATAATACAAAAGAGAGATGGGCAGCAAAGCATCATATTTGAAAAGCTGGAACTAACATATAAAATATTTGGTATTTTCCCTTGATAAATGACGAACAATTACTCGATTATAAAAAATTGTTGATGTTGGTGGAGCCTGGGAACCAACGTCCACAATTTCTTTTGATTATTTCCAGCTGTGAGCATCACCTCTATTTCCCTTGTGCATTGCATTGTGGGACAATAGTGTACATTAACAGTAAAGTCAAACATCAAATTGAGTTAGTAAGCATAAGGATTTAGCTTACTGAGTAAACCTGCTAGAATTAGTATATAGTTTGGAAGTGGGACACAGTGCAGGCGTTCATCATTCTGTCAGCGCTGAGCGAATGGCTATTGACTGGTCACGGATCTCTCTCTCTCCGTTTCCTCTCGGTCACATGCACTCACACAGACACACACCGGCAGACGCATTCGGCCACCATTCTGCAACAAATGTTTACACACACCTCTCACATGCACACAAATAAATACTGATCCTGTATCTTAACAACCACAAATATAAGCACACACACGTTGATGGTTGGTGGGAGACGCTGTCAGCAGAATCGTGAAGTCTAAGAATGAGGCGGCTTGTCTCCCCGGGAAACCGCCGGGGATGATAGATGGGAATATGAGAGTGTGTGTGTGTGTGTGTCTGTGTGTGAAGATACATCATTCCATACTGTCCTCTTTCCACTGCTCTCCCTTCTACCAAAGTGGCCTTAAATAGAAGAAGACTTAGGCAAGGAGAATATAAATGAGCCATTTTCCTTCAACATCCAGAGATGGCAGTGTTAGAAATGTCACAGTATGCAAAGGATTTCTCTGTCTGCCTGTGTGTTCAGATCTCCATCTCTTCAGACATGCGGGCCTCTTGAGTCGAGACATGTAATGATTCGTGGTCTCTTCTACACACGCCGCTGTGTCAAGCTGTGAGCTCCACTGTCTCCACAGCCGGTGTCAATAAATCAGACTTCATTTAGGTCAAAATTAATACGCACGCCTGGATTCTGTCAGTGTGTGTGTTCGTTGCCTCTCAATGCCAACAGTGTGTGTGTTTCTGCAGCTAAAATGTTCTTGGAACGTGCGACGTTGCGGTTGTACGATGGATTGAGTTTATGACTTGACATGTAAACCCAATTTTCACATTTACATAAGAACTCCAAGCGTAATGTGTTGTCAGTGTCACATTCCTATAAGATCCAACTGTGAGTGTGTGTGTGGTATATATGTCTGGCCCTATGTGTGTGTATGTATCTTTTGCGGGGTTATAAATACCCTTAAGTGACTCCAGATGTCCCAAGGCAGCACGCCGGTGGGTCTCATTCAACAGCAGTTCTTTGACTATGTTAATGCCTTGTATATAAACCTCCCATAACAACTCCCATTAGATACAAATTAAGAGCGTGGGTAGTGTGGGCTCGCACTTGTATGGGTGGTGCATATACTGCACATGTGTCTAATAGACTGTTTTTTCTCCTAATAACTTCCAAACAAGTCCAATTAATTTGCCAACTGGGAAAAGTACAGATGGGGACAAACTCACGTAATTTTCCTTAAACCTCCGTTCCACCAAGTTATCTCTCACTCCGCCCTCTTTCTCCAAAGAGGCTTCAAGAGTGGAGAAATTCAGTTATACTGGGTGTTTCATGCAGTTCTGCGCCCGCAGACATGGTTCGTGAATGTGAACACCAGTTTTCCACAGCCACGCTGCACATGTTAATCTCAGCACTCTCCAGCTGTGACACGCAGACATGCACTTACTGGAAAGCCAGAGAAAACTGTTTTAGTTCATCAGGATGGAAAAGAGGAGTAACTGCATGATAACGGTGTGTGTGAGGGTGAAGCTGACTGAGAGTCTGGTCTACACACTGTCTGTCTGCTTAGACAGGGATTAGTTTTTATCAGCTGACAGTCAGACATGGTAGGTGTTCAGATAAGATATCATGTCCTAATATGGCTTGGCTAGTCTCACTCACCACCAGAAACTGTTCGGGCTTTAAACTGTTCAAGCTACTCATCAGTAATTATTTTCCTCCTCTACCTCTCTAGGTACAGTAAAGTCAGATGGGAAGCCCATGGATAAGTCTCGGTTAGCAGTGAAGACCTCCGGCCTTCAGCGCTCTTCTTCTGATGCCGGTAAAGACCATAGAAATGGCTCCAGTGCTGGTGAGCAACGTAAACCTCCGTCTGGCCTGGTCAGGCCCTCAACTGGTGGAAACTTTGGCTTCAAGAAACCCACTGCAGCTACCACTAATGGCACAAACAATGCCAGTACGGCCACTGTGAATAGTACAGGTGGCAGCTCCATACCCTGCGGTTCTGCAACTGTGGGGAAGATTCCCAAAACGTCGGGTATTCCTGTCAAACCAGGAGCTGGTGGTGGTGGAGGACGTAAGACAAGTCTAGATGTTTCAAACAGCGACCAGAGTGGTTTTCTATCTCCAAATGCCAGGACGTCTCTCCAGTACCGCTCTCTGCCTCGCCCAGCAAAGACAAGCACCCTGACTCTAACCCGGCCGAGCTCAGCTCGCCCAGTGAGCACTACCATGGACACAGGCTCGGGGCTGATCAAACCCTCCACCACAGTGCATCAGGGCTCGAGGCTGAAAGAGCCTGCCTCAGGGCTTGGTTCTGGAACAGGGTTGAGTAAGGCAGGGGGTCGTGGGATCCCGAGTCCCAGTCCTGTTAATCAGACAGACAGAGAAAAAGAGAAAGAGAGGGCAAAAGCTAAAGCAGTAGTATCTGACTCTGAGTGTGGAGGTGGGTCTCTGAAGGGCAGCCCTGCTCAGACCCCCTCAGAGAACGGAGGGAAGCTACAGGGGCTGAGACCTCCCAGCAGTGGCAAGGGCATGGATCTGCCCTCACCCAACACACACAGGTACCGGGGTTCATATGTTGCCACAAAACACACATGATGCAATTTCCCAGTATGTTTTTCCCACACACACACTTTCACATACAAATTATGAATATGTCTTTGCTTCAAAATTGTCTTTCGTTGTCTTTAGGTTATCTGGGGTGCGCAGCCTGGCAAAGCCTCCATCCATGGCCCAGCTTGACAAGCTGAACTCCAACAGCCTGGAGGTGGGAGTTCATGACTCCCTGCCACCGAAGATTCCTCCCTACTCTAAGCTCCAGGACCTGGCCAGCTCAGTAGGCAACTCCAATGGCCCCTGCCTGACCCCCAGCCCTGCCCCATTACTCAATGTGAACTCTTCAGCCTGCTTCTCGAGCTCAGGGACTGGTTTGGGACCCAGGCAGGTCTCTTCCCTCGGGGTTGAAAGGAGCGGAGGGAACACCTCTCCCCTGCTCTACCCTCGTCTGTCTGGGCTGCATCGCAGCTTGGAGTCTCTGCCGCTCCAGATGAGTCTGGCCCCAGAGCCCCAGGAGAGGGAGAAGGAAAGGGAGAGGGAGACTTTGGTGAGAGGCTACACCACCATAGAGTCCCGAGACAAAGATAGACGGGAGGACAGAGGCCCTCCTGCTAGCTGGAGCTCTGGAAGTAAAGTCTCATTGTCTCTCACAGACAGGTGAGATTAAATTCTACTGAAAGTCAATCTTCCATGCATATATTTTAAACCCAGTCTCATCACACTGGTGTTCATGCAAAGCAGAGGTTTTGTCATTCATCTTTTGTAATACTGCTATGTAGCTCCCCCCACTGGTCAGCTGAGGAACTGCACCAACATTGTTCATTGTTCAGGGAAGGCAGGAGTTATCAGGGAAGGTCTTTGATACCTTAATCCCCTTTGTTCTACGCTACAATCATGCATTACCCTCACCTTATTGGGTGGGCAGGTGGAAATGTGATCTGGTTGGCATTTGATGGCAAAATGCTGCTCAAACTGAAAAATGTATGGAGCCATTTTTTGACAGCAGTGGCATTTAGGAAGAGCGAGAAAAAAAAACTATTCACACCTACAAAGACGAGATAATAACAATCCACAAAAATGAAATGACAGATTGGTAAAGATGTCTGTGGTCAATAGCTGGAGTCTATTAAGAGTCACATATCAGAATATACTTTATAGGTAGACGAAACCAAACCTGTCAAGGATATGATTGTAATAGCTGTTACTAAAATATAATTTGTGATTTAATCAGAAAACCAGAGACCAAACTCCATCACCATTCCATGGTAGTTACAAACTGAAAGATATTGTATATTTAATGTTTTTACATTGTAAATGCTGTATCAGATGCTAAATAATGCCCAAATTATAGAATGTGGTTTAATGAGAAGGCTAAAAATTGTATTTACATTATGAATTAAACAACAAGTAAAGGCAACCACTTTCATGCACACCCACCCATACACACACGCACATGCACACACACACACACACACACACACAGAGACTGAGGGGTTTCTAGGCTATTATTACTACAGGCCTATTATCAGTGTTGTACCGGCCCCAGTGACTGAAGTCATAATTACTGGCTGACACCAGCTGTCTGCCAGTCTTACTGTGCTTCTTTGTGCCTGCTGCCTGCTCTTGAGAGTTTAATAACTCCCTGCACCAGTGGTTAAATAATGACATTGTTTAATCTCCACAGTTCTCAGAGAGACAGAAACACGCTGCCAAAGAAAGGTTTAAGGTAAGCGGACACACACATACAGCTACACACATACGCTCTTATACACCAGACTGTCAGGCACTGATAGTTTGATGCAATTTGGCCACAGTCCTTTAATTCCACACATACAGAGATCCCATTGATAAGATTCTCAGTGACTGACAGATTGTGTTAATCCTCATCATTCCTGTCACTTGTAATCCAAAAACCCTGCTTTAATCCCCTCAAAATTATATCTCATTGTGTCCCACTGGCAACATTTTGTTTGTCTTTCCACTCATTGAAAGATATTGGTACTGGGTAACACTTTATTTTAACACCAGTTGTAAGCAGCTATAAAGTCTTTTTTAAGTGTTTAGTAATGTAGTTGACTCCTCATGTATATAAACAGATAATGAATGACAATATAATGTAAGGCTGTTATAATAATATAAAATATGTCTTCATAGGAGAAGTTATAATTGTTGACAATACAGCACATTAATAAACATTGTGTGTTATATCTGCTTATACATTATAATGTCGAATAGAAATATATTATATCCAAACGTCTTGTGTAGAGGATCTGCTGCATGTATGAGTTTGAGGGATTTGTTTTTATAACTCTTCTTTATTTTGACTTATTTGGCTACTTATTTGTGTGTTCTCTGTCCGACAGCTTTAAATGTGGTGCTCCCAAATGTCGCCAGACTTTTACACCACACTGTACATGAAACCTAATATGTAACAACAAATCTGTAATGACTGTAATGAATGACTCTTTATTTGCCATTCGTTCACTAACTTTTACTATGATCATCACTGACTTTGTCCTCTGTCTGTGTAGTTTCAGCGGTGCCACCCAGGTTGAGGAGGAAGGGAAGGAGAAAGGAGAGAGGAGACACTCTCATACTGTTCTGAGTATGACCGACTCGCTTGCTCTTCCACTGCTGTCCTCACCCACCTCCCTGCCCCGCACCTCTAAGACCAGTATGGGTGAGTACATATGGATTCACACACACACTTGGAAGAATACTGACTAGAATCATTTCTGCTACAATATATATATATTTATGCATTTGTTTAATTCCATTTATATCTTCTATAACTCTCTTTCCTTTGACCCCTCTGGTTGCTTATTAGTACCCAGCCCTGTCGGTGGACCTCCGAGGATGACTCGATCCAACAGCATCCCAACACACGACGCCTCTCTGGAGCTGTACGGAGCGTCCCCGCTGGGCAGCACGCTGTCGCTGGCTGAACGCCCCCGCAGCATGGGAATGGTTCGCTCCGGTTCCTTCAGGGACAAGGATCCCGACGAGGGTGAGCCCACTGAATTGTTTTGATATCTGTTATATAATGTTCTGGTCGTTGTTGTTGTGCACCTCTGTTTCTAATTGAGTTTCTTATTGGTTTATTTTGTCCCTCTTAATTTTCTCTTCTCAGTTCATGGGTCTGTACTCTCCCTGGCTTCCAACGCCTCGTCAAGCTACTCTTCGGTGAGTGTGGGCGGCATGCAGACTCAGGTAGCTACAGCTCAGTATGTGGTGTGAGTGTGGGGTGTATTTATGTTGAATGTTTGTGTGTGCAGTGATGCTTTCCTCTTGTTTCACGCTTTAAACAGTACACACCAGAGACAAGACTATCTCCCTTGGTATTCCCAATACCTTATTAGGCTCCTCTCCTCTCCTTTTGTCTTATTTAACATCTTGACTTTTATTCCCCCTGCTTCCAAAAGGCTGAGGAAAGGATTCAGGGAGAGGTAAGCGTGTTCTTTCTTGCTCTTTCTTCTTCTGTCTCGCTTCTGTCCTTTCATCCATCGCTCTCATCGCTGTTGTCTGTGAGAGAACAAGTCTGTCATTCATTTCATGAACAACATCCACGCAAGTCACTTGTGTAATGTCAGCCATCATCAGCTTTAGTAACCTTGTTTTTTTTATAATGTAACAAACCTGTTTTTCCTCACAGCAAATCCGTAAGCTGAGGAGGGAGCTGGAATCGTCCCAGGAGAAGGTGTCTAACCTGACAACACAGCTGACAGCAAACGTATGTACTGTTTGTCTGCTAACTTACTAATCATTAATTAACATGGTAGCACCCACTTGCATTAAAGCACCCGAAGAACTTATTTTCCTTTTTGTAGTAGGCTCAAATTGTCCTCTGAAAAAAATATACAAATTTGACTTAATGTCTTTAGGAAGTATTCTTTAATAAATAGCATTTTATCCCCGAGTGCATTTCAACTCTCAAAGGAATTCCTTAAAATAAAGCAAATACCTAACTTGCCATCATTTGCAACTAATTTCAGCTTTGCGTTTTTTAAATTAACAAACCAGCAAAAACAAGTGGGCTGGGGACTGTCAACCATATAATCAAAGTAGAAATGCCAGAAAAACTGTAAAATCAATAAATCACTGCTTAGATAAGAAAAAAAATGTATCTGATAAGATATCGTAAGGAGAAAAAACAGACTCTAATCTATTTGACATCTTCATGCCATAATTTCTTTCACCTCCCTCCAATTTTACACCCTCATACTTGTCACTCATCTTGATGAAGTGTCTACCTCAATGACATCTACCCTGAGGCAGAGGTAACTGATACTAATAAACACACCACGAGTGTTGAACAAGCGATAGCAGGCAAAGAAAGAGCAATGTCAGGGTGTCTTCAACTGTGTTGTTCTTTTGCTGCCAAAAAATACTCATTATTGCAGCAAATCCGCAGCTGAAAATAGTCCCCATCAAATTAACTATTTACTTATCTTTGAGTAGTGTTTGCTAAAAGCTACAGTGCCCAGCCGTTTTAGGAAAATATTCAGCCTTTTGTAAAAATTGCACTATATATTCATGACCTGTTTTTGAAGATTTACGTCTTTAGTAGGAACCAATGGGCGTGGGGCTGAGTGCCACATACAGAGACGGACCAATGCATTGTTGGCGTTGGTCTTTTGATTGGATTGGTTGACAAGAACAAAAATATAATAGTATCGCCATCCAATCCTCTCTCTTCCCTCCTTCACAAACTCTCTATTTCTCACTCAAGGCAAGGAATTTACCCTTCATACAAAATAGGAAAGAGACGCACAGAGAGAGAGATTTAAAATCCAAGCTGTGGCACGTCAGTTATAGATCATTTCTGTGCAGTCTCGGCACATTTCTTATCCATGTGGGGCCTGAATAATGCTAACCTCCTCCTGAACCTCTCCCAAAGCCACTTAGCTTCAGTACACACACACACACACACACACACACACACACACACACACACACACACAGGTGACTTGCCCTTTCTCTCTACTCTACAAGGTTGTTTCTGTATGACCACCCTGTCAGCATTTCCATTGGTCTAAGTGCAACAATACAGCACAGGCGTGATGCATGGCTTCATGCAGCACACATCAATCAAGTGTGTGTGTGTGTGTGTGTGTGTGTGTTTCTTCCTTCCCCTGAGGTTTTCTTTCTGTTTGCCCTTATTATGCGAGGGCAATGTATAGGCAAAACAGATGCACAGATCACAACATGATTATGTGCTGGATTAATGACTGGGCTGTATCCATTATTTTACTGTATTAATACATACTATAAAGGAGAAGGGAAAGTAATTTTCTCTTCCTGCTCTGGGCTAAAGTGGGCGTGTGTGAGAGAGAGATTAGGGAGGAGGTGAATTTTCCACAGGAGACATCCTGTTCAGCCTTTGTGTGTTATTCAGCCTTTTAGCACCTCGTATTTGAGGGGTAAAGGTGCAGAGGAAATCTATTGAATCTCCCATATGGATGTAAATTTCTGGTTTCATTAGTCTCCCTATACTTTATCCGTGTCTAAATGATTCTCTCTTGAAGAACAGTAATATAAATAAATATCAGTGTATTTAAATCTTGGTTATTTCCTGTTATAGACAACTACTGCAATAAAAATTTGAGGAAAAAATTAATTGTTGCTTTTGTCTTTCACCTTTTCCAAGCAGGCGAATCTGGTGGCCGCCTTTGAGCAAAGTTTGTTACTGATGACCACTCGGCTGCAGAGTCTGTCAGTAAGCCACGAACAGAAGGTAACATCACATGCACTCTTTCAAACACAAACGCACACAAACCTGAATTCCAGCTGCATTCCACCATTGTGCCCGTCTTATGAGCAGTCTACTAAGAGCAGGCAGCGTGTGTGCTAACATGGAGCGAGGTGACTTTGATCACAGCCTGCGGTGAGGAGCTGAATGTAGGTTAGAGGCCCAGGCTGCAGTCCCACAGGGTGACGGTGTGAGAAGAGGACAGAGGATCAATGAGAAAGAAAAAAAAAAACTTCACTTTAGGCTAAATGATGAGCCCAAAATGCAGCTTGCACATGCACTCACAGCAAACATCACATTCCTGCATTCTTCAGCCTTTGTATCTGTTTTGGTGTGAATTAATTGATCAGCGTCCGAGGCAGTGTTCAGTATGTGTTCATTGTGTGTTCAGTGTGTATAAATGTGAGGAGTCTCTCCTAGTGCTTCATGCCTTGCTGCTCCCACTGAAAGACCCGTCTAGACCGCTCCAGAAAAAGTCTTTGTTGTTTGTGCCAGCGCACTGACCTGTGCAGCTCAGCCTGGAGTACAGGCTCTTTAACCTTGAGGAGATGGGCCGGGCGGCTCTATTTAGAGCGGAGTGGGATCGACTTTAGCACACAACAAGCAGCACAGAGAGGCTCTGTTGCTCGGGACTCTTTGTCCTTTTGAACTGTTAACATCGTTAGGGGGATCAAGCCCACCAGGTGTATGAGCTCATACTGTGGGTTTGAGTTGTTGTGCTTTACTAAAACATCAGACAATGCTACTCCTCCCCAAAAAATATGGGAATATATCAGTGTTTATTTTAAATATTAAAAATTGGGCAAAAATGTGATAAAAATTAGCTTTTTTATAAATAAACCAAAGTTAAATCAAAGTTATTTTGAGAATCATGTAGCCAACCATTTATTATTTTCAAATCAAAATCAATCTTTATTTGTCACAAGAAGTAGAATGTGTAGTGAAATGCTACATTGGCACAGATTGTGCAATAGAGATTATTTACAAAATGTAGTACTAGTATGTGCAAAAAACAAAGAGACATAGCAGCGCTGAACTGAGATAAGCATGAATGAGGTAATGATGGACATAAAATCTGAACACGAGTGAAGTGGTGATGAACTATTAATGACTTCTAGGAATAATCAGCAGGTTGCATTTTCTCCCTTTTGTTTTCTTCACTGTTTATTACCAGCAGCATTTTCTGAGCTGTCCTATCCTAGAGGACTTCATTAACAGTATAATGCAGTGAATAGAAAATGACTTTTTGATGATGAAAAGTTTAAACCAGTCTGCTCCTTTAAAAAAGGTTTTGCAAACTGATCTATCCCAATCCAACTCACTGACATTTATTAAATGTTCGTGTAGGACTCGGAGCTGATGGAGCTGAGGGAGACCATCGATTCTCTGAGGTCCAGGAATGAAGAAGCCCAGGCTGTCATACAAGGAGCCTTAAACAACCCAGATATGAAAGGTTTGGAGACTGACCATTTGAATCTTTTTGTTTTCTTCTGTCTCTCTGCACATCTGCCTGTGTCTCTGGCGCACAATTTGCTCTCTTTTGATGTTGAGTTTTCTTGTGCACCAGACCTGCGAATTCGACGTCAGAACTCATGTGAGAGCATCTCCAGTCTCAACAGCCTGACCAGTATGTCGAGTGTGGGCAGCTTGAAGGACCAAGATGCCAAGAAGAAGAAGAAAAAGAGCTGGGTAAGAACGCACCCTACATGTGAGGCAGTGTTTTACTATCACAACCTGTTTGTCTATGCTCAGTTCATTCTCCGTAGTGAGTATGACCAGTTTCTCCCTCCTCTGTGTTGTGTTATTTTTCGGTTTTAGGTCTTTGAGGTGAGTGCAGTCACTGTGTCTCTATAAAGCCATTATCATTTTCTGCCATACAGCATGATGGAGCATCTAAAACTGCAACGCAATCCTCAAGTACCCTCCATCTCTGCTCATTGACCTCCTTCACTACTGATTGGCTGCCTGTTCTGTGAATATTAAATTTGAATGGATGGCTGTAATTCAGTTAGAGTGGCAATCAGCAGACATGATGTTCCATAAACAGTGGAGTTCTCAGTTTAATCATCAAAGTTTATTAAATGCCGTTTTCAATTATGTTTCTCCTCATTCACACCATGCTTTATTGTGTATTTTGTCCTTGAGTAAAAATGTGCCTTACCAAGTAACCCTTACTGACCCAGCAGCTGGGTACTAAATCTGCAAAAACATTCACTTTCTCTAACTTTGACCTATTTACAGAAAACGATTGGAAGCTTAAAGGAATAGTTTGTCATTTTGGGAAATATGCTTATTCGCTTTCTTGCCGACAGTTGATATGACTCATGAAGACTAGAAACAGTGGGAAACAGCTAGCCTGGCTCAGTCCGAAGGTAACAAAATTCACCTACCAACTTTATATCTGTCAAAACAACAGGTTGTGGTTTTGTGGGGAGTTATGTGCTGTAACTCTGTCTTGGCCGGGTACAGTAACTTTCTGGAGTCTCCACTGGTTGCCTGGCAACTTCACGGTGATGACAAGACACCAGGAAGTGTGTTAGTGAGCTTTAGAGTTGCTGGTAGGCAGATTTTTTTTATCTAGGCTAGCTGATTCCCCCTGCTTCCAATTATTATGCTAAGCTAAGCTAATTGCCTTTTGGCTCCAGCTTCACAGAAATCATCTCACTCATGGAAAGAAGACAAATAAGTGTTTCCCAAGATGATTTACCATTCCTTTAATGCTCAGCATGTGTCAAATTACCAATCCTAACACCTCCGTCTTGTTTTACCTCTCTCAGTAATAAATGCAGTAATCTACTGAATACTGGTTCAATAGTCTGTCCGTCTCTCTCCTTCTCCCTGCTCCTCTGTGTAGCTGAGGAGTTCCTTCAACAAGGCATTCAGCATTAAGAAAGGCTCCAAAACTTACTCAGACATTGAGGAAATTGCTACCCCCGACTCCTCAGCTCCCAACTCCCCAAAGATGCTTCATGAGGGGGGAGAAGGAGGAGAAAACCAGCCCTCATCCCTCAAAACCTCGGCCTCTGCCACCTCCTCCGTGTAAGTACACCAAACACTTTACTCCAGCTCTTGGCTCAATAGTGAGATAGCCAGTTTAGCCTTCATGGGTGTCTGGCCCTGATGAGTGCATCTTGTCCCCTCCAGGATCATGGAGACTACAGAAGAGGGAGAAAATGAGGAAACGGCGGTATCAGAGCTACGCTCAGAACTGTGGGTGAAAGAGAGAGAACTGACAGACATCCGACTGGAGGCCTTAAGCTCCGCACATCAGCTGGAGCAGCTCCGCGAAGCCATGAACAACATGCAGGTTTGTGCATGTTCAGCAAAGTATATACTTGAAGTATAAGTATACATGATATTGCATTTGTGTGTTAATATAACTTGAATTTAAAGTTTCTTACCTGCCTGTGTCCTAGTCAACGGTGGAGAACCTGAAGGCGGAGAATGACCATTTGAAAACAGGAAGTCAGCTCAATCTCCCTGGTTCCGGTCCCACCTCTTCCACTTCCCAGCCTTCGGGCCTGGCCTCTCTTCTGGGGCCCTCACTGAGGCAGCCAATGAGTATGTCCCTCACCAAGTCCTTCAGCCTCAGTCTGAATGATTGTAAAGATCCAGGTAAGAGTCAAACATAGAATTTCACCTATTTTTAGCTCCCGTGCACAGAATGCATAAGAGTTATAATTCTATACTCCTTTCATCCCTTTTTTTCTCCACTCTTTCAGACGTGTCTCCAGTTGACATTTTAAGTGCGTCTTCCCAGCTGGATGAGATGTGCGCACGAGTGCTGGTCTGCATTGGAGATCAAGCAGAGGTAAACACAGAACACCTTTAATAGCCACAGTATCCAATAATGTCAAGAGCTTTAAATTGAACAGCTGGGAGATTGTGCACTCTTTCCCTCTCTCTGTCTCTGTAGGACAGTAAGCAGCAGCAGGAGTTCTACCTGGGCTCAGTGCTGCTCAGTGCGAGGACGGACTGGGCCTGTCTCGACTCTCTCATAGCTAAGACCTTCAAGGTAAGCCGATGCTTGTCATGCTAGACATTAGTGGTTCTGTGATTTGATAGATCAGTCCTTGCTTATTTTCTTATTCGTTTTTTTCCAGGACTACCTAACTCAAGTGGACCCGACAGCCAGCCTGGGTCTGTCCTGTGATTCGCTGCACATGTACCAGCTGACCCAGGGAGGGCAGAGGGTGATAGGAGGGGACAAACCTCAAGCCTCACCTTATCGTTGTCTCGGCAGTGGTTCAGCTCAAATATTTGTCACCTTGAAAGGTTAGCGAGTGTCCTCGACTGATAATAGAAACCATACAAGTTGTTTTGCTCAAAATTGTGTATAATTCACAATTATTGTCAACCATTTTCATTTGGATTGATTTCCTACCTTCTAAGCTAACCTACCTACCTCACCAGTAATGCGGTTGCAAGCAGGTGTGATTAAAGATGCTCTGACAAACAATAAGCAAAGATGGACATTGTGTAAATGACTGAAGTTTAACATTTTTTTGCTGCTCACCACTGCACAGCCTTGTGATGATAACTTTGACAAAAAATAAAGGCAACAAAATGTTGATTGCTTCCCTCAATTAACATTTTCCACCATACAGAAATTAATAGAAACCAGTTTATGTCTAGATGGTGGGAAAATTTGTAAAGTAAAATTTAAAAACTGATGTTATGCTTCTGATGTAATGTAAAGTATTTGTGATTTGTAAATAATCAGCTAAAACATGAAAAAAAAACAACAGCATTTCTCTGTTTTTCACATATTATATTTACAAATATTCAATAATAAATACTATATAAATCCAATTGCTTCTCTCTCCCCTGTGTCTGTCTCACTCTAGGTCTTCGAGAAAAATGTGTTGACTCACTGGTGTTTGAGACTCTGATTCCTAAGCCGATGATGCTGCACTACATCAGCCTGCTGCTGAAGCACAGGCGTCTGGTTCTGTCTGGGCCCAGCGGGACGGGAAAGACTTACCTGGCTCAGCGTCTGGCCCACTACCTCCTGCAGCGGAGCCGGACTGACTCGTCTGAGGCCGACCAGGAGACCTGTCTGCTGGGTCGCAGCGCTGCCGTCACCTTCAACATGCATCGTCAGACACAGAAGGTAACGCATGACTCAGGGTGTTTGTCAGCAGGTTTTCTTGAAGTCTTTTTTTCTTCACAAATATGGATTCATACACACAGAACATTTAAATTCACCTTTTCTTTGATTTCACAGGAGTTGCAGTTGTATCTGTCCGATCTAGCAAATCAGATTGACAGAGAGAGTGGAGGAGAAATGCCGCTGGTTGTTATTATAGACGACATTAGTGACTCGGCAGCCATCACTGAGCTTGTTAACGGAGCACTCACCTGCAAGTATCACAAATGGTGAGTCAGTTCAAACAGTTATAGTATTTCACTTAAGAGTTCAAGTAAGATTTGGTTCATGAAAGTACATAATTTCCTCTGTTGATGTTTCAGTCCTTACATCATTGGAACAACCAATCAGCCTGTGAAGATGACATCCAACCACGGGCTGCACCTTAGCTTCAGGTGAGCACAAAGCCAGAAAATGTTTACAATGCCTCCTCTGACTTTTATTAAATAAACAATGAAGCTATCATTGAGGGTAAAAGTAACATTTCTTGCACGTGACCACAGGATGGTGATGTTCTCAAACAACGTGGAGCCGGCTAACGGGTTCCTGCTGAGGTACCTGCACCGTAAAGCTGTGGAAGCCTACCAGGAGAAAGAGCAGGACTCAGCGTGCCACCAGGCTCTCCTTCGCGTACTGGACTGGATCCCTCAGCTCTGGTACCACCTCCACGCTTTCCTGGAGAAACACAGCACTTCAGACTTCCTCATAGGTGAGAGGTAGTGGACACGCAGTCGTCTAAGGCAAAAAAAAACAAAAATGGGAACACGGGGGATAATTGGATCTGGAACAGGAAATCAGTTAACATGAAATGTTCCTCCCTCAGGTCCCTGCTTCTTCCTGTCGTGCCCAGTATCAGTGGCAGAGTTCAGGCAGTGGTTCATCGACCTGTGGAACCACTCCATCATACCGTACCTGCAGGAGGGAGCCAAAGACGGCATCAAGGTGAACACACACACACAGACATCCTCCAAAGTGTAACATTAGTGGTAACAACAAATAAGTTCAGTTCTTTACCTCGTCACATGTTGTTTTACAATATATTTCGATCTGCTCTCTCAGGTGCACGGGCAGAAGGCCGTATGGGAGGATCCAGTGGAGTGGGTGAGAGGGACTCTCCCTTGGCCCAATGCACAGCAGGACCAGTCCAGGCTCTTTCACCTACCTCCCCCCAGCATAGGTCCACCCAGCGAGGAGAAGAAGCCCCCCAAAGATACACCTCCACCCAGCACACTGGAGTCAGACCCACTGGTGAGAATGAAGGTTTCAGTCTGTTTAAAGAAAATTAATCGAGAAATATTTTTGATAATCGCCTAAGCATTTGCTGCCCATTTATAGGTGCCAAACAGTCAAACTGCATTCTTATTTACTAAAAGACTGCACTAAGGTTTTACACAGGTTAAATAAAAGAAAAGCGGAACTACTGAAAATGTGTGTGTTTGGGCTCATGCAATATGTATTTTAAGGCGTTTCTGTTCAGGGGCACAAAATACAGGAAGAGGGAATGGAAATTCATTTTACATTTAAAGTTTCCTTTAAAGGTCTGGGAAAGGCAGGCGTAAAATCTGCAGCCCCGTTTTATCTGACACACACACAGAGGATGAGAGACTATAACTACCAGGTCAAAACAGTAAATGAGATAGACAAACAGAGCGAGAGAAAAACACAAATTAAAACCTGCATTATAAAGTTTCTTTACCGAAGCTCTCCACTTAGCACCACAACACAAGACAAAAGAGCCGCAGTAGTTTCCTTCAGTGGCCTCCTGCTTGGATTTGTGTTTTTGCTGACCTTTAATGGCGCACAGCAGGTCCAGAACAGTGCAAGATTAGTGAGTTAGTGATTTAGTTTAAAGGTTTTGCTACATTGCTACATTTTTCATATGTCATTCAATCACTGGTCTTTATGCTAAGCTGATGACATTAGGCTATTTAACTGATGTTTTCTCACATATAGCTTTTTCTTGTGGAATGAAAACATGCTTGCAGTTCCAAAAGTGTCTTCTCTTCAACCAATATTTAAAGTTCAGCAGCACAAAATACTCATGAAAAGAATAATCAAATCTTATTTAGCAGCCAACTGCGACTCGGCTCATTTACATGTGCAGTCTCAATACCCTGCTAAATTGAAAAATTGCAGAGATCCCAAATTTTGCGCCCCTGGTGGTCATTTGCGACAGTCTTAGTAAATATCCCACCAAGTGTTTAAGTCATTCATCAAGCAAAAATTCCAAACATTGTTTGGCAAATGTGAGGATTTACCACTTTTTTATATCAGTTTAAATTTATATTTGTTTTGTTGTGGGTCGTTGTTTGGACAATACAACCAATTTGAAGATGTCCCCTTGGGCTCTGAAAACTTCTAATGGGCAGTTTTCATTATTTTCTGAGATTTCTTAAGCCAAACACGTATCTCAATAATCATAGAAAGGTTTGAAAAGTTAATGGATAGGAAAAGTAATGCTTAAGTGTACACTTGTAGCAACAAAACATGTCTGCAGTTTAACTCACTCTGCCTCTCTCTCCCCACCTGTTACATAGATGGCCATGCTGCTGAAGCTCCAGGAGTCGGCCAACTACATAGAGTCTCCAGAGCGGGAGGGCTGCCTGGATCCCACTCTGCAGGCTACGCTCTGAGGATAACATGCGACTGTCAGTCAGGATATGGAACTATGGACTCTTTATCACGGCTGACACAGCAGGTGCAGTCCCAATGAGACTTTAAAGACTCAACGATTAACTTAACTGTGTGCTCAGTGAGCAGCTACAAAGCTAAATGTAAAGGATCTATAGAAAGAGAGAGAGTTATTATGGACGAAGGGTTTGCTCTGCCCTGCTATCAGAACTTTGGAAAGACAATTAAACTGCTTTCATAGGAAGCTGTGATGATCATGTCAGGGAAAGACATCGACATGTCTCTTCTCTGCCCTCAATTTGTTCCAGATGGGTTGTTGTTGAATCTGCAAGTGCATGGTAACCGGAATAGTATGATGCAAAATATTACTTATAATCCTATTGATCAAGACCCATTCTTAATTCTTCTTTTCTTTTCGCTTTTGACCACCACAACTTTCACCACAACTATTGGTGCTTACTGTACTGGTTTTCTTTGAAGGCGCATGCTTCATTTCACAAAGAAGTTCCCCGTGGAAGTAACTCTGATTTCCTCAAAGTAGGATCATCACTCGACAACAGCCAAAAATGCACTTTATTTTCTACTTGTGGTAATTGGATTTTAGGAGGCTGTGTCAGTGACTGTGTATCAAATGGGGTGGGGGGGTGGGGGGGGGGGGCTGAGTTTGGCCAAATCATGCAGTTCATCAGTAATTCCTCTAGATGGCAGCATCTACTTATTCCTGCCTCAGTGCTCTCCTGATGTGCTTTCTGACTTATCAAAGGTGCTCGGTATAGAATATAACACACTCTATAACTCAACTATGAAAATGGCCTTGAATGTTTTTTTCTTTTCAGTTTAGCCATTGTGTCATTCATGGATCGAATATCAGAACTGTGAAGCTGTAAGAGTAACATGCATGGGTAATAATGAATAATGAATGGAATAATGAATTGGTTTTAGGGTCAGTCTGTAAAGAAAATGTCATCATCAGTGGACAGTAGCCATTGGTTTCCTCCAGTAATATACTGACATTGTAACCACAGATACTGACATTGACCCTACTCAACATACTGTATTGTAAACACACAGAAAAAAAAACAAACCTGCTTGTTTATCTAGTCTGCCAAAACGGCCTACCATTTCTGGCTCTGCTTGCGTATATTCTGTATTTAGATATTGGTTTTAAAACACAAACTTCTCTTGTGATAGATGAGGATACAGCTTTGATGAATCTTCATTTTGTAGGATTTTATACTGAGTCATCTTCAACGATCGTCTGTATACAGCAACTACTACCTATGTATACCTAACATGCCATAATCGACAGCGGCACACAGTGTAGAGGCGCCGTAAGTGTTTCGATCATTTCTCATTCATCATCCCACAAGAGAAAGTGGAGAACATCAGTAAAAAACAAAAAAAACTGCCATCAAGTGACAAGAATCTGTACAAAAAATGTTCCTTCCTCATTGCATTTGCTCTTTATATCTTTGATAACTTCCCTTTTTTCAAACTGTAGAAATCAGTTTTCTTCTCACATGTTGTTTTAAGAGTTACTGTCAGAGTAAGGGCTGGGGGTAAGAAAGGTTGAAACTCATTTTTTAAGTGGCTTCCTCCTATTCCTTTCCTTCATTTGTTTGCACATAATATATGTTAGTTACTAGATTACAGAGAGTATTTATTGCTCACATCTTGACTGTTCTTGTGAGGAAGGAAGAAAGCATAAAAAGACATGTAAGAGGAGGAAACTGTAGGTAGTAGAGATATTCTTGAACCTCTCAGCCCTGTGCCCCTCCACCCTGAAGTACCTCAGACTGCCATATTCTGTCAAGACCTTCCTCTACTTTCCAAACAGGGTGCTGGTGTAAAGTAGAGACACGATGCCTAAGTCTATCTGTGCCTGAAACACAACTTGGCCTGAAGCCGCTTTCCAGCTGCTTTAATCTACCACACGGAGGCCTCGATTTAGAGGAAACATCATCACTTCCTCTCACCTTCTCTGATGTCACTTTAATGTCGTCACCTTGATGACCAGATTCGGGTGGAGAGTGGGTTATCAATTTTGAGCTTTGGCTGGTAGTCATGGTGATAAGCTGTTAGTTAAGGTGATGTGTGTGTCAGTTAACTCTGCAATAGATGAGAATGTGTATCATGACTGCTTGTGCGCGATTTGACACCATTTAAGTGTGAAAGACTTGACATCTTTGAGGAGTTGCCTGAGAGTTGGAAGCAGTGTAAGAACAGATATTAGCCTGGAGACGTAATGTCGATGCATGTATCCCTGCTGTGTTTCCCAAAGTGTTGTTTCATTGGACCTACCACACCTTAACCTTATGACGGGAGGGATTTTTAATAACTGGATATCTTCCTCTTTTCACGTTGTTTTCAAGAGCAGACATTTTGTTTTTTCTTATGCAAATATTTGTAAAGGTTTCTTTCTCTTTTGTACATGGCATCACTATTGTAAACACTGTAAATAGTGCATCTGCGACAACAATCACTAAAACGTGTAGAGATCTAAGAGAAGGCATGGCCCCTGTATGCAGAAAGCGGGCGTCCTCGGTGGTTTTATTGTCTTCCTCCAGTAGGAAGGAGCACTTGGCTTAAAAGGGGGCCTAATAATGGTTGTATGGCATGTCTCTATAACCACATCAAATCCCATATGTCTAACATTGAGCAATGGACACAATAAAGTCATGCCATTCTTCACATCACTACCTGTCTTGGCTGTCTGTTTACATTATATTATCCACTAGAGGGCGCTAAACTACTGTATATGATCAATTATTAGGCTGTATGACCATTTTATCTCTATGTGGGGCTTTTTGTGATGGCAAAATGTTATCTGACATTACTTAAATGCAGGTTTAATAGCTTGTACACGTGAAAAATTGAGTTTATTATTAAAACAAGCCAGGATTTAATACCTGGCCTTTACCCCCCTCCCCACATCAGTTGCATCCAGAGATGAGGATGTGACTGAGGGAGGGGAGAGGGGGGTAAGTAAGGGAATAGGTGGAGTTGTCTACAAGCCCACCAACCCTCACGCTATATATATTACCTAAGACCCTCCTGGCTCCTTCATCCAGAGGACTGGCCGTCTGTCAGCACGATGCCAGGCAAACCTGCGCCCATCAAGAAGTCCCCAGCCAAGAAGGCTGCCGAGAAGGCGCCTGAGCCCGCCCCGGAGCCTGAGCCCGCTCCCGTAGAGGCTCCACCTGCGGAAACACCTGTGGAGGCTGCACCGGTGGAAGCTGCTCCCGCCGAGGCAGCTCCAGCAGCCGAGGGAGAAGCAGCCCCACCCGCCCCAGCAGAGGACACCCCCGCTGCTGAAGGAAGCGCTCCAGGTGAAGGCACCCTCATGAAAATGGGACGGAGTGCTAAGCTAACTTCACTAATTTTAGCTAGGTTAGGCTAGCTCTCAGGTTTGTAGTGTAACCGACTTGGATAATTACTGCTTCTTTTAGGCTATATATCATCTGGGAGCACAGAAGTACAATCTGTTGCCAGTTTATTAGGTACACATAGCTAAAAGTAATGCAGACGAATACGACAGTCCTGCAATAAATCCTAGCTTACCTTCGTGAAGTTTCAGTTTTTGGTGAAACTGTTTTAGAGAGGTGTTGATTCACCTTTACGGTCATTTTGGAGGCTGCAGTTGGTGATGCTGTTGAATTGTTTTGCATTACTCTGACAGGTGTTTCTATTATTTTGTCCCCTTTATATCAATGAGGGTAGGCTAAATAACAGAAACAGCTGTCAGTGTGCGGTACAGTTAAACAGCACCACAAAGCTGCATGAACACCTCTCTAAAACAGTTTCAGCAAAAACGTATTATTATTATTATGTATTATGGACTGTATTAGAGTACATTAGGTTTTAGCTGTGATAGAGTGTACATGTACATATTGAGAAAAAAGCATTTGTTAAAAGTGGCTCGTAAAACATGCCACACTATAATTTAAAGCCTCTAAGATCCAGCATAGGATGTTAGTTGATAGTTACATTTCAAAGCATGAAAATGTGCACTTTTTGCATTATGTTTTATGCTATGTATGAATTAGAGATGCCACAATACTAACCGCAGGTCACTGCACATGCAGCAAAGGAGACACCAGCCACCACTCTTGAAACAGGGGCTGCTGCAGCAACTGTAATCTAGGAACCCATCGGCTATTTGCATCTGTTTATAGAGGTTACAGCAACTGTAACACCCATCACTCGTAAAAATCAAACTGTTACTTGTTGAAATTCTTTCTCAAAATGTAGCCCTTAATCACGGTGGAGCTAAAACAGAGCCGACTTGAATATTCTCTCATGTCTTGCATCTCAAGGTACAGTATAAAACTAGTATAAAACTGAGTGTGTGGACTCTTCATGCTGGTCATCAGTGGTTGAGGCTTTGCAAATTAGGACAATATTAAAACTATAGAAGACTGGAAATTGTAGTACCCAGAAGTCATTATACTACAACTGATACACTTGAAACCATGTATGTGAATATTAATGACCATTTTCTGGCCATTGATTTCAGTACATTTATATTAAATTAGCCATTGTTGAAGTCCCTGCATCCTGCAGAAACAGTTTCTGTAAGAAGTAAAGGAACAAGTAGCAGCACAAAATGCACGGGACTTACATGATGGTTAAATTGATGGACCCACCAGTGATACCTACATCACCACCCAGGTACTGGTAAACCCAGAGATTAATCCTTTCTTACTCTGTCTACATGCAGTAGAAGGCGTTCCTCTTTCCTCTCATTCAGAGACTCTGCTCACCAGACCTTGGTTGGTAAAGTAAATCAATGGTGGATGTAGTTTTTGCCTGCTAACCTCAACATGTAACTCCTAACCTCAGCTGATGCCACAGCCACCGAGGAAGGAGCCGATTCGACAACTCCCTCTGAGGGTAAACACACACCACGGGCAGTCCACACACACATGCTGTAATGCATGATGTGTGTGTTTGTGTCCCACTGTGCACTGCACATGGTGTGTATGTTTCTTGCTCATGATTTGTTATGTTTACTGGTATTTCTGTCTGTAAACGTCATCATGTGTAAGTGTTCATCTTTGAGCTCTGTTTTTTTTTTTAACCAACCCATGAGGTTTCTCTTTGTGGACGTGTATTGGTCTCCTGCTATGTGCAAATGTCTTACAGTGTCTCCAAAATGTTTTCAGGAGTCCGTTTTTCGGTCATAAAACCATCTGTTCGTGTCACTGTGAATACCGAAAGCTCTGTCCGCACTGCTCTGTCCTGCTGCTTGCTTCAGTGGAGTGTATCTTGGTCAAATTAGCTTGAAACTGACTGATTCCCTGCATGAGTAATGTCATAATCTAAGTCACTAATTGGCTTTCCTAATGGCATTTTAACGGCAGCTGCTGCTCCCGCTGCTGAGGACGGTGCCGCTGCTCCTGCTGCAGATGCTCCCGCAGATGGTAAACATGAACCACCACACAGACAACAACATGACTACTTGACCACAAAATACACTGCAAACAATAATGACTTCTTTATTGAAAAGCTCATCAAACAAATCCATCGTGCTTTTCCCCCAGCTGTGAGGACTAGTGGATTATTAACAAAACTTTGAACCTCCTGATATCATTTTCCTGTGAATGGCAGGTTGAAACCGGCTGAAATGTCACTAAATGGAAAAGATGCTCTGGACATTTATCAGGTCCTCATTGCTGGTGTTTGTGTCTAAAAATGACATTTACCTACCTCCTGCTTGTTTGATGCTAGCTGCTCCAGCCGAAGCTGCCGTAGTTGAAGAGCCGCCAAAGGCCCCCACGCCCCCACCTCCTGCAGGTAACACCAATGTTTACGCTCTGCTGTTAGCTTGGTCCTGCTTTGAATACCCAATCAAGGTCAATGACAGATGTTATTACAGGGAAAAACTGATTTCATTTCTCTTCTAAACCCAAAGATATTCAGTTTACCATCATGTATGACAAAGAAAAGCATCAAATATTAGAGGCTGGAAACAGCAAATATTTGACATTTTTGCTTTAAAAATGACTAAAACCATCGATTAATTGACTAATCGTTGAAACTCTACTTCAGGTGACTCATTAATGAAAACTGATATGTAGAACTGTATATACTTTTGAGAGCAAATTCCACATTGGAGCCGAAATAATTAGTTGAATAATTGATTAGTCAATCGGCCGAGAAAATGACCTGCCATTTTCATAATCAATTCATTGTTCATTGTTTTCTCGAGCAGAAATTCCTTTGTTCTCAATCGTGGAAATTTGCTGTATTTCTCTGTCTTCTAAACGAAATATTTTGGAGTTTTGGACCTTTGGTTGGACAAAACAAGACATTTGAAGACGTCACCTTGAGATTTAGGAAATTATGATGGAAATTTTTCACAATTTTTCTAAGTGATTCATTGTTTAATCGAGACAGTAATTTGCAGATTAATTGATAACAAAATGAACGTAATCATGTTGCAGAATGGAGTACGTGGGTAATTATTCCATTTTGTGTGTTATTTCAGTTCACTGTTGTCCACTTCAGCCCTTAATCTGCACTGTTTGAACCTCCTTCAGTCCCCACCAGCGCTCCTCTGGACGTATCTGTGGAAGATGTGAATGACTCCAGCCTCACCATTAAATGGAAGATGCCAGAGACCATAGGAGACTCCGGCCTGGACGGATACACTGTCGAGTACTGCAAGGATGGAAGTAAGTCAGCTTATGTATGTGTATGTGTGTGTGTGTGTGTGTGTATGCATGTGAGGCTGCGAGGCTGCACCTGTCCCCAGAGTGTCAGAGGGCAGATAGACTCATAGCTGGGTCCAGGCCGTATACGGCAGGCAGCATTTCAGCGGCTGTCACTGTATCTCCTGACACCACTTTTAGAAGCGCTCGTTTGCTCAGAAGACAGCATGCCTTCTAAGATTTCATCATGACGGCCAAAGTGTACTCCTTATGGGCAGGTTGTTTGTAAACTTGTGTCGACAGGCGATAAACCACTTAACATGTCCCATTAAGGGATGTTTTACACTTTTGAAAAAAAAAGGTTTCAGGAGGAATGTGTATTTAAAAAAACAAGTTGCAGCCTTATCAAGCTATCTTGACATGTATACTTCAAAGTGAAAACTGCACTAAAAGCTTACATACTAACACAAACCCTGGGTTTCCCTGCAGCAACAGACTGGGTTGTAGCTCAGGAGGAGCTGACCCCATCGAACCGCTACTGCATCCAGAATCTGACGGCCGGTGACCTGCTGCATGTGCGCGTGGTGGCCGTAAATCCCGGTGGCCGCAGTGAACCTGGTACACTTGCTGGACCGGTGCCAATCCGCGAGATTGTTGGTGAGTAACAGCCAATGTCATTTCTCAAACAGACCACCTACAAATGTCTACTTAAAGGGAAATTCCAAACAGCCCAAACTGCAATTGTTAGCTTGTCCTTGTAGAAGTCTTTGCAACTCTAAAGTATGAGATTATTACTTGGAGAAACAACCAGAAGCTACAGGAATGCCTTGATCAGTGCAATGAGAATTTCTATCTTCTATCTGTGGGGCTGCACATGAGTGTAACTGTGTCCAAAAGTGCCATTGAATTTCTCCTAAAATTCCTAAAATCCAAATAAACTTTCCCTACAAAAGATACAGTTGATATTTGATTTTTTTCACCGGTGTTGAGACAACTTTTGAAACGTCTGTCTCCAACCTCTTTATCAGGAGCTCTCTGATAGTTGTAACTTATGACCTATCCTTAAAATACTCATGTTGCAACCAAGGAGGCAGAGGTGGTATTAACTGCGGAGGGGCCTCAGATGGACTGCACAGATGTATGCACATAAATCCCACAGTTGCTGACAAGACCTTTCATTAGCTGTATATCATGCTTTTACTTGTACACACATCTTCAGTCATTACTGCAGGTTTGACAAATAAGAAAAGAACAAGGTCAAGCACTCACAAATGTTCTACTTCTTTTATTAAATGAATAGCAATAGCCTATGGACCTTTTTGTTTCTTGCTGGTAGCACCCTAAAGGACTAAAAGAGATGTAAAGCTTGTCAAAATCAATTATTAAAAAGTCCTTTACAACATCAAACATTAAACACTGTAAAACATTAAGAAAAATTAAGTCAACATGGACAAAAAGTCTTTCCTCTTATAGTATACAGTAACTGTTGCACCGCTGCACCGTATAGTCTCAGACATGGGTGCTGCAGTGGTTAACTGTCTGGCTCTAAAATGGCTACTGCTGCATCAGTCTTCCAGATGATTTAATGGACGACTGAGTCAGGAAAAGGAAAACGTTTGGCTAATGAGGCATCTGGCAGCCATATTTTTTACTCACTTCAGCCCTGTCAGTGTGACCCCACTGTCACGTACTCACTTAAATTTATGGCCGTGGCTCTCTAGCTGTCCTGTTGTCTAGCACAGGTATCACTTAATGACATTACAATAAAACAACACAACAAATCTGACCAGGAATTCAGTGACAGATGCATTTTGGTCAGTACCGATAAGTATTGAGGTTCAATAGCCAGCCCTACTCTATAATACATCTCTTCTTTCCCATGAAGCTGGTGCCTTCTTGGTATATGTCAACTGTCCGAACTGGACATTTTTGGGTATCCTGATCAGCATGCCCTTTTAAAATTCACTTCAAAGTCACTTTTATGTGATTAGAAATATTGGCCACTATTCCTGTTATACTGTTTGTATTAAGAACAGCTTCAAAATACACATGGACCCTCATTTCCTGTCACCTCTCTATATATAATAATGTTAAAATGCCCCAAAAATACTTTTAAAAAGAAATCATGTGAAAAAAAGTGACACTTCAACCTTGTCTTTGTTTGTTTAAACTGATGTCGGTTCCATTACAGGAGCCGTGAATTTCCATCAGCCCTCACACTGAGTCACATTGACGTAGTGTAGACCTGAGCTGACATGCCCCGGTTATCCACTTTCAGAAGGACGGCTTACTGTCTCTGAGCGTATTTCCTGGTCGGGGTTCAAACCGCTGCGAACAAACGGGAAACTTTAGTGGAGAAATGCAGTTATGCAACCAGAACTGCTGGTCAACTGAGGAGAGCGAAACATGAGCCTAATTGATGGATTCTGGGTGGCTTGTTGGGAGGTAAATTCAGCTGTGTGTCAGTCACACACTGTCCTGACCAGACACCCATCAACACGTACAAGCTTCTGATAAAGACACACTGTCCTACATATGCTGAAAGCCCCCCACAAAGACACTTTATCCAGAGACAAAGACAGATTATAGATTGTTTGCAGGAGGACTTGCTGGCTGCTGGATGCTGTAATGCCAGCAACACTTCTGGGCATTGCTGGGAAGTGTGCTGATTAGCAGGGATTAGTGTTTGAGCCAAATCTGGAGGCAGACCTGATCCTCATGGGGAATGATGGATCCAGGTGCCGGATCACAGCCTGCGCAGCAGTGTTATGGTGACAAATGTTGAGGAAGAGGAGGATGAGACACACTGGACAAGAAACCAGGTTCGATGTAGAGCAACAGAAGAGTAGAGGGAGAAAGTGTGACAGCTACAAAAAGATGGACAGGAGGTTGATGGGGAGTGAGATAAGAGGACATTTTGAGTAGAGGAGAACAAGGGCGAGAGAGATGATGGAGGGCAGCAGCTTGGTTGTTTCATATATCCTGTAAGCCCAGAGAGCTTTTCAGACATTTGCTGCTTATGCGGAAACATGTGAGGGATGCTGTTGCTTATACTTAGCACCGGGCCTGCGCGAAAACCATCCAGCATAGTGCCGAAGTAAATGTCTCACAAAGTCCCAACCCCGGTGCAATTTAATCCATATTATTTTATTCACAGCTAGAGCTCACCGGCAGTTATCGCAGATGATTTGGGTGTCTACAGTTTCCAGTATGTTGTGCCTCAGTGTTTCTAGATGTGATGTTTGACCACTCCGATCTGTTGAAAGCGATGACACCTTCTCGCTGTTTCTTTGTGCATGACATGAGGGAACACGTGTTGGGGTTCATCCAAGTTTCTCATCACTAGAGCTATTTTAAGAGGTGCCAGATGCAGGGTCTTCCTCTTTTGCCTCTCTCTACCCAGATACTATACTCACACAGAAACTCGCACTGTGTCCTTTTCTATGTATCTATCTATTATTCTATTATCTATTATTCTGTTCTTACTGTGTATGTTTATGTCTTCATGTAAGTATAATAAATTGAGTGTCGATGCTAATAATATTTAATCTTACAAACATACCGTGACTGGAACTAACGATTATTTTGATTGTCATTTAATCGTGTTTACATTTTCTCAGAGCCCACAGTGATGTCTTCAAGCTTGTTTTGTCCGTTCAAGAGTCCAAAACCGAAAGATATTCAATCTATTACTTATATGGACAAGAAAAGCAGTGAATTGTAACATTTTAAAAGCCGAAACCAGAGAATATTCTCTCGTCAGCTTCGCCTAGCAGTGGCTGGTCTATTTAGGTCTTGTTGACTTGTCACTTAATGCATACATGACCCCACTTTGTACACAAACGGGAAGTGTACTTCACACAGTTTGTATACTGTACACTGTACACTGGGAGCTGGTAATGCTAGCTAATGCCGTGAAGTTTACGTAGGTGTCCAGGTGATCTGACTTGCACCAAATGTACCAGCATATTCAACAGATCAGTTAATCAAAATAGAAAACAGATGATGGATGGGGCAGAAGACAAACATGCCTGACTTGACTTCTTGTTTATCAGACCGTCCCAAGATCCGCATGCCCCGCGCTCTCAGATCCCGCTATGTCAAGCAGGTTGGAGAGCAGATCAACCTGGTCATCCCCTTTCTTGTAAGCCAGCACACACACACACCATCTACATAGTCCATGAATAACATACACAGTTGGCACAGAAGACTTTACAGAGATTACCTTGCGTCTTCTCATCTCTTATCCCTATTTTTCCAACTTGTCAGGGAAAGCCCAAACCTGTGGTGTCCTGGCTTAAGGATGGCCAGCCTTTGGATACAAAGAAGGTCAACATCAGGAACAGTGACAAGGACACCATCATGTTTATCCGCAGTGCTCAGAGGGAGGACTCCGGTGTTTACGAGATGACTGTTAAGGTGGACAGCTTTGAAGACAAAGCCACCGTCACCTTTCAGATTGTGGGTGAGTCGCACATGCATATTGTTTATACACACACGGACGCACATGTGCGTGCGTAGTGTAGTGTTGACTTATTTCAGACCTCCCTGTTGAATCTGCTCAGCTGTTTGTGCAGCTGACTTGTCGACTTGTTGGTTCTGAGATTCGTGACTTGCTCCGGCAGAAATTCAAAGCACCGGCCAACATACATCACACCTCTAACAATGATGTCCTTTGACCCCAGAGTGTTTGGCCCTGCTGTCAGCTGCTGCTGTTAAAGTGTGTGGCCTGACATTCGAGGCATTACCATACAAATATATGATTGGGAGCAGACACCTTTCGTGCTTTGAGAAACACTCTAGTTATGATTTAAATCCTTGATAAATACTTACAGTAATGTGTCTCCTCAGAGCTGCCCGGCCCTCCTGCCAGTGTGAAGCTGGTGGACTCCTGGGGCTTCAACGCTGCTCTGGAATGGACCCCTCCCAAGGATAATGGCAACACAGACATCACTGGATACACTGTCCAGAAGGCCGACAGGAAGACCGAGGTATGGCAGATGTTCACATACAAATACACCAGGCCAATCACTTTGTCAGACTGTTTGAAGTTGCAGACATAAGCCGGATTAACGGGAGTTAACAGGAGTCCCACCGTAGATACCCATGGTATAGTGTCTGATTTCTCCCATTGATGCTGATAGCAACACTAGACAGATGTATCGTACATGGTCAGGCCTGTCATGCTTTAATTATATTACCCATTGTGTCTTTCATTCACTTTGTGATACAAACAAAGGTAGAAAGAATCGCCTTGTCGCTGTATTTACACTGTTTCATTCACTGTGATAGAGAGCGGGGGGGTGGTCAAGGCTGAGCAGAAGATTTGCAGGAAATGTTTTTGCTAGATACTGTTATGATAATGTTAGTTAGAAGGGCTGCCATGAAGCACTGAAAATATTTAGGTGTAGAGAGACTTAAGTGGATGGACGAAAAACGAGAGAGAAGAAATGTGGGAATGATGGATTAATAAAAGAGGGAGCAGGGGGCAAGGTGCAAAGAGACAGTGAAAACTGGCAGAGAAAGTGAAAGGCAGTGGGGGGAAAAGAACAAGAGAGAGGATCAGGCGTATGGATTGGATAGAGGTAGATCAGAGTGGCTGTCAAAATGAAGACATCAGGCTATTGATGGGTTGATTGATATCTCACTGGTAATATCCAATCCAGTGAGGACACGTCACCATATAGTTTTCTATCCGTGCCGTACTAAACTGGCCATCTGTTGTGTCTCCACCTGCAGGAGTGGTTCACGGTGCTGGAGCACTACCACAGGCTAACCGCCACCGTCTCAGACCTCATCATGGGCAACTCGTACTGCTTCAGAGTTTTCTCTGAGAACCAAGTGGGCATCAGCGAGACAAGCGCTGTCACCAAGGAGGTGGCCACCATCCAGAAGACGGGTGACCTTCTTCATTCATTCCTTTATTCTTCTTGGTTCAGTTTGTTGATATGATGAAGAGTTTAGTGGCAGGGCTGCGGTGCAAGTGGGTACTTATACTTTAATGAGCTGCAGTAAGTCTGTGAGGGTCTCCTTGAGTGTGTGAGCGTGTGTGAGTGTGTGTTTAAAGTGAAGACTTGAGGAGTGGAAATGGCCTTGGCACGGCTTTAATCATAAGTGGGTAGCTCTCTTGGCCAGTGCTCAGCTACTACTGAAATCAATTTTAAGAGGCTCTGGCAACATTAAGACAGCTGGCAGAGCAAATGCTTCTCTTCCTGTGTGTGTGTGTTTGTGGTGTGTGGTGTGTGCGTGTCCTGTGTGTGTTTATACAATAATTACCTGTGCATGTGTCCCTGCAAGAAATGGCATTAGTTATGTAGGTGAGTTAAATCTGGTGGTTTGTGTTTGGTGGTGGATTGGAGTGGTTTGGAGTGTCTGTGCTCTTTACTTTCAAAATGTTGATCATCATATGAAAATGATATCATGTAGCAACACAACAATAGCAACTTTCTGTGACACACAAATGCACACATTTGCCTTGTCTTGATATATATCAGTATTGATAAAATGTTCTTCAGTTATGTCGCCCAGCCCTATCAGTGGCCACTGTGTATCCTTATAGATATTCTTTTCCACTAATGGAAGACGGATGTGCGTATGTAGGATGTGCTGCACATTAAGCTGCCAGTATACTCAGTCAGAAGTGCTTGTCAGATGGTCGAATTGCTTCGGAAACCCCTCCCCCCCATACCGGCTGTGTCCGACCATATCTGTAACTTTCCGAACTTTCCGAGAAAGTAAGCTGGGTTTGAACTTCTCTGTCTCTTTTTTCATTCTTGACACAACTATTTCTGTTACATTTCGTGTGAACAAACCGAGTGCAACACTGTGAGTGCCTTCCAGGAGAGACTGTCTGAAAATGTTCGTCGTAAACCCATATTTAAATGCATCTCCTGCTTCTCTATGACGTATTTTTACTCCCGCCTTCCATTGTGGCTGTTCAGAACAACAATGACACGTCGTTTGAACTAGTTCTGATTGAGCATAACCCAACCCTTACTCCTGCAAGCCTAGCAGTCCATGTGTCTGACTTGTCAGCCTGTTGAAAGATTGTTTGTTTGGATGGTAAAAGCCAACAGATGGAAGATGAAACCTCTCAGTTGAATCTGCCAGATGATCCTGAGGGACAAGGTGGTGATGGGGAGGTGGTGGACTGTGCAATCCTAGGTCTGAAAAACAGATATTTAAAGAACAGCATCCGAGGACTGATTGGCTCGAGGAATGCGGGAAGAAAGATCATTGGCCAGATATGGTGATGTCAGAATTGTGAACGAGAATGATTTTGAAAACGTGGGAAAGCGGAAGTGACGGATTACATTGGAGCAAGAAAATCACAGGAATTCCCAACAGAAAGAAAATTAGGTTATTGGACTTTTGCCAAAGCTTCATTATATTTGTTTAGCATTATAGCTAAATGCATTTAGCATTACTGTCACTTGTAGCCACCGTGGCCACTGTTCAGCAAAAGGTATCGCTTTCAGACACAACTTAGCCTCTTGTGCTTAACCACTACTTCTACGTATGTCACATGGCTGCAGCTGCTTCACAGTAAAAACCTTCCTCTGCTGTCAGTAATTACTATCCCTTACATAAGTACAGACAGGTATTGTAATTTTACTTACAATAGCAAGATGTAGTCATCAGTGAGATCTTAACCTTGTTCCATGTGTTCGCAGGTATTGTCTACAAGCCTCCCGAGTACCAGGAGCACGACTTCAGTGAGGCACCCAAGTTCACCACACCCCTCAGTGATCGCGCTGCCACTGTGGGATATACCACCAAGCTGCTGTGTTCTGTTCGTGGAAGCCCCAAGGTCAGACAGACACTCCTATAGTATATCTCATCAGTGTATATTGTCCAGGATCACAGTAGTGTTCCTGTTATGCCTCACTGATAGCTAACACTAACCTGTGATTGGTTGTTTGGAGCACATACTCACTTAAAATAGCAAAGAGGAGCTGGAGAAACATCTAGAAGAGGAGGGTTATGTCATGTTGAGATTTTGGATATTTCTTATATTGTAGGAAATTGAATTCTATTTTCCTGATACAACATTTGTTATTCGTTATTCGGTTAAACAGTTCTTACTGGGGACCCTCGATAAATAATTTGAGTGTGTGGTATACTGCTTCAAATGAGGTATTAATGTCACTGCTATAAAGATCCACTGTAGAACCGGGGCAGGGCTTACACTGGTATGTCAATGTGAAGTTTCAGTATGTCTCTTCTGTTCTTGGCGGCCGCTGCTCTGGTTAAACATATCTTTACAGTTGTCTGGCTGACGCAGACGGCTTAGGCTGCGAGCCATCATGGAAATGCAGTTGATTATGCGTCCTGGCTGTCCTTGGCTTCTCTCACCAAGGACAGCAGCGGTTGGACAGTCTGTGCATGCCAGTATAGTTGAGACAAATCAAACAGGAACTGATGTCGGCTCGGACTGAATTTAACGACAAAAGGCAACACAATGATTTAAGAACAGAGGAACTGGTACCAAAAGATATTCATGCCTCAGGGACAGCGGAGAAGGTCCAGAAACCTTGGTTTGGTTTTTAAATGCGTCCCAGAGCTGTGTATGGCTTATACAGTGAAACCCTGGCTCATCACAGGCATCTGAGTGGATGCCTGTGTTTGGGAATGAGGACCCAGTTGCTGATTCACACCCTGGGCCTGAAATTAGGATGTGTCTAAATGAGTCTTTAGTGCCTGTCCCTATGGACCAGCAGTCTTGAGTTCTGCAATCAGAGCAACTGAGTCGTAGCAGCTGTGTGAAAACATATCCAATGATCATCAGAAGGGGACCATGGAAAGAGAGGCATTGAATACCGCTTTCATACAGGAGACCCACATACTCTGAATGTGTACTTAACCCATGTTTGACCCCATACTTATGAAACTGCTGTCACAGGTTAATCCCTCAATGTCACCATTCATAGACACTTGGCTGTAGTTCCTCTTTTTTATCTCTCTTTATATAACTTCTATAAAATAAATTACTTCACACTTGGGCTGTAAGTGTGGAATAGCATGTGTTTATTCAGCCACTTTCTCTTCTCTGGCCCAGAGCCCATTGAGAACTGCTGAGGAGGTCCAGCACCAGCAGAAAGGCATGTAGTGTGATAAGTTGTCCTGCTGTCTCTGATAAAGAGCCGCCACCTATGGAGGCAGAGGCTGAGCGGGAGAAGGGAGAGAGGATAGATAAGCAGGGAAGACAAAGAAGAGACACTGATAAGAAGTATAGCCTGTTGTGCTGTCATGGCTAAGTGGAGATGTTTCTGTATCACAGAAGGTTCTATTTTTGCCACCCGTCCAAACTTCAGCACTGTTATCAGTGTGACTGACATCCTGACACTGACACATGGATGCCCAAAGACAGAAATATGGTGGGGCAGGAAAGAGAGAGAAAGGAAGATAAAACGATAAGAGCAGGAGAGATGACTGGATGGATTTACATTGTCTTTATCTCTGCCTGTTATCTCTGTCAGTTAAAGAAGACTACTTTCATGTCCATCACTGCACTAGTTTGGTATCTTGGTGACTCGCCATGCCCCCCAGTGGGAGGAGAGGCGCGGTAGAGGGTGTGGCGATGCCAATCCAGCAGCGTAGTACAGTCTTGGTGCCAAAAATGAGGGTGCCTTGCACGGCCCGCTGCCCACCTGCTCAGAGCAGGACGACAGATCAGCGTGCTTGTGTTACATAATGTTTTGGTCACTTTATTTCGTGAAGTCACACTCATATATATATATATATATATATACCTTTCTAAAATCACACAAGACCTTTTTTCATATTTTGTTCATCTTTCCTCTTTTATTTTTACATTTTCCAACCAGCTGACATGCGATCACGCAGACATGGAATTTATTCTGTCTGACAGAATAAAAGATTCATGAGTGATTCTTACCAGCTCTGTAGTACCATCCAGTAGTTGTTGAGATATTTCAGACTGGACAAAAGTGGTGGACTGACCAGCCGACTGACCAACATTGCCATCCATAGAGAAGCGCCGCTAGTAGGGCTAAAACTGCATTATATCACAATCCTTTTTCTATAAATCGGCATGCCTTTGCAGGCTGATTCCTGATGCACCTGATCACTTGATCATAGATTTTGGAGCGATTCACCCAACTATCCCAGTCATATAAAACATGCAGGTCTACCAAGATAACCAGCATCATCAGCATTACCATTTGTTGGAGGTGTTGGTTTGCAATGACATCATCAACATCCGCAGCAGCATCTCCCCGCTGCCAAAGGCTCAAATGTACAGTACTTGGTCTACTGCCTAGGATGAAAAACTATCCCTCATTTTCGTCATCCTCCATCTCTTACATCAGAGAGGTCAAAAGAGATGGAGAAGACCCAACGGATGACGTTAGTTTTCTCTTTACATTGTTTGCCGACCTTAGTTTGACTTAAACCAAGTTATACTAAGCTGAAAATCAAAAACAAAAAATCAAATCCTTCTAGATGTTACACCCTGCTCCTCCACATCCTGGTACTTGCGTAATAATGTCAAAGCCATTTCATTGAAACCTGATGAATTCACTTAAAATAATCTTTTTTGCGTAAGTCAGTTCAATTAATATTAATCTGTTTATCAGTTTATAGTTGTTACCTCATCAGAGAATAACCTACATACTCACAAAATGTTTGACCCTCTTTACCTTCTTCACACGTCAGTTCCTGAACTCTTGAAATCTTGTCGTAAAGCAGCAACGCAGAACTAAATATGTTTCATACATCAGAAAGGGTTGAAACAAACCCTTCTGAAATGCATCAGCTGAGGTGAAATCCAATAACCAGTCTCCTTGCATGAAGCTGGACCGTGAGGAAATCCAGACAGGGAGAGTGTCACTGAAACTCACAGCAGCACATACCTGAGGTCAGGAATATGACTTATGTTACCCCCATTCTACCCGACTGTCACACTCAGCACAGACTGTCTGAGCTCACTGGAAGACAAGCTGACAACAGAGTACTCAAATCTTCAGTTTGTCTAAAATCACATGTAAAACTGTCGACCAAAAATCAAGCAATTCTGATTAACAGGGTAGTTTTAATACATGCGTAATATTGGAATTTAGATTAATTCAATACAGGAAAGACTGGTTATGGTAAGCTCAGATATAAAATGCTAAAATTCACACTTAAATGATATACTTGATAAAATTCTCATTAAATGTGCAATGTTATACATTTTTTCTGATACTCTGATGCATTGGAAAGTGACCCTAAAGCTCACTCTTGGTCACTTCTGATGTTTTAAAAATTAGCAAAGTTGATAATATATTTTCAAAACATCAGCATGAGCTGAGAGGAAATTTTTGGATTTAGGGATGCCACTGGGCACTATAACAAAACAGGGAAGGTGTCTTTGGGGTATACTATGGATGGATGAGTTAATAAATGCCTCCGCTCCTCCTCCTCCTCTCAGCCTAAAATCGAGTGGTTGAAGAATCAGATGATCATCGGTGACGACCCCAAGTTTCGTCAGATCTCTAACCAGGGCATTTGCTCCCTCGAGATCCGTAAGCCCTGCAGCTTCGATGGCGGCGTGTACACCTGCAGAGCCAAGAACGCCCAGGGAGAGGCCACTGTCTCCTGCAAGCTGGAGGTCAAACGTACGTATCTACAGACAAATGAAGGATAACGTTTTCAGTGAACAGTCCAAATCTGTTGAGGTTACAAAATCCCTTTAAAGGCATTGTTTGACATTTTTAGGCTTTTAGACTGGAAGCAGGGGGAAACGGACAGCCTGGCTCTGTCCAAAGGTAAAAAAAGAATATATGCCTACCAGCATGTCTTAATTTCAGTAATTGACAAGTTATAACATGTTTGTTTAATCTGTACAAAAACCATAATGTAAAAAAGACACATGCTTATATGGGGGGTTGCTTTTATACTTATGTTTGTTTACAAATTAAAGAGATATAATTAATGTATAATAATATATATTAGAGGTGCTAGTAGGGGGATTTTGTTACCTTTGGACAGAGCCAGGCTAGGCTAACTAAGCTAACCGCCTGCTGACGGTAGCTTGATATTTAGTGCACAGACATGAAAGTGGTATTGATCTTCTCATCTAACTCTCAGCAAGAAAGCAAATAAGCAAGTTTCCCAAAATGTTGAACTATTTCATTAAATGTTGGAAACTTGTTTGAACCTATTATTGGTCTCGGTTGATGATTCCAGTTTCCACGACCCCACAGTGCTAACTGTAATAATATACCAGAACTTAAATCCATTTAAAAAACATAAATAAACTGTATCTTTCTCTCCCGACAGAGATTATTCTTTCAGAAGCTGACAAGGAGAAGGGCAAATAAACCAACACCCAAACCTCCAGAGGTAAGTAACAGAGAGAAATATCCATTCCTGTGCAGTCGTCCAGTGTTTTGGACATAGACATGTCCCTTGTGGGAGCACATTTCATCGCTACATATTTCCCTCACGAATAAAATATCCTTTAATCACGTGTTACGACCATCACTAACACTTACACTAAACAATTGTGGTGTTCAATAACAACTCATTTGTCCTTCCCTCTTCTCTCACTTCTGCTCCCTCCTCTCCACCCTCCTCCTCTGTGAATCTCGTACGCTGCACAAGCCCGGCTTTTGGATGTGGTAATGTGGCAAAGATTAATGTCAATCAAATAGAAATACCAAACTTGATGTTTTTAAAGCTTTAACGTTTCTATTTATACCCTTACTATTAGGCAGCCACATTCGGGTTTTGGTATAGGCTCTTTCATTTAAGCTTTTTAAATGCTTGAGTGGTGTAGCCTTTCAAGGACTGCCAGGAGGCTTTGCTCACAGTGTCAATTCAACTGCTGACAGGAGACGCCCCATTAAAGTATTAAAAAAAGCAGGAAGTGGTGAGAGAGGGTTGCAAGATGAACAAGACGGACAAAGAAAGAACAATTTGAGCAGGGAAGAATGATGAGACAGGTGGCTGAACATGTTGGTAAATGGGATGCACACGATAGTTGAAGGTTGTGAAAGAGTAAAAGAGAGAAGAATAATGGTTTTATCTTACTGTAAAGGACATACCACTGGTTCTTTTTACGGCACTGTGAAACACTATCACTTTCCATGCCCGCTGTACATTCAGAACATGTAAGCAAGGGGCCAATTACATTTTTTCATATTTTTTAGATGGCAGGTACCTCATATATCTCCCCTCCTCCTCTTTTCTCCTCTCCGCTTAATGACCACCTCCTTAGCATACATCTGTCTTGGCCTACACTACATTAAAATGCACATTAATTAAGTGAAGGCAATGAGTTAAAAAGCACATTTCTATGTGCTGCTTTTAGTGTGATTAGTCTATGACTACAGTGTGCATACAATTTGGTCATTATTTACATTTCTACCTGTCAGCCCCAAGGACATTTGTTCCTACTAAATATGTAAATCTACTTCCACTTTAAAAAAAATCTGGGAAGTGAAGGTTTTAGCAAACATTATTCAAACAGAAGTAAATAGCATATTTATCAGGGACTATTTTCAGCAGCAGATTTGGAATGCTAATGGGTATTTGCAGCAGCAGGACGGCGTGTGTGTGGTATTGACTCACAAAGTAAATTGTCTGTGTTCATGGGAATGAAGAAACATGTCACCCAGTGCAACAGTGTGGCTCACTGGGGTGTTTTTAATAGTTTTTGGACAAAAATGGAAATACACACAGGGAATACCTGTTAGTTTAATTGATTCATTATTGGTTTTTCATGGGACTTGTTCACAATAAGAAAAATATAAAACATCACCAGACTTTAAAGTGCATGTAGACATCTACTCTGATGATACTGTACATCCAGATTGTGTTTATATCTAGCTGACATCAATTATAGTTCACACCTGGCATCTGAACGCATCTCAAAGTGACCACTTGTGATCACATTTTTCTCTCCAGCTCGCATTCACAGAAAATACTTGGACACTTGGAGGAAGAGCGCGGTGTCATTTTGGTACTTAACCTTGAATATAAGGCCTCAATTCCTTGTTTTAGTCGTTTGACATTAGCACATAAACTGGATGCAGTTGTTGTGCTACATGAACACGACAGAGTTGACCTTCAGTGCGGTCAGGGACACGTGTGTTCACACTATACTACAAATGGGGTCACATGCCTGCCTGACCACCCCCCGATGTGGCTCGAGTGATCAGATCTTAACGCATCCTCGATGTGTTTGGATGCATTCACGCCTGTATTTACAGCAGTCCACTTGTGATCAGATTACCAAAGGCGCGCTTTCATGCCAAGTGTAAACTGCGCCCTATAGATGACGTGATCTCGCTTGTGAGTCTGTACAGAGTGTCGGGATGCGGTCTCCCGACAGGCACAGCCATACATGGGAGGGCCCCCTCAAGGGGAAAACGAGGGATTAGACAGGGAGCGCCTTTGGGTGGGGGGGGTAGGGGTGATGTCAGTCAGCGCGGCACTCCACAGCTTCTAAAAATTACTCCAGATGATGTGACACGCAGCCAAACTCTTCACATTACCATGAGTCAACAGGGCGAGTGGAGTGCTGTGAGAAGAAGGGAGAACGGGCTAAGAGGGCAGAAACCGAGCCAGATAATCCTCAACGGAAAATACGCTGAGGATTTCTCTCTCGCATGCACACACACACACACACACACACACTCACACACACACAACCTCTAACAAAATCCACACACACATTCTCCCAGAACATTCCTGGCTGAAGTGATTATTAACACCTCATGACCCCATTTAACCCTCTTCTTGCTTTAATTATCTTTCCACCAGTGCCTTTAAAGGACCAGCAGAAGTCCAGGTCTTATGTTTTAAGGTGAGTTTATATGTAGGTGTGTGTACGTGTGTGTGTGCCCGTATATAATAAATCCCTCTAACCCTTTCTTTATGTCTCTTATCTTGTCCAGAGTGTTTGAGGAGGTGAGAGAAAAAGTCGTGGCTGGCTGTGCAGCAGTGTGTACATAATGAGGAAGGGGACAGAACAACATGCCAACATCTCCATATCCATTTCCACCCCCCACCCCCCGACTCACCCACTCCTTCCAGTATGCAGGGAAGACCCAAGCCACCCAGCCCATCCCAGTTTGCCAAATGTTGTATGTTATTTTAGTTGGTGACATGTATGTAAGGCTATATTTCCCATGTTTTTTTCTGCCTGTGTCCATGTGCTGTTTGTTGAAGTATGTATATGTACTACCTAATAAAACAGTGAATCCTTGGACATGCTATTGCAATGACTGTATGGACGTGTAATAAAAATTGTATTTTATTATATATTATGTGGATTTCTACACAGATTTCGAGATACTGTATGATGCTTACAATAAAATGCTACACATCTAGGCTACATGAAACTTTGAGGTTGAAGAGAATTTAGACGTAAGATGCAATTTGTCCATTATTTTAATTGATGAATCCGAAACACATCTGCTGGCTTTCAAGGGGTTTGGGGGGGCAAGGCCGGATGTAGGTGTACGCTACGCGGCGGAAAACGCCTCTTATTATTTTCAGGAACATGGCGGGCGAGGAGCATGAACGTATTATAAGAACTTATAAATAAAAACTCATAAAACGTTCTTATAATACATCCATGGCGAGGAGCTGTTTTTCTCCGGTGCCGATGTTTAATGTATTTAATATTCTGTTATCAAATCACCCGCGAAAGCAGTGGAAAGGCAACAGTAAACAAGTCGCGGATTCAAATACGTCATCAGCTGAGTCTTGTGATTGGTTTGCTCGCTCCACATGAAAGCATCATAACCTTTTAAGCGCTTGTCCCTGCAATGTGACTGCTTTCATTCACAACACAGCTGTACCGGCATTTTCCGTGAAATGTTACTAGGTCTTGAGGTGGGAAATCGGCAGTACAGATTTCCCTGAATATCGATCCCTGCTCCCATTCACACGTGACGCCATGCAGGAAATGTTCCTGAACATTTCAGGGATAGACGGCATTTGTGAAAGGGGCTTAAGATTTCTGCTGCCACCTCAATGGTAGTGAGCGGAATTTTTGTTTTTGTTGCTTATACCGTTGACAAATATAAGAAAATCTCAACGTGTCTTTTCAGAAACAGTTACTCTGGATGATTCACACACTGTGCACCTACGCTCTACCACATAATAGAAGTTGTAGGTCTTTCTCTCGAAACCTCAGCATAAAAAAACAAAACTATCTGCATGGCGAGGCACCACCAGTGATAAGTGAGGGCTTTTTTGATTGATAGGGTGAAGTGACCCTTTAAATGAATGCTCCACTGTATCAAACGCTTACCACCTGTTTGCTTAAAGGTGGCTCTGAAAAGTTTCTAGCTTGCTCTTTCACGAAAGATGGCAGCTGTAATCGGCTTGGATTCTTTTTTAACCTTCATTTACAAGGTTCGTTTCACTGAGAGCGTTGGTTTAGTGTTTTTTACACCTGCTCACATTCATTCACACCTTACAGCTGCCAACTACAACCACAGTATGATCAGCCACTGAGCAGCACTGCTGGAGCAGTTGGAGGCCTTTCTTAATGCTGCTCTTTTATATTCACACTACCTACAGTATAGGCCAGCACTGCACACCAAATCAGTGACATGGAAGTAGTTTGTTTAGGAAGAGTGTTTGCATGTTGTTATTCTTTCTTGGCCTTGAATGGGCCGTCACTGGAATTCGCTATTACTGCTGTGAATCCTGCCTACAGTAATTGAAGCTTCTTTAGCGCCTTTAGAAAACAGCATTTTAGACAGAGATTCACAAACGCCTGTGCTGGCAAACATCCACCCTGGTGAAATGTCATTGAGCTCCTCCTCTGGCGTGCTGATCCAGGTTGCTGTGCAGGTTATGGTTGACCAAATATTCACAGGTATTGATTTTTTTTAAAAATTTGATTTATTTACAAAAAATTAGTGATGGCGAGATGAAGCTTCCTGAAGCCCTGAAGCCTTCCAGCCAAATGGTTCACAAAAAGGTTAATTTCTCGAGGCTTCATGTGCACACAAACCCCCCTGCTGGTCAAAGACTGTTAAACAGCCAGATATATTATAGGTAATTTTATCAATTTGTAATACACTCAAGACTGTCCTGCAACAGTGCAGCCATGGGAATGACTGCTAAGTAAAAGAAATCAATTCATCTTAATAGATGCATTTCATGTATCGTTCATGTATTCATTCATATAAATAAAATTTCTATTTTTGTTTAGTGTATTATGGGTATGTAACATGACAATACAATGCAATCTAATATTACTTGTCAAATGTTTATCAATAAATAATTTTGTCAACGTTTGAATAACTCATAATGACAGGGGAACAATTGTTTTCAAACTGTTGCAGTGTTTTCACAAGGTAAGGGGCAGTGAATTTGCTTGTGTAACTTAAGGACGGTATTAATTTTTATTCAGAAACAACACTAACCCACGAAGTGTGAGTGGATCCATTGCGGTTTACACGTATATACAGTACCAGTCAAATGTTTGGACACACTGTGTCCAAACATTTGACTGGACTGAACCAGCGAGGCTTCGAACGTCATCAGTGACGTCACTCGCCCTAAACGACACAAGCGTCACTACGCGCTTCACTAAACACTTCCGGGATTTCTCGACACACGCTCCGAAGCATCGGCACGGTACGACACATCACTACGGGATAGTAAGTGCTGCAATGATACAATAGCAATGGTAAATTATAGCAAAATGAACACCTGTAGAAGCTAATATATGTAATGTGTAAAATGAACATGGACGGGACAAGTGGTGAGTAAAGGAGTTCTCACCCACTTTGTCACAAGACGATATGGCGTTCAGCTCAATAATGCCTGGACAGGGGGCGCTGTCATGAAACAAAAAAGTATAAAATATTAATGTATCTCTATTTGGTAATGTTTCTTTCTCAAAAGAGAGCACAATACATGTGATTTACAAAGCAGATCTGTATGCTAATAATTTCAGTTGGACTCTAAGTATCAAGCCTGGCTGTTGCTTGAAATACTTGACATTCAGCAAGCTACCTCCTTAATTAAACGCTGGTGTCAGTATAAGGCTTGCACTGTGATAACAAAAGTGAAAGTGTATGATTTAATTGTATTTTTATTATCAAAGTTGAGCTCTGGAGACATGGATCAAACAGCTCCAGGAAATCCAGGAAGAGGTATTATCCAACGTTAGCCAAATTCCTGATATGAGGATCCTCCCATTAGAGGAGGGACTGAAGACTGGAATGTCCACTGACTGATAAAACTGACTGCTGTACTATAGCATCCTCCCATGTCCTGTAATTGGTCATGGCAGACAGGCCAAGCTGTGTGTGTGTGTGTGTGTGTGTGTGTGTGTCTGTACATGTGTGTGTACAGAGCTCTTCCATCAATAGCAATTACAAAGTCACATAGCTGATTGCTGACCTCAGTCACTAACAGAGTGTGTGTCAATGTGTGTCATGTTTCTCCCCGGGTCAACACGCTATCACGGTTTGTTCAGTCCGGGCTTGAATGATGCCGGGATCAGTGATAAAGGTAGAGCTTGTCTCAGCAGTTCAACAGAGCTTTACAGATTAGCATCGGATGAAAAATTCATTCAAACACTGCTGGATTAATCAAATTGTATTACAGTGATAAACTGATTTTGTGATATCAACACATGTCCATTATGCTACACTCTAATGAAGATTGATACACAATAGTCAGTTTACGAAAGCTTTTTAAACACCAAGCACTAGTTTCCTGGATGTAACTTAAGCCTATAGTCCTGGAGTTAAATGTACCCTGGGGAGTTTTCATCGTAAATGAACATGGTTTTACTTATATTTAACAACACTAAAACTGTGCATCCCTACGGCCTGTTCAGCTAATCCTATCCTACCTTTTAATATTATATATATATATATATATATATTAACTGCATTGTTTATATCGCCAATTTATATCTAGACTGTCATACATACAGTCTATAGAGGAATATCTGAATATAAAATACAACCATGTACTCTGACCATGAAGTTGTCGTCATCACAATAAATCATTCTCAAACTGAACACACACTCCTGGACTAGAGTTGCTACAACACTCATATACAAAGTCACTTTTTCCATCAGGCGCCCTACTGTCTGTTGATCTCCTGACTTTTCCGCCACCAGCAAGTTAAAGTTTTCACTTATCCAGTGAAATATATTAATATCTACTAGATGGATCAGCACAAAATTCTGTACATACCCACACAGAAACAGTTATTACACACAACTTCTGTTTCTGACAACACAAATAGATACTGTAGATAAGTCTATCAATCCATCAATAACGCCTGCATGGTGTTCTGTGTTCTGCTGTATTGAAATACGCAATAAGTGACCACAGAGGCTTTCACCTGCTAAGAACAAGTGGTGTGAAAACAGGTGATCTGTTCAATCACACTCTTTACTAGACAGTGGCAGTAATGGGATTTTTTCCCCCTTTAAACTCAAAGGCTGAATGGCCTTGAGATGAAGACTTCAAATTATTTTCAACTGTAAATACATAAAATGTGCAAAGCAAATAAAATTTAATTGCAGGTTTTATGGGGTGTTTTCATGTAGCGGTGGTCAGGGGAGAACCTCCATCATTTTGGTGTGTGGATGACATTTACTGGTCGATAGCTGATCTTAATAAAAGTCCAGTATTGACAAACCAATATATCAGCCTGGATCACATAAGCTGCAGCATTTTGACTGTTTTCTGGTCTGTATAGTCCAAGGCTTTGTGTAAAGCCTGTACGCTCATGGTAAATACTGCAGCCCAGACCTCACACAGCTGCCTCAGATGTGGTCAGTCAGTGTGTGTGTAGGTGACCGAGGTTTTTCCTAAGTGTGTTGCAGTAGCACACTGTTAAGCCCTGGAGAGACACACAACCTGCTATGCATCAGTCCCAACCTCCCTCAGCTGTCTCTCTTCAGCTTTAGTGGACATGGCAGCCTGCTCACAAGCATTTTCCTCCACAGGGACACCCCCCCACACACACATTCACACACTTTCCCGACAGCACTCTCCTTGCCCCGGCTCGGATCAAAGCCATCCACACAGTAAATAAACATATCAAAATGGCCAACAAAAGAGCCGGTAACTGCTCTGGAAAAAGAAAAACGACTTGAGGAACAACAAAGTGAGGGCTCTTGGCTATCGGATCACAGGCGGTTGGAATCTGATGGGCGCGGTGTGAAGATGTGAAGGTAAACATGCAGGGAGAGGCTTCCGTACTGAAAGCCGCCAACAATGATGTCATCTAGACTAGAAAGCACACACCGGAGAGTAAAATATATGATGCAAAATATTGATGTATGGGTGCTGGCTTTGAAATGCACCCTGAAGTCAACAACAGAGTCCTCAAGGAGCTTTTAGTGCAAAATCAGCGGGTAGATTTGATGGACAGGTAGGGGAGGACTGGGTGGTATATACAGAGATCTTTTATCAGAGAAACTCAAATATTTGTGACCAACAGACTGCATCTCTCTTTTGTTGAATATATTTGTGTTTATAGACTTGGATTAAAGGAGTAGCTCAGGATTTTGAGAAAATACACTTGTTTTCTTTCTTTGAGAGAGTGAGATGAGACAATTTATATGAACCTCATGTCTGTGTGTGAAGCACAGAGCTGGAGTCAGGATGTGGTTAGCCTAGATTAGCAAAGACTGGAAGCAGGGGTAAACAGCAAGCAGTAGCACTGTGGATTTACCTAATTAGTGACTGTATTTTTATTGAGCATCTAAAAACAAAAAATAATATACTGAATAATCATTTTAACAAAGATACAAAGGAACAACATTAAATTGATCATATTGACATACGTTAATAATCAGAAAACTTTGCATTCCATGTAAATATTTAATTGTATAAGCATGTTTTTAAAAAATAATCACTAAGTATGTTTGAAAGAGGGAAGAGGGATAGAAGAGGGATATTTCTGCAATAAGCCACCTGAAAAGGTCTGGATTTGAAAACTGCAGTGCCACCTGGGGATTCATTTGGGCCTAACATTGCTTAACTGAATACCTGAAATGGTTCAATCAGGTTAAGTGGAACTAATTATTCAAATTTTCAAGATATCACAAATGAAGCAAAGGCTGCAAGGTAATTCAGGCCGTCAACTCAAGGCCACTTAACTCACATGGCATACTTCTTTGACTGCAACATATATCTAATGCACTCTTGATTTTATTGGTGCATTGAAATCGTAAGTGCTCTGCCCACTGTTTTGCTTCCATGTCTGCTGCCACATCACTCACCTTAAACCTATGAGCTGCTATGGTCCAAAATTGACCCAAAACCCAAAAGTAAAGTGACTTTAAGTGTTTAATGTATTTTTTGGTTTCTACAAAGTGTAGGCTTAATAACCTGTCTGCGCAGGAGGTGTTTCGGACACATTTTTCAGTCGTCTCTCTCACGCACGTCTAACTGAACAGATACGCTTCAGTTTTAATCAGTACTGTCTGTTGATTAAAACTGTCTAAAGGCCATGCAACAGCTTGTGTTTTACTCGCGCTTTATATGCATAACCGCTCCCAAAAGTGTCTTTAGAGGCTTTAAGTCTATTCTCTGTCATTTTATACGCGTAACTTCAGTGGTTTTCTATTGGGCTCTGAGCACTGCCAAACGCAGGTGATCTACACACGATACTGCGCCTGAATGTATCCTGTGTACACACTGATGGAGGACTGAAGCTGCTGCTGACATGCTGCTTTCACTGCGCAGCCTGTGTACGTTTTACTGGGCTAACTCTTGCTACTAAATTATGCGATTTACAAAACTGGCAGCTGAATGAAGATGAAGATGGAACATTGCATCCATGGTCTCCTGCTAGCCAGTCAGAACTGAGAATTCTCAGTTGTCATGGTATAACATTACCACTGCTTTTACTGTGACTCTGGGCCGTAACTATAAAAAATATACAAACCTGGAAGATTTTTGGGAGATCAAGGATTCCGCCAAATACAAACTGACACAATCTTGTGTGCCTATCATGTTAAAGAGACATGTTACTTATCCCACTTTTTATAGCATGCCAACTGACTTAGGTAAACCCTGTTGTGTTTGAGAGTTATATATTGCCAAGGCTGACTCAGTGTTGTTTTCTCCCCAAATCACTTGAGGATTATATAATGTAGGTCTACTGTATACCACGGCCTGATCAATAATCTAAATGATGTACCATATTTAATTACATGCACTTGTGATGCCAATAGCCTGGACTCCCCCCTTTCATCATAAATGAATTAGGGTTACTGGTAGAAGTAATGACTTTCAATAGAGGATCCAGAATTTCTGTGTTCAGCACTTTATTTCACTGTGAAAGCAAATCAATTTATGACCAGAATTTATTAATGGGAAGTAATTGTACGTGATTTCTCTGTCTGGTTCTCATTGTAACTTGCAGACAGCCAAATACTGAAACAAAGTGGTTCAACTTAGCAGGATGAAATACTTGTGGATGTTTAATATTTATCAGGAGGGAAACATTCACAGTGATAATTAAGAACTAAAGCGCTGCATGTGGTTGTCCAAGCCTTCAAAATTCCATCAGTCTGATCCATTGTTCTAAGCATCATGTTTCCTTTCTTTTTAATATGCCAATGAAATCTGGTTGATTCAATTCAGACGCGGCCCCATGCTGAGCCCATGGCAAAGACCAGGGGCTGCTTTAATAGTTTCTGACAGGGAAATCAAAGATCAAGATGGAGTGCTGTACTAAATGGTAGGTCTTTATAATTACAGGGCAGGTGGGCTTCAGCCAGGCAGAAATAGTGGCTCAACTCATAGCTGCATGGAATTTGGCTTAATAATTAATGGAGCAGAACCTGATCCCTGCAGAGGAGGGAGGATAGCTGTTAGAAAATGTATTTCACTTATGATGAAATACCACCCAAGTTTAAAGACATATTTCCATCTGCCACATGTGAGATCCACCTCCATCACTGAAAATTATCAGGCCTCTCCCAAACTAGTGAAAGGCTTTGTTAGCGTGAAATATACGACAAAGGAGCTTTTCAGCTGCAGTGATCAATTAAACTCACCACTGGTGCCATTAATAAACAGAGCTACAGCTCTTTTTTATTGCTCCTACTAGGACAATTGCATCACAGAAAAGGAAAGTTCAGAGGGTGAAATTTCTGCACTGTTACAAATGAAAACAACAGTGGCAAAAATATAGCTGATAAAATCTGCCACATTTTGCTATGAAATTAGAGGGAAACCTTTCTCTTTGGGCAAAAACTCAGCAATAAAAGCAGGAATTAACCAACTAATGTCAGAGCAATTTTCTCTTGTGAGCTCTTTGAAGTGCAGAGCTTGTTGTGAAACAAGTGGAAATACCACATCTGTCCTTTGTGGGAAGCTGGAATCCACCATTGGACTAATAATAAATCATAAAAAATCATGCTGTTGCTCAACCTGTGTTAGACTAAAGGATAAGGACTGCGTGTTTTCAATTAAAATTATGCAGATTAAGCTTGATATGTGCTGTGCATATGCATCTGCTTTAGGTCAACTACCCAAAGTGTCTTTACTTTCAATTACATTATGTAATGAATCCATCAAGCGAAGTCAGACAAATTAATAAGAGCAAAACTGTGGAGCACTTTGTCATGTGAGTGTGTCATGTGAAGCCTCAGATTTGATATTCTGCTTCACTGTGACAGCAATGTAGAAGAACATTGGAGTTTTTTTCATTGTATTCAGTAATGCACATAGTTAAACATTTACTGTACAAAGCTAAAGATCTGTTAAATGAGAGTGTGTTGTATATTGTGTACTTTATTTATCTGTCAGCTATTGTTTCATACATCACCGACTGTGTAGAGATACTGGAAAATGCATATACAGTAGAATCCATACAAATACACTTTTCATACTACAAAAGAGAGCCATAGAAAGTATTATTAAACTCTTCCTGACTGTGAATCATTATTTTGTGGTTTTGTAAGAAGTAGGACACAGTTCTTTTTTCATTTTACCTTAAAGCAAATAAAGAGTGATCAATCAATTCTATGAAGTCAGATTATGTTTTACCACAACCTGCCCTACATGTTGCACTGTACATTAAAGCATCTCCAAATTTTGGTGAAGAAGTAGATGTAATTTTAATAATTTTAAACCAGGCAAGTTTTTTGTGGGAAAACATATCAGACATAAATTACCAAGCAGAGTATTTTTATATGTCTTAGATTATTTATTGAATTGTATGCTCCCTATAGACAAATTTCCAATTCTTCCATGTTCACATGACCTGCTGTGCAAAAGGTCTAGGTAACCCTAACAATTAACTGGAATACATTACCTAGAATTTATTAAGTGGAAGTGTGCCAATTGAACACTGTCTCAGTGTCCCCTGTAAACAGTACCAAATGATGTTGTCCTTTTAAAAAATGTACAGATACTCACTTTTGTTTATTATTTATTTATTTATTATAAATTATTGGAAAGTATGTGACCCTTAAAAGAAAATGTCACCACACATATTTATCTCCATGTTTTACAGGAACAAACATTGTACCAATACAAAAAAAAATTTGGGATTTGTCTTGCATTCCATTATCCTAATTTTTCACTTTTTTTCCAAATATATCTTAATATAATTATAGTTTCTCCATACATTGTTATTACAAATGGCTTTGTTGGCAGATACACCATTACACTGGTGATAGCTGTCAACATCCATCATCTCTTGCTGATTTGCATTTTTCCTCCTCAAAAGCCTTCCACCGCTGCTGTGGTGCACCATGTTCATGTAGCTGCACCGAGTCTGACAAGGAGCAGGTTTTGTATGTTTGAGTCAAACAGGGTTAAAGTCTGACAGCAGATAGGCCGCCACACAGAGGTTTGTTTGACCCCTGACCTCTGAGCATTATGTCCAGAATGAGGGCAGCAAGTCAGCTTTCTGTTGATTTGCTGGAAGTGGAGGAGACATTGACCCAGCAGCTTTGGGATGGATTTTCTTCTCTGTGCTGAGCTGCAGCTTCCTGACTGATTACTGCGATCTGAAGTAAACCAGACCAACCTTTCACTCAAACGTAAACACATATGGTGTGGATTTGTATTATATAAAGGCACGCATTCTTCGCTGCTTAACTGTTTTGGAGACAGCATTATCTTGAATTCTCCACCAATACAGTATTTATGTCTGGTGTGCCAGAGCTGCAGAGGAGCCAATGAAATAACAGAATACTTCAAACATTTTCTGTCCTGTGAGTGGCTACAGCAAACAGGCCGGCTGCCTCAGTGGCTGCTTATTGCGTACCAGAGGCTATTACATCTTCACCTGTGGGCTGCGGGGAGAGCGGGGGATGAGGAGTGATGTGGCTGTCAGCTCTGTCAGCAGGCTGCTTCCCGTTTGTCTCACGCCCGCTGTCCGCTGAGAACAGCGTACAATTTACTCTCTCTCAAGCCAAGGTGTCCATTTATCTCAAGGAGAGATGTCAAAGGTGAGACAGATGAGAAGAGGACCGAATATTTTGTTTAGCTGATGCCCAGTCAGCCACCACAAACACCTACTTTTCTGTTCACAGCCTCCATGTTCCCATTTTGTTGTGAGTTTCTGTGTGTCAACGAGATTCTCAAGCTTGTTATTAGTTTTAAGGTGTTATTGAAGATTATAAAACGGATAGTTCCAGTCTTTGTTATGACTGGGTGAGCCGCGTTCGAAGCCATTGTAAAATACTCTATAAACACACTGACCACGTTAGTCAGTATTACTGTGGCAAACAAACTGTTTCAAAATGTCAGATTTTGTTGAATTGTGAATTTCTGATTTACTGAGAGGGCTAAGTGTGGATGAGTGGTTGAAAGAGATGGAGAGGATAGAGGAGGAAGATAAAAAAAGAAGGAGACACGCTTAGAGAGGAACTGAAGAGCTGGAAAAGTCAAGAAACGAACCCGGGACTGTTTAACAGACTATGTGGTCCATTCACTTCCTTGACCTTGACTCCATGTTGCCATGGATTTGTAAAGCAGTCGGCACCGAGACAATCTAGCCTACATCAACCACTGCTTGCGAAGCCCCATGTACAAAACCTCTGTGATGCTGACCTAGAGACAAGAGAAATCCTGTCAGTGACGGGGCATAAATGTGAATCGTCCCTGCAATCTTACTGCCGCCCAAACTACAACGAGAGAAGATGCTGGAGCAATATCCTTTCTTCTGGCACTTCGCAATTAAAACACACCTGTCCAGAGTCAAAGACCCGTGTACGAGCAAAGAGGAGTGCTAAGCTAACACAATACTTCAACAACTGCACAGTTAATGGTGATATCTAGATACATGTTAGTAATCATCACAATCTTTAACCATGCTTTCTACTGTGTCAGTGTGTTGCTGCGTCCGTGTGTCGCTTAGCAACCATTCTGCTAAATGTCGCTGACATTGCTTGGTGGACAAATGGTAATTTGTTATCAATAAATTATTGTATTTTTTGTTGCTGTGTTTATTTTATGAAACCTTGCCAGGTATATGTAGTAACCATTTTATAAAGGCAATAACCCCCATGAGGCCCCCCCCCTTCAACCCAACCGGTCGAGGCAGATGACCGCCCACCTAGAGACTGGTTCTGCTCGAGGTTTCTGCCTGTTAAAAGGGAGTTTTTCCTTGCCACTGTCGCATAGCGCTTGCTCATGGTGGGAACTGTTGGGTCTCTGTAAATATAAAGAGTTGGTCTAGACCTGCTCTACTCGAAAAAGTGCCCTGAGATAACTTTGTTATGATATGGCGCTATATAAATAAAACTGAATTGAATTTAATCTAGTCCCCAACGCTGTATTGCTCCAGAGCAGGTTATGTTCGTGCAGCATAAGTTACCATGGCGATTTACCCGGTAAGACGTGAACCACCGTCGTAGTACTGAAAACCCAGGGTTAAACCTTAAGTTACCTCGCTAACCCCAAATCCTGCTTCGTATTACAGGCCTCAGGTTTTGGTTTGGTTTACCATTTTTCTGCCTGCAACACACATACATTTCTCACTCATCCATACATTTCACTCACTACTGATACCCTTTACTTCCCACACCTCATGCCTTTTTATAAATAGTTATGTTTGTTTATTTCTAATGAAATCATTAATTGGCACTTTAATCTGACTTGTCTCTCCCCTTTGTCACATGCATTGAGCCGTTGCATTGCTCATACTGACGAACTCACTCACGAACTATGTAGTTCCCCCCAGCTCTACAGAGCTCTTTAGTCTCTTGTTTATTGTTTTGGTTTCTTGGCCTCGCAAACTCCGCTCTCATTAACTTCGTTCGCAGTAGCAGACAGCTGTTTAACAAAAAAAAGCTCTGATAAACCCACTGTCCACTACCTGCCCAGCACCAAACAACAGACACAGTTAAAGACTAGATGATGAACATAGTGAAACATTTAGCAGCTAAAGAGCCAGATCTTTTTCTCAGGAGTTAGTGGAGACCAAAGCTAAAAGGAGAGTGAATATTGGACTTGGTGTGTGTAAAAACTGTCTTCACATTTATTTGAACTGACCCAGTGCAGGGCTAGTTGAACCAGGCTCAACGTTTGTGATAATGTCAAATCAATTACATGCAAGCACACATTCCTGGTAGATACTTTGTAACATGAACGCCATATTTCTGTTTACTTCACAATTGCCGTGATGAAAGAAATTGCTGCCGTGATGACTTTCCAGAGTTGTAAAATCCTGTCTGAGTATTACAAAGTGTTGTGCAGTGTTTTGGTGTCTGATGCTCCTTTAAAATGCATAAATCTGTTAATCTAACTGGACTTCATAATTCATTGTCTCATCTGAGCCTTAAACAACACACCCCAACAGATAACAGATTAAACCTTCACTGCACAACATATAGCAAACAATCTAGCGATAATTACAATTACACAAAAAACTGGATTTTCTATAAAACGGTGTTTGTGGTCAAAACTAAGAGCCAATCAGTTCTTTGATCAGGCGACAGCCAGGCATTCCCCATCATGTCCTGGGTCTTGCAGTTGGTGGAGAGCAACTGCAGTGCCTGGCTCTAAAAACTGTGGCCGCCTCGATCTTGTGAGGTTATCGTTGCCCACGTGTACATGACGTCAGAGCAAGTTGGCACAAATCTAACCAGCATGCATTGTGTAGCGATCGCTGGTGATCACTTTTGTGTTTCTCTGTGTCTGCTGCCTGTATAAATAGGTTAACTGTATGTTAACACATACACCAGAATAATCTTCCAGTATAAGGTAATTATATCATATCAGACATTGTGTTTCCTGTTTGCACCCAAGTGGCCAAAAATCCATTAATGCAGCTGTAGGCTTACTGGTTAGAGTTAATTCCATGTAGAACTAAGATATTTGGTTGCCATTTTATGATGTTACGGACTATCTAGCATGTTTGTTCTCTGAACTTAGCACAATTAAAATACCCTTAACGCCAATTGGAGATGTAGTTTTAAAACCTGAGTTTCTCTCGTACCAAAGATAGATTTATAACTTGCTGGATGGAGCAGAAACTTCTGGCCTCTCTCTCAGTGCTGTTGCCAACTTTGCAAAATTATTCATTAATTTATCAGCTTTTTCAGGTCCAGAGCAAATCTGGCCAACATTTGGCATAAGATGAAACATAATGTATTATGATAATGATGCTGCATCATCTACTTACACATCAGATAATAGCTTCTTTAGTCTTCTCTAGTACCAAAATGAATTAATTTGACTGGTCAATTGACAGAAATGTAATCAGCAATAATTGATTGTTTAGGTAGTTTATCAAGATTGTCTTGTGAGGTTTCTTTGTTTTTTCTGTTTTTTATAACTGTAAACTGAATATCTTTGGGTTTTGGACTGTTGCTCAGACAAAACAAGCAATTCCAAGACATCACCTTGTGTATGGAAAGTTGTAATGAGCAAATATTTTCAAACATTTTATAGACTGATGATCAAAAGCCTTATGTAAATAAGTGTATGACATCATCTGGCAACTTACAGAACCTTTTTGAGACACCAATTACTATGCCTTTCAAGAATGTTGACGGTAGTACTGTCCAAGAAGTCCAAAGGAAAAAGCTATTTATAACCACTAACTACTTATATTATAATGACTTAATATTATGACTTATTAGCAGTCAATGCAATTTTTGGCTGCACCTAAAGAAATTGAACTATTCAAATTTAAATATTATTGAATTTATTGGCATGACAGATCAGAAACCTATATTGCCAAACAATACAGAAAAAAAAACTGATGTAACAAGAGCTCTGCCTTTCATAAATATTTGTACAACTACAATCTGCAAAAAGCAGATATGAAATCAAAAAGGAATTAACTGTCACAGCTAGCGCAAGCAGGGTAACAGGAACATGGAAGATAGGACCCAAATGCAGACTTCTGAGGCAGAGCTGGTGCAGTTCAATGATTTATTGTGAAAATCAAAGTACAAAAGGCTTACAGGGTAGTGAGGCAGGCAAGGGCCGAAACCAGAAGACAGCAGTCCAACACAGGCAAACAAATCCAAAAGGAGCAGGCAAGAAAAAACAGTTTCTGGTTTCAGGTTTTCAGATAAACAGAATACAGATAATAGACATGACGGTAGAAAGAAAAGGCATGGAAACCTAACTTAAAGATCTGACAGGGACCAAACCTGGGGGCTGGGGATGAGAGAGTGCTAGAAAAGGGGAACTGAGGAGCAGATTGTGACATCAACTCTCTATACATGAACAAATGAAATGTTTTTCCAGCAGCATATGCTATAGATACCAAATTAAAAACCAAAGTACATTTTTGTTTCAATTCATACACGATTCCATATGGTTAAGTGCAGAAAAAAATAGCATTAAAATATGCCATTTCATGTATTTTTCTTGTAGCACGGGATGACTATGCAAATATTTAACCATATACAGCTCTCTCACAAGGTTGAAACCAGAGAGCCAAGACTGTAATCTGTGATTTCATACAGTTATAGTTTCATACAACTAATGCACAGCTTGGACCTGTTCCACTCACATCAACAGCAGAGACCCTTATTGAAAACACACAAAACAAATCTTATCCCCAGAACATTTTAATGGGACTGTCGTAGTCATGTTATCTGTCTTTTCCAACAAGTCCTATACCTAAACGACAAAATACATCGTTTGTCAATGACTCCCAAAACGACAGAATAGGTTGTCTGCCAGTGACTCCCAAAATGACAGAATAGGTTGTCTGCCAATGACTCCCAAAATGACATATATAGGCATACCGGACCTTTGTCGTCATGGTAACAATAATAAACACTTGGTCAACATTGTGAAACGGTCACAGTTTGGTTAGGTTTTGGCCCCAAAACAACTTCGTTAGGTTTAGCAAAAGATCATGGTTAGGGTTAAAATAAGTATGTTAATTATGTAACTTAACTTGGGTACATAAGTTCAGTTTTACACAAATGTCTGTGAAATGTCACAGAGTGGTGAAAATCCATTCCAGAGTCCAAGGTGTAACTGTCAAGTCCCTCTTCTTGTCAGAAGTGAATAAATAAATGAATAACTATGTGTGTATTTATTTATTTATCAAATTTTTTCTGCATATGCACATAATGCATACACACACCCATCACTTTTCACATGTTATATCAGCCATTTGACATCTTTCACCTTCACCTTCAACCCCCCCAATTTAACCCACAGATCGTGGAGCAGACGGAAGGAAGCCAGGCCAAGGACGTCATCAGCCAGGTGGCAGCCTCGTGAATGGCTTCCAATCCCTGTCGTAGCGGGCTCCTCAGGGCTGGAACCGCTTCAGCTAGGGACGAGTAAAAAAAAAGACCAACTAAAGTGACCAGACCAGTGGGATATAACGACCCACTCACTCAGATTTGGGGTTGAGAGTGTTGAACACAGAGCTGGCAGTAGACATAGTTACTGCAGAACGGCGGGAGATGCAGTAAACTCAGAAACTAGACGTGCATCGAGAAGCTTCTCCTTCAGAGATGCAGCGAGACAATCAGACCTTTCCGTTACAGTTCCAGGTCGATTCACCTGTATAGAGACTGAGACAGTGCACTCTCCTGGCACGACCTCCACCTACACATGCAATGTTTCCCCTAAGCTCACCAGGTCAGTCTTTTACAAAACAACGTACACATCATGAGGCAAGCAGTTCTCGTTAGGCTTCATTATGAGTCCTCTTTTAGTTTTGAAATAAATGTCAAACAATGTGACCATCTGCAGTCAATATAAGCTCCCATCTGTGACATAAATATCAGCAGGGGTTGCTGAATGCTGGTAAGTAAAACAAAGTAAACAACACACTGCGCACTCACTCCAGGGAGTTGTGCATTCAGGAGCCCTGCATCAGGCTGAGGCTGTTTCTTTTTCTTATTTGAAGTTGCTGATCAATACCAGTGACTCAGCATCTGCTCTGGTGCCAGAAATGTCAGGTGCTGAGATTTCTGCTTTTCAGAACTCACTGTCCAGCTGGACTGTTGCACTAAAAACTCCCATTTGAAATGCTACCCTATACCCACCAATCTGTATTTAATCAGATCAGCTCAGTGAAGGATGACATATACAAGATGTTTTTATTCCCCAAATGAGATGGTCTGCAGAGGATTTACCACAGCCTCACCGAGAACACAAGTATCCAGCGTGTGATGGATTTTGGGATGCTGATACCAGCTCATGCCTCCAAATTCAGTTAAAAGACATCCCTTAGATATGAACTGCGTCCTAATTCAGGAGTTGGATTAAGAACACAGCCCACTGAAGACAAGACTGAACCTGCACCTCCTCCCACAGAGGTCAAAAGTGATGGTGTGTTCAGGTGCAAGTACATTTCCGAGACTATCACCAGGAAGTTGCTGTGGAAAGTGGAAATATCAGTGGTAAACTGGGACAAGTTTCATGATAAGTTGTGAAGTTTGTCTATACACATTACACATTATGGATAACTAGTAAATACTGGGAAGGCTGTAGCTCAGGTGTTAGAGTGGTTTGGCCATTAATTGTAAAGTCGACTGTTCAATCCTCACAAGTTGAAGTGTGCTTGAACAAGACACACATTAACAGCATTAACAACCAGGCTGCGAACAAGAACAAACTGTGGCGTTTATGTAAGGTGTCTTGTTGTACACCTTGTAGTGGCTTTTTAATTGGTCCATTGGTACTTCATGTGGTATATTAACCAGTGACCAATAACTTTTAAATACAGTGTGGTCAATATTTTCTGACTCTACAAGTTGACAAAGATCAAGTGAACACTCCTTTACACAACTGATATATAGTATATATCTCCCATTTGTTTTCATTTCTTTAATTTAGTCTGCATTGTGTTCACGTTAGCTGATGTTAGCCAGCTTTATGCAGCAATTGGCCAGGTGTGCAGAGGTATTAAAGTAGGCAGGGTTTGAACTTATCTCTTAGGCTCTTTTTTCATTTGTCACACAACAACTGAAGCACACTGAGGACTTCAGTTCACAAGACAATTTGTATGAACAGAAGATAACGGCCTACAGACACAAGTTGTGCATTGCAATGAAGAGGAACTATGGTTATTCAAAAATTCAGAAGCATTTCAAATAGAATACCCTATATACTGTAATACTGTTTTCCTGACAGCTGCTACTTTGTGCCAATACTAGGGATGTCCCGATCAAGGTTTTTTGACCCAGAATACTGAGTCTGACCCGATACTTATATTTACCTAAACGATGATAATATAGCCTGTGACACATTGAAATAATACCCTATTTGCCCTATTACATACCCTATTTTTCACTTCTACTTGATCCAAATATTGGTTCAAAAATATTATGTTTATAATCTTAAGCATAGCCAGTTTATCAGTCAGACGTCTCTGCTGTTCAGTCGTCTGCCTGCTCTGAGCCATAGCCGTTGGCCACCACTGAAGACTCTCAGGCACTCCAGTTGCCAGCTTTCTGCCCTGCACTCCTGTTACTGACCTCCTGCCCTGCACTCCTGCCATTTGCCTCCTGCCATGCTCCCGGCCACAAGGTCTGTGCTTTGAGCCTTCAGGCTGCCTACATCAGCGACATCCTAGCCGGCCTCATTTGCCTTGCCTTTTGGTCGTTCTCTAGTGTGACTCCACCCATCTGGCCTCCCTTCTGGTCATCCTCCAGAGCAACTACACCCATCTTCCCTGTCACCTGGTCATCCTCCAGAGCGACTCTGCCCTGCCTTCTGGTCGTCCTCAAGAGCTCTCCTACTCCTTTACTTTCCAGCCACCAGGTCGTCCACCTGGGCTTTCCTGCTTCTCCGCTCTTCAGTCCCCAGGCCGTCCACCTGAGCTTTCCTGCTTCTCCGCTCTTCAGTCCCCAGGCCGTCCTCCTGAGCTTTCCTGCCCTGCTGATCTCCATTGTCCAAGCCACCCATCTCCTTGGTTCCACCTTCTGAATTGATTTGTTTGTTAGGACACCTGTAAGCCTGTACCTGACCATTTGCCTGTTGTGCATTTGTCTGCATTTTGAGCCTTTGTTGCAGATAGACCACGACATGGTGGCCTGGATTACAGACTACCTCACCAGCAGGCCACAGCACATCCGACTGCAGGGCAGCCAGTCACATGTGGAGATAAGCAACACCGGCGCACCCCAAGGAAGCGTACTACCACCATTTCTCTTCACCATCTACACCTCTGACTTCAGCTTCAACTCTGGAACTTGCCACCTCCAGAAGTTCTCCGATGACTCTTCCATTGTGGGCTGAATCAGTGAGGACAGGGAGGAGGAGTACAGACGTGTGGTAGAGAACTTCATCAGGTGGTCTGGGGAGAACCACCTACAGCTCAACATTGGCAAAAGAAAAGACCAAGGAGCTGGTGGTGGACTTTCGACGGAGCAGGAAGCCCCCAACCCCTATTACCATCCAGGGGGAGGAAATAGAGATGGTGGACTCGTACAGATTCCTGGGAGTGCACCTAAACAATAAACTAGACTGGACAGACAACACTGAGCAGGCTTTTCTTTCTCAGGCTCAGCAGGCTACTGCAGATGTTCTACCAGTCGGTAGTAGCCAGCACACTGTCCTTTGCTGTGGCGTGCTGAGGAGGTGGCATCAAGGCGGGGGAGATCAACAGACTCAACAAGCTGGTGAGGAAGGCCAGCTCTGTTGTTGGTCTAAAACTGGACAGTCTAGAGGCAATGGGGGAGAGAAGGATGTGAGACAAAATCAAGACCATCCTGGGCAACCCCTCCCATCCCCTCTATGATGAGCAATGGCAGATGGGGAGCACCTTCAGCCACAGTCTCATCCCCCCAAGGTGCAAGACAGAACACTTCAGGCATTCGTTTGTGCCAAAATGTCTATATTATTATTATATATTATTATAATATTATTATTATACAGTTTTTCATTATAATATGCTTTCTGTTTTTGCAGCTGTAACACCCAAATTTCCCCACCTGGGGATTAATAAAGTGTTATGTTAGTGTCAGAGCTTAGCGCATCAATGTATTTTGCCAGCCTTGGTGTTTGCTCTTAGTCAATTACACGTGCGTCAAAATAATTCACATTCACATACTGTAATTTTCACTTGCATTTGCATTGGAATGCTTGCTCTGTAGAGCCCGGCTGTGGTGGTCGTCAGGCCGTCTACCTTAAGGTGGACAGCCTGCTAGGCCACCTTAGCAGGCTAAGTTGGACAAAACACAGTAGAGTTCAGTAAAGAAAGGATCAGATTTTGATCAGATTTGTTTTAAATACTGATCCTTAGGATCAGCTTAGGACATCTCTAGCCAATACCCAATGTTTATAAAGGCAGAATGAGTAGGATCTGTCAGTTGCGATTTGTAAACACAACATTCAAAGTTGGCCCCTCCTCCCCGGCTCATAGCTTCCTCTTGGATGTTTACTTACAATCCGGCATCTAACCCTGTTATTGGCTGGGGTCTACACACCACTGCCCTTGGTGCCCAGAAACAAAACCTCTTGGCCAAAACCAATAAATTCAGATTTATTTCATCATGGAATTGCTAGCCCAGCTAATAAAGTAATTTAACATCAAATCACAAAGGGAAAAAAATCTGTGTTGCACTGCTTTCAATGGGTTGCCGCCTTCCTGTATGTTTGACATCACAGATTTGGCCAGAGGTGTTGCTGAGTGTGGTGCAACAAACACTGCATTTACACTGATAATTTGATTATATCCAGATTATATCACATTCTGTCCCTCCCTCCATTCCACATTCCAACTTCCCCAGGCCTCTTCATTGCCATTATCCACCTGTCCACCAGATTCCTTCTTACTTTTCCACCTGTCCCAGTCATCTCACTGACTCTGACTCCAGCCACTCCCACCTGCCCTGCAGTAACCCTTTTCCCTCCAGTCCCAGTCATCTGACCTTCCCCGCCCACCTGCTCACCTATTTGCACTTTCCCTCATCAGCCCTGCAGTATATATGATTGTCAATGTTGCTTGATTGCTTCATGCCATTGATTTCCAGCCATCTGAACCTGTATCTGACCCTGGACCTGTACCTGCTACCTGAACCCCTTATCCTGATATCTGTACATGCCTGCCTGACCTGCTGCCTGATCCATGGACTGATGATTCTCTGCCTAACTCCTTTGGATAAGTTTGCCTGACTGCCTACCTGGTTTTGACCCTTGCCTGGCTTCTGTTTCTGTAAATGTATGCTTCTTCTCAATTAAATCACTGAACTGATCCTGTCTGTCTGCTTTGTCTGTGGTTGGGTCCTCCCCCTAGTTGCAGTGCTTGCACCCCTGTGACAGATTAAGCTTATACAGCCATTTTTGCATGTGTTATGTAAACAAGGTTATGTTAGTCATATAGGGTGAAATTAAATGTACATAACCTGATTAACATGCCAAGATTACCTGTCAATCTTTCAAATTACTGTGGCATGTACATGAGGTGGACATAATATATATGACCACCTGTACAGTTTTCAATGGAATAATATAATACCCTTGCAACAAATATTGCAATATAGCGCTCATGATATTCAAATCACATTTCATGTCAGGGTTAAAATGATCTACAACATGGGCAGCTTTTGAGGAATTTTCAGCTTCATTTTGTTTTATATCATAAGTGTTTTCTCTGTTTACTCTTTTTGCAATTAACTTATGTACATATGGAAAAATACGAATTTATCCTCCTTAACAAACGTATGTGACAGTCTGAGCAATGATTAAAAATTAGCCAACACCTTACATCTACATTTTAAATACAATATAATTTCACTGATGTTGGTTATATCCAGCAAAGACGTTTTGAAACAAACCACTTCTAAACCGTTGTTCATTCATCACTGCTTAGACTCTACTACTGCTAGCAGACAATGCACAGTGCAGCAGGTTGCTAGATCATCAAGTCAGGTACCCCCCATATCTCATTCTTCATCTCTTTGATAGCCCACTGTCTTTTGCAGAAAACAGACCAGACCAATCCTGGCAACTCTGTATAGATCTGTGTAGAGTTAAAATGACAAGATTGGTAAAAATATTGGTAGGGACAATTCAGCAGCACCTTGACACTGGTAGGGACATGTCCCTACCATGCATACCCAAATCTCTGACTATGGCAACACCAATAACAGGGTCAGAAAGATGTCAATCAAGCAAAATCTGTACATGCCCACACAGTACTCAGATCAGGTCTAATCAGGCAGCATAATATAAGTGAACACCTGTGTCGGTGGAGAGTGGGTGTGTCGGGCCTTTAAGGCTTGTGAGTCGCAATCAGATGCCAAAAAACAGCTTCATGTCAATACTTGGATATAATAATTTGACTGCACTGTAGCAAAATCTGTGGTGGAGCTCCTTCTGTGCAAATGCAGTGGTCTTATTGAAATCAACAAGAATGCTTTTTGACACAGTATTACTGTCTGTTTGAATGCAGTCAAACACTCCCTTCTAACAATAATTTCAGCACAAAGCAATGGCCACTTGTCACCAACAAGAGTCTCACAAAATATAATTTTCCCCCTCCAGTAAACACCACCAACCAAATCCTTCTGATAACTTAACCCTATAACCTGACCAGACTGAATGAATGATCACGTAAATGAAAAAAAGAATCCACATTTAAGCTCTTATTAAAATGCTCTGTATAAATAATCTTGACTTCACAGCATCCCTGATTTAGCCGTTTTTAAACCATAACATCACAGATGGATGGTTGCCGACTTAACATTAAGGATAACAATATCTAATGTTTGCTATCTCTCTCACTGACAGAAATAGCATTAAAAGTTTGTTGCCAAATACACCTTGTACATGATTAACTGTCTTTGCTGTATTAAAACAAACTTGCGTAGCCATCTGCCAAGTACGATTGTGTTCAACCACCGAAACCATTTCATGAGAAAACTCATTTTCAGCCTCTTAATTATTTTTCATTACAGTGGCGTTAAGGAGTAGATTGGAATAGGACAGTAATTGCCTGGCCTGAGTGGTGAAACAATCGTGATGCATCAGGTTAGATGAAGTGTGACAGGGAGACATCTCGACACTGTGCAGTGCCCATTAGCCTGTTTCCTCCTTTCTGATCACCTAAAAACCCCCTCAGATTGTGGTCAGTGCAAGGTCAGCGCAGCAACCTTTTAGGGAGGCAAAGTGTTGGCGGCAATCTGCGCCAGATGTTGATAACCTTGTCGCCAGCATTGCAACTGTCCTTAAGCGTCTTCAATTGTGAGTGGCTGTCACATTGTGGTGCACTTTACTATTCTCCCGGAGCTGCCACTGGAACTAAAGGGGGCAGCTCCTGCAGGTTTAAGAAGGATGTGTTCAGCACAGCTTGTGAGGCTGCTGTTAGGATTATCTTTTTTTCCCCCCATCTGCGCTGTGATAGAAAAGCTTCTCCAAATTCATGTAGGATAGTAGAAATAGGAGACACATTGTGTGTCTGAGAGCTTGGTGTACAAATGTTCAGATGTAACCACAATTAGGAATCATCAAACTTGGTGAGTGTTCTTGTTTTACTTTTGTGGAAGAAAAACCCTTTGAAATATTTTCATGCTGAAACATAATGTGACAGTATAAGTAGTGAAGTCGTAAAGTCAGCAAACTGACTCAGAAATGTCAGTTACACATCAATATCTATCTAAAGTTTGCTTACATTAGCTAACAAGCTACTATTCATAGCAGACCAAGTAGGGCTGTAGCAACAAAACCCCTGAGTGTACAGAAATGAGCAAGAGTGTAGTTTTATTACTGAATTCAACTATTTATTTGTAAGAGAAAGAATGTAACTGTTATTAATTCTTCTTCAAGTTACATAGTCTCACTTTAAAGAGTAACTTAACCCTAAATCCACATTTTTTTTTATTTTGAAAATGATATGAAAAGTCACTTTATCATACTATCAATTGGTTCTTGTCCCAGTCTATAGTATTCCTTGAAAGAGTAGTTATTTTCCTTTCCCAAGAGAAAATCAAAATATACTTCTCTTTATAACAAAAAACGAAACAAAAAAAAAAAACATTTTATAACATTGCCATCTATTCCACATACAAAACAACATCATGTTGAACTGCCAGCAGTGTGGAGAGTTTGGAGTTGTAATTTGCAAAGACATACGGAGATTGAGAGCATGTGACCGACCACTACTACTAGTAAGCTAATATTTTACAGTGTTGGTCACTGTTACAATGCTTGGGGCAAATTTACCATTCATTCACATTCCCTTTTCTGTCACCATCTATTACCTCTGCTTCATCTGTTGGAGCCTTGCTTAGCTAGCAATGGCTCTGAACCACTGTGTGGATCCTTAGGGAAGGTGGGTGACTTGGAGGACTGGAGTCACTGTCATTGCTTTTACGGTCTGCTGGTAAAAAAGATGCTTTAGGTCGTGAAATACAAGCCATTCCATTCAATTCAATTCAAATCACTTTATTTGTCCCCAAGGGGAAATTGCAGAGTCCGTAGAATAGTACAATTAACAAGTTTAAAATACTAAATAGGCCGGTGAAGACATTAAAAGGAGTGGTACATATGTAATTGGGTTTCTATGAATTCTGTGGAAGTGTAGTTGTCATGGAGTGGGTGGGGTGTGGGTGTGAGTCTGTGTTTAAATGTATTTTTTGAAATTGTGCACGTTCAAGCCAAAACGGTGGGTTGGGGCAACCCTATTGCAAGACAAAAACGTTGATATTGGATGATTCTGCAAAAAAGTTAAATGACAACTGTTTTATAAAGTCCATTGCCAAGGTTTTCTAAAATGATCTCTATCTACAATATCTGCGCATGGCAACTACGGTATAGTTAAGGTGAGGCATCTAACACACTTGGTTAAAGTTAGTGTTAATCTTAAAGATCATAATATACTTTTATGAGTAGGTAAAGGTTGTGGTTACAGTCAGTGCCGGCCCGCCGTATACGCTGAATACGCAACTGCGTAGCACCCCTCAAATTACTCAACCTCAACGCAACCTCTGTGGGTACCACACCAGACAGTATATGGGTGTGCTGGCACTTCTCATAGGCGCACATAATTTTAAAACAAGACAATGATTATCTAGTCTCTCAGTCAAATCATGCGACCACTACAGCTAGCTTTATGCTTGATGCAGTGTCCCCAGTGCCACCCGGGGAATGTCGTCACCTAGTCTTGCACGTCGGCTCTGCAAGTTGTCGCACACTTGGTCGTGCACCTCCAGTCTTTTGTAACTAGGCGCCCCCTGTGCATGGTAGGCACGCAGATTTGCCTCTACAGACATCTTCTGTGCTCGCGCTTCTGTTGTTTGACCTGCATTTGAATTTTGTTTGTCATTCATTGATCTAGGCAGGCAAACAAAAAGGCATGTAACACTGTAATTCAGAAAACCTGTTGTTAACATGGCTTCTCAAGTGACAAGTATTCAGCCAAGCCACAGAATAAATAGTATTTTATAAGAGAGAATTTTATAAAAAAGGAAAAGAGAAGGTGAAGGAGATGAGAGAGGAAGAGCAGGTATTGCCCACTGTGCCCAGGATAGGATTAGCATTACGTCCCTGTGCTGTTCAACACAAACAATAACTGACCTGATCCACTTCAAACAATGTAATTACCACAGATAAAAATAAATATATTATTGTATAACACATGTATAACCCACTGACATAGCTTTAAAGCTCCAATTTCTTTCTCTCCAAACGTCATAAAATGCACATATTTAGATCAAGGAAATATTTTGTTCAGGGGGCATGCCCCTGAACACCACCTAACAAGCTCAGTTTTTGGACCTCAGTATTTCTAAAACCCTGCATATGGCTCTGACTTCACAATCTATTCCTAGACAGTTTGCATCATATCTTTTTGGTCGTGTCATATCCTTTTTACATTCGGACATCTTACACATGAAGACCCTTTCCAATGAGAACATTACACTCAAATATGCATCAATCTTTAACCAGATCAAGCAAAAGGCCCAGAGAAGGACCATACAAAGGGTTAGGGGGCAATAGACAAATACGGTATTTACTGTAATCTATTTAAAGATAGTGTTGCTGCTAAGAGGTCCCACTTTAGTCTTAAATGCTTATTTCTACATTATGTGTGCTTAAAAACTAATATTTACAATACACAAGTTGGTTCAGTGTCATGTGAAGTGGCAACACATTACAGTGAGGGGGGTCCCCAAACCAAATCCTGCTTAGAGCCCCCAAAAGTCTAGGGCCAGCCCTGGTGACAGCTCTGTGGAAACCCTCTTGTAGCTCCATGTTTTAGGGTAATCTTTTGGCTGCATTGTAGAGGGCAATCAAGAATAAGCATCTCTTTTTATTCATTAATGTGTTGCATGTGAAAAAAATTACAAGAACTGGGTGTAATACTTTTTTTTAGTTTCTTGAAATACCACAAAGGCAAAACAGTGCTGATGGCGTAGCTGCAGTTAGAGCAGATGAGTCTCACTCTACCAGCAGTAATGATGATGGCGTATACAGTATTCAGGCTTGTAATTATGGGAACAGTGTCTGGGTCGCGCCAGACTGTGGCAGTGTGCTGCACTGAACTGAGCATCATTAACAGCCCACTCATCCCGTTTAAACCAAATGGTGACTGAGAGTAGCGGGCAATTTTTAACACATACGCAGTGTTAAGGAGGAGGGATGTTCCTGTGATGCCCCCAGCTTATTGGCATTGATTACCACAGTGATTTAGCTGATGGAGATGGCTCAACCTGTTTTGCCATATTATAATAGTGAGGTTTCCCAGCTCTGAAAAGCTCAATGTGGATGACATTTTAATACAATACAGCATGTCAGATTGATTCTTGGGATGTATTTGCCATGATTGCTGCAATGGCGAACTGTGCTGCACACTACAGAACTTGCCTCAAGGCCTTTTCTGTGTTTTTTTTTTCATCCAGACTGCTGTATATGCCCACGTGTGTATTCCAGGAAATGTAAGATGCGTTCATTTTATCTTCCCTCAATGCCTTTACAAGCCGGCGTGATTCATCTTGCACCTGCTATCCGACTGCTTCATTTTTTACACTTTGCCCACGCAAGACATGAGCACAGATGCTTATTGGTGCCTTAGATGACCACAGAAGTTTGAGAAACACAGCAATCAGAACAGAAAGTTCACAAATATTTTGGCTGGTGGATAACATGCTCAAAAAGTGGAGCCTGAGTTTCAAAGTAGACAGATTTGTCCTATTTGTTCTTATTGGTGGTCAGTCATGAGAGGCCTCGAACCACTGAAATCCAGCTCTCCCTGATATGAAGAACTCATTTGAGGAGACATGTTGTTCAGGCCCTGCTGTGTTTAAGTATTCCCACTAAACCATTTGACACAGCCATCTAGCTGAGAGCTGCTAGTCTTCCTCTTCTTCAGCTGTGAAGAGTGCCGTCTCACTCCTCAGCACTGCAGAAAACAGAGCTTGTGTCAAGGATATGAGAAATATTTAGTCTCAGCTTGCTAGTTCACCCAATGCGGATCAAACAAGGCAATTTTAGAGTAAATAATACCATTTCCTCCCCCCAGGCAATCAAAACACTATCTCTGTGAAAAATAACATGGGCACACACCAGATGATTGCCCACTTTTTTCTGGCAGAAATATACTCACCCAACTTGGGTGGTATTGGCAGACTGACAAAGTTTCTCCCTTCATCCATTTTCCAGCAAACAACTGGAAAGAACTTGTTTTTAGATGAGATGCTCAAAGAGAAAGCTTCAGTGCTGCAGTACCGATCTTAGAGAAGGAAATACTACTTGCGATGTGAGTTTGATTTAGAGATTTATTCAGTCAAGTTTCAAATAAATTATGTGTACAAAGCTTTGTGCCTAAATGACTGCTGCAAAAAAAAAAAAATAACACAAGCATGGCCTGGACTTGACTGAGTTTTGTTTTAATATAGGAAATAATAGCAGTGTACTAAAGAATTCTGAGTTTTACAATTTTATTCTCTTCTATACCTCTATACCACTACATTTATTTGAAAATTATAATGATTTTGCAGATTGAAATTGAATAAACAACATATAAAACCATATAATATTAGAAGGGGGAATATTATTGTTAACATTGTTAATGTAAAAATATTGATTAGTGCAGCTTTAAGTAATTTTTTTTAATACAGGACTTTTGCTTGGAGTATTTTTTACATTGTGGCATTGTTACTTTTACTTAAATAAAGGGTCTAACAAATTCTCCTTCCACAACAAAGACAAAAAAGGAGAGAATGCTTTCTTTCTTTTTATCCTTGTCTGTGTTAAATATCATATGAAGACAAAACATGGAGAAAAGCAAAAAAAGAAAATATATATATTTAAAGGAGAAAGACATATTACCTTCAAATCTGACATTGTGTGCATTTTAGATTTGAGACCTAAAATGGACTTCAGCCTCCTGCATGCAGGTATTTTCTAAGGATTAGTCTTGTGTACCTTAAGTATCATTTAAAGGACTATTTATAGTGGTAATTCATGAGTTTTACAAGACATTAACAGAGCAGCTGAGACATGAAAGACAGAAACAAACATGGGCCTCTTCTTTAAAAAACTTTAAGCATAATTACATAGTGTTTTGACAGGAATGAGAGGAAAAGAGGGCACAGATAGTGTTCGCCATTCTGCCGTGAGAGCGGGAGCGACGCTGTAGAGAGTGCCATGCTTCATGCAGCTGGAGCAGATGCCGCTGTTGTGAATAGAACAGAATCCACGGGTGATCCTGTGAGACTGATTAGACTTCCTCCATCTCCCCCAAATGAATTCACAGTGATTGGGTACAAAGCGACAGCACTCCTCTCCTTGACGTTGTCACTCCTTATTGCCCTACCTTGCACCATTCAGCTCAGTCTGGGAGGCTTCCACTGAAAATAATACTGAAGGACGTCATTGCAGAGGAAAGAGCTGAAGGGCCCCCATCACTCATGAGTGGACCTAGGCCATATACTTATAGGAATGAAGTGTTTGGATCTTTGGAAAAAAAATATTTTAATTATGGATTAGACTGGTAAATGTGTTTGTGATGTGTTAATATTATCTTTGTATTAATGCCACAATGAAATGCTAAATTACTGTTTTACCTTGTTCAATAGTTCCCCATACCAAACATAGGCTACACCTATTTTATAATAACCTAATGTTGAATTAGGTTATATTATGTAACTTTAGTGAGAAATCAGTATTTGTAATTAGAAGCCTTCAAAAACCCAAATGGGTCAAATGTTTAAATGCACTGTACACTGAACTCTTTGAACTGATACTGAATCATAAAGAGCTAGAGAGCAAAAGTACAGAATACATCTAAGTTTCTTTCTTTTTTTTCTTTTAGCCAAATATGGCATACCTGAAACATCTGTGGAAACCCTTGACAGTTTTTTTTTTCTTGCAGCTATTCTCTTTTTGATTTGGGGTATCCACGAGGTCATCTTTGTTTTTTGTGATAGATGTTGAAAAGGAAGGAGGAGGAGGAGGAGGAGGCACTCATAGTAAATAGCTGCAGGCAGCTCTTCATTTGAAACTATTTAATTCACGGGGAGACGAGTGAACAAGGGAAGACTTTGGAGACGCAGACAATACTGTAGACAGCCAACATATAGTGAATCCACAGTGAATCACAGGGGGAATCAGCAAATGAGGACAGGCAGGAGTAATTTGATGGTAATAGTTGTACAAGATGTAGGCACGGGATTGATTAAATCCACTGAGGCCTACGGCTTTATTAAGTCTCATAGTAGAGAGAGAGACAAGTCCAAGACTTGGACACGTCAAGTCTCAAGTGAATTGAGAAACCTTCAAATAAAGTCTTGAAAGTCCTTTATGGCAAGACCAAGTCAAGTCACAAGTCTTCTGGTTACAGGCTTCTTTGAATGCTGACCATTAAAAATTTAAAAGCTCTGTTAATGGTGTTTTTACATCGCTGAGACCAAGTCCTTTCAGTGCGCATGGCTAATAATTAAATACTGTATTCAATCTGTATATCTGTACGAGGCCTGCCGGTTGTTGTGTTATTTAGTCTTACAAATTTCCTTCAAATCCGAGGTAAGTCTCAAGTTTTTATTTTTGTGACTTAAATCTGAGACAAGTTCACATCAAGTCTTAAGTCCATTAAGACAAGTTCAGGTTGAGTCTTAAGTCAATTGAGCCAATTCCTAATCAAGTCTCAAATCAATTGAGACAAGTTCAAGTCAAGTGTTAAGTCAATCGAAACAGGTCCAAGCCATGTCTCCAGTCCAGCAGAAGACAGTTGAGAGAAGTACAAGTCAAGTTTCTAGTCAATCGAGACAAGTCCAAGTCTAATCTCATCTCAATCAAGACAGGTCCAAGACATATCTCTTGTCCAGTAGGCGATAGCTGAGACAAGTACAAGTCAAGTCTCCAGTCAATTGAGAGAAGTCCAAGTCAAATCTCATGTTAATCAAGACAAGTCCAAATCATGTCTCCCGTCCAGTAAGTGACAAAGGAGACAAGTACAAGCCAAGCCTTAAGTCAGTTGTGACAAGTCCAAGTCAAGTCTCTCAAGTCAATCGGGATAATTTCAAGTAAATTCTGAAGTCAAATCGAGACAAGTACTTGTCAAGTCTCAAGTCAAATGAGAAACCTTCAAATTAAGTCTCAGGTCAGACAAGAGACATTTATTTCAAGTCTGAAGTCCTTTACGGCAAGTCACAAGTCTCTTTGAATGCTGACCATTAAAAATTTCCAAGCTCTGTTAATAGTGTTTTTACATTGCTGGTTGGTATTTAGCTTGACACAGTAAAAACATGAGACTTAAATGTTTTTGCTTTCAAGTCTGACTGAGTAAAATAATGGACATGGTTAGGCCATGTCCATTATTATATTCTGGCAGCTACTGGTATTTGTTACATCCCGTTGGGTTTTGTTCTGTTTCCTGTTTTATTTTGAAAGTCAACTTGTCTTGTCTCTTTAGTTCTTGCCCTCATGTGTCATTAATTATCCTCACCTGCTCCCCAGTGCTCACCTGCCCCTGATTCCTTCATTAGCCACTTCCCTATATATACTGGTCCCTTTCCTTTGTTCTCTGTCAGTTCATCCTGGTTTTCTTCTTGCAATGTGTCTAGTTTTCGTGTTCTTGTTTTTGGATGATTTCCCTGTGCTGGACCTGCCAGTTGCCTCCCTGTACTGGTGTGTAAACCTTTTTTGTTGTTAATAAACCTTTGATCTGCTGGAGCCTCCCCATCTGTCTGTACAACTCACCCTTAACAGTGTTAGGTTAATGCACACTACTAAACTCAAACTTCTCATATTTAAGGCAAACTGAATTGTCTAGTCTACTGCTTTTACATTTGCATGCACAATTACAGATAACAATAGCAATTAAAAATCTGTAGTAATTATTGTTGAACATTGTAATGAAATAAACAAGGTAGATGGGTGCATTGCCAATTTTGCTTGAGTGAATTGAGTATTTGGATTTGGTCACTCCCAATCCATCACCTGACTTGTTGTTGGTTTCTTAATTATTTCCATTCATTTCATTTGTTATGTTCATGTTTCACTACTGTAATTTAAGACCCTCAAAGGAATCAAAGTTGTGTTAACACCTTTTTTAAATGCTCCTCTCCATGTCAAATGTGTTATGTGGTATGTAATCCTACAAGTGCCCACTTTTCACCTGTAATCTAATTTTGTTAATTATACTCACAGCAACTATACCAAGTGTTAGCATTGTAATCATGTCCCAGATCCCATTAAATGTGGTCTGTCTCTCAGCTATCAAAGCCACATGTTTACAAATTTCCTCACACTACTAGGTTTATAATTTTTGTCATGAAGCTTCTAATGGTGGATTCTGCATTGCTTGCTGCATTGCTTGCTGCATTGCTTATCAGCGCGATGCAGACACATTTAAAAGTGCTTGATTCTACATTAACCCACTGACTTATCTTGACTGTGGGACAGTGTTATCTTCCATATTGAAAGGAAAGTTCCTACATAAGGTAAAGTGTGCCCACAGGCATGTAACAGTCTGAAGGTCATAGCTGTGTTGTCCAATAATGTTAATGATACTTAAAATGTGGGTACAGTATATTTCTTTTTAAAACGCTGTTTCCCAATGGATGAAAAAGTGCAACTATCGTAAGAAATTCCACCCTGTTAATTTCAATGTGTAATTTGCTTTTTGAAGCTGCATTAACTGATTTGTTTTTGGCAACTTGGAGGCAGAAGAACTCAAAAATAGCTGAATAACAAAGTTGTTATAGAAAACATTAGCAAAGCTTCAAGTGCGTTTGACCTCTGGCAACACCCAGTATCACTGATGGCTGTGATTTGGTGTGGTCTGAAGTGTGTGTATTCATGATTCAAGATTCAGCAATCAGAAAACACTAAAAGGGTGTGTGCGTGCGTGCACGTGTGCTATGAAACAGGTGAAGACAATGATAAGACAAGGAAGATATTGGCTGGAAGTTCCCGCTGGCGGAAACCTTCCCTACTACTGTGAGCAGGAAAGAAAGAGCACTCTCTCTATGGTCAAGTTCTTGTGTCCCATCCACTGAACTTAAAGGAAGAAAAAGTCTGAAGTGTCTTTGAAAGAAAGAAAATAGAATAGGCAAAAAAGGCATAGAATAGGCAATGAAACTGATAGAAGAAAATGTTTAAAAGACTGTTTTGATTTGAAGCTTAATTTTCCTAGTTCAAACTGATTGGTCAGTGTCTCCCAGCTAGGTAAGGGCTTGTGGGGGTGGGGTGCAGATAGTTTGCAGTCTATCCAAACTTAGTTCAGTAGAGAAAATAAAATGGGCAAAAAAAGTTAATGTATTACTGTTATGTAATTACTGTTGTAAAGTAGTAATTCACGTTTCCCTAGTGAACTGCAGTAACGTTAACACATCAAGAAACGTGAACACAGCATCACTGGAATTAAGATTATTCCCTTCAAATGAAGGATATTTTTCTATACATCTTTACTGGAAATAGTTTCTATTTGGGGTTCAGACAGTTAATAAAACTTTGTTAGTTAAAAATACAAAATTTAAAAAGAGATGAAAGTACAGTATGAGGATGTGGAAATATATTTCGTAATTAATTATATGTCAATATTAAATCAATGTGATGCTTTGAAGGCACAACAATTGCATTGCCAATGAATATTAGGTTAGAAAATACATTTTCCTGATTTAACGTGACTTCAGATATAAACCACGCCCACTTCCAGTCTTTTATCCGAATACAGATACGGAGACGGATCATTTTGTTGGTTGAACAGATACAGATAATGATGTCTCTGTACACCTCTAGTATATACAGTATATGCATGTTATATTGGGGGTTTGGTGGCTTGTAGTGGCATAACAACATTTCCTTTGAAGGGGTGTTGTGGTCTAAAAAAGCTTGGTAACCACTGTTATTACCACTATTACTTAACATCTCTATGTAGAACTGTATTGTATTACTGTATGTTCTCCTTACTCCTGCTCTCTCCCTCTCTCTCTCTGTCTCCCTCTCTCTGAACCCAACCGGTCGAGGCAGATGACCGCCCACCCAGAGCTTGGTTCTGCTCGAGGTTTCTACCTGTTAAAAGGGAGTTTTTCCTTGCCACTGTTGCCTAGTGCTTGCTCATGGTGGGAACTGTTGGGTCTCTGTAAACATAGTCGGTCTATACCTGCTCTATACGAAAAAGTGCCCTGAGATAACTTTGTTATGATATGGCGCTATATAAATAAAACTGAATTGAATTGAACTGTTATAGATCATATATTTTTTGTGAGATCACTACCACAAGTCAAGTCCCAAGTCAGTCGAGACAAATTTAAGTCAAGTCTTAAGTCCAATCTGACAGATGAACTTTATTATGGCTTGAAAGGTTAGAGGGTCATCAACATCATTAAGTATCTTCCTTAGGAGACCATGAATTAAATTTCATGCCTGTCTGTCCAGCGGTTTTTGAGATGTCTTGCTCAGGAAAGATGTGTTGGATGAACAGGCGGACCAACATCACCATCCTTGCAGGAAAAAAATAGCACTATCCTACTCTTGTAGCCTTGATATGTTCACTGGTGTTAACTGCAGCTGTGGACAGCCAAGGGGTTAGTGCTGCTGAATGTTCTGTCCGCACTTCCTTCTATAGGTTCCTATTTTGGATTTAATCATATTGGAATGGAGGCTTAAATATTAAATATGAAGTCATGCCCTGCCCAAAGTACTTATGTGTAAATATAAGCTTTCACAGCAGGACGTCTCAGGCATCCCTTTACTATCCTCACAAACATGTACACATACACACACGCACATGTACACGCGCACACATTCAAAGAACCTCTTGCAACTACTCTGTGGGATCACCAGCAGCATGCTGCACGTTAGTGTCGCTCATGGCTCATTCCCAGGGGTTTGTGCAAATAATTGGTGAATATTTCCTCCATGTAGGGGGGGCAGCAAAACTCAAAGTCACAAGCATCAAAGCCAGCCTAGCAGCAGCAAAGTGAATCATTTGAAGTGAACCAAATTCCTGACAGGGATCCTGAGGATTTTCTTTGTTTGTTATTGAGACTGAATGGGGAGGTTAACAACAAGGAGGGAGTGCAGAGGAGGAGCGAAAAAAGCGATTCGCCTCATGTTATTTCAAGATTCTTGCCTAGGCAATTACAAAAAGTCATTTAAATGCTAACAAGCTGGATGGGAAAAATAAAACAGGACTTAAAAGACTAAACCTCCAAATAATCCCTGTGATCAAACAGGAGAAAGGACACACATGAGTCACACTAAACAAAGAGGCACACGCACAAAACATTTACAAAAAAACACCAGATGACTATAGAGTTTTTTGACACTGGTAGTTTCATCTGGGAGTAAAAATGTCTAAACAATGATTCAGTTTGATGCAGCGACAGCCATGTGTCTTGTTGAAATGCCCAAGCAAGACTCTAAGGCCTTAACCACTCAGTCATTAGCTGTGTGTTTGGGTCATGTAAGATTTATTATTACTAAGCTGATACATGCTGACCAGTGCTGAGGTAATACTGTATGTGATCAATTAATTTTATCCTGTAATAAGATAATAATCTTTCACATTCAGTGCTCACATTGCACTACTGTTTGTAGTGCAATGTGTTGGTGTTCTTCTGTTTCGTACATGCTATGTGTGACACATAGCAATGTGTGGTTATCTTATGTGATTTAATTATGTTTCTGTACAGTTTTCATGTGTATATTGTTGTAGAAGAGCCTTATTTATGCTGATCCTATATCCTGATCCAAGACACACAGCTGCACATGGTGCACAAAGAACGTGAAGAAGCCGAACACATAGAAAGAGACATTTAAATGTAATATCAAAATGGATACTGTACAGTAGCTCACAGAGAAAACAGATGTGCTCACTAAGTTAGCAGACTCACTTGCAGAGACTGTAAAGAAAGACCTCACCTGTAACTGTTCACCTGCCAAACTCCAGGAAGGAGTGACTCTATGGATGTCCAAGGTCTGTGGAGAAGGTCTTGCAGGATTGTAGACACTGTTTTACTTGCTGAGAACAGGGCCACAGAGCTGTAGGTTGTCTAAAACACCCTAAACGTCAGATTTATGTCATATGTCGCAAGTGCGATAAAACGTGCAGCAAATTATATTATTTCACATGCGTAGATATTAACTGCCACTCGCACTATATTAGTCCTCGGCCATAAATTCAACAACAGAGTTGTACAGGCTGCTGCGAGCGAAACACTTAACATAGGGAGAGGCAAAGAATGGCACTTGTGTTTACAGAACTAAGCAAGTGCACAAAGCAGCCACCACGCATGAGAGTTTCTGCTTGACGAGCACTGGAGGGCATACACGCTCTCGCAGGTTCACTCTGCTCTCGAAGTTCAATTCTGCTCGCATGAATCAACCTAACCTTTGATCATTTGGGGGCAGAAACCAGGGGAGGCACTGGTCCTCTTATGATTGGTCACTTTCAACGGACAACGGACTTTGTGGCCGACTTATAATTGAGCAAGTGGCAGTTAATATCTGCACGTGTGAAATAATATAATTTGCTCATGAGCATGTTTTATTGCGCTCGCAACATATGACACAAATCTGACGCCATAGTAGTGGATCATTTCGTTCGTTCAAGTGTATCCGACCAAAAACAAATCCAGTTGGACAGCAGCTGACCACATCTTTGAGGAATTAAGTTACATCACGACCAGGGTCGTGAGTTTGAAAACAAGCTCTTCAGGACTCTACGGGAGAAATCTGGATTTGGGCACTCAAGGACAACGCCATATCACCCTCAAGGATATCCTGCAGAGAGGAATCTTGCAGATGCTTAGGACGCTCACCGACAAAGATAAAGAGATGGAAAGACCATCTCCAACAAACTCTGCATGTTTGCAATTGTACGCGGCACAAGTCAACAGGGTACTCCTGTCCCCTACCTTCTGCTGTACGGACACCATCCACATCTCCCTGTAGACTTGTTGTTTGACCTGATAGGTGAGAAAAACAGTCTCACACAAAAGCGATGAAGACAAGTGGGCTGAAAAGATGAAGCGTACAGGATAGCCAGTGAGAACAGTGTTAACAAGTGTTAATTGCACAAAGTTGGTCCTCTCCTGTAAAAGAAAGAGGCAATAAAAGTGTCGGAAATTAACGGGAAGGGCAAAAGTGCCCCAAAAAATCTCAGAATGCCCCTAAAAACTGTGATCGAGGGGCAAAAATTGCCCCCAAGATTTCAAGGAAAAAATGAAATTTACTAAAATAATTTATTTACCACTTTAGGCCAATATCCTAATCCTACATTAAACCATCATTTCATTCAATTCATTTAATTTCCATTTCCATCTCTAACACACACTCGCACAAACAGCACTGTTGTTCACACTACGCTGCTGTTACGATACCTGGCTGGCAGAGGCCAGGCGATACTGGACCTGCAGTGAAGTTGGCTGCTGCGATGGACCGTTACCTCATTAAAAAAGCTCCAACTGTTACAGAAGAAAGCAATCCTGGGCCGTCACCAACGCCACCCCCAGCAAATAAGATGGCAGACAAAGTTGCCATTTCTACAATTGGAATAGACTGGCTTGTGGTTGAAGAGGGGAATAAGACGTCTCTCCACATCTGTAAAGCATTTAGGACTCACCCACCCAAACATAGCCTTGGACAGCTAAAAGCTAATCACGACTTTGTTAAAGGAAGAGAACAGGTAAAAATGTATTCAGCTAACCATCACCAAAACAGGCAAGCATCATCGATTTGCATGGTAATGGTAAGTAACATTAACGCTAACGCTATAGACTTTAAAATGTCTTTGGTCTGGCACGTTAGCTAACAGTGTCAGTGAAGAAAAAAAATATTTTTTCAGTCTACTAACCAATGATGCAGTGCTGGATAGTCAAGTCTATTATTTTATTGCATCCATGCTCAAAACATCAGCAGGGCTAAATGTGGGGATGAAATAAAGCATGCTAAAATTTTCAATTGCAGTTATCTCCAGAACTGCATCAATAAAGAAGGAATATTACACTCATGATTGCCCATTTCTCTTTTTATTTACTCATGTTGGCACAAGGTGGTGATTACTGTAACGTTATGCATTTTAATCTGGGCTCCTTTCACATTAAAAACAGCTACTTTATGCACTAATTACTATTTTTTAAAAGTGCCCCCAAACGTTTTAAAAGCCCCATTTGTTTTATACAGTGTTGCAAAAGTTGCACTGAAACAAACATGTCCAAGTACTTGTAAGGGAAGAAAGACAAGTCACAGTACCTAGAGAGACATGCTAGCATGCCAGCAAGTGAGAATTAAAGTCAGAGACAGTCATTCTGTGACACAGTCACTACCTGATTCAGTACCACCTGAGATAGACACTGAAGATGTCGAGCCTTTAGTCCCTAAAGGAAGAAGAGAGATTTTCGCTGTCTAGCAGACATGTCCAGTGAGGTTAGAAGGTAAGAAAGGAGGCAGAATGCAGTCGCCACACTCACCCTACATACCTGCATTTACAACATCTTGTACCATATCACACCACCCACAGGTTTTGCACCTTACATCCCATACCCTTACACACCATACACATACACCACACCATTGTTGTATTGAATATTTCTATTATGTGTGGGGTTTTTAAGAAGATAGAGGATATTTGGTGATCTGATTATGTATATTCTGTACAGAATTCATGTGTACATTGTTGTAGAAGAGCTTTACTTATTTAATTTGTTGGGAGATGAATCCTGATTTTTGCCACAGGGGGGCTCTTTCTTCTTCTAATTTGTTTTTTACTGGCGGACTACAAACCAACGTCAATGGTGCATGTTGCCACCTACTGTTACCGTGTGTAAAATCCCCAGACACATCTGACCAATAAGCAGAGTGAATGTTCTCACGTGGTTTGTAGTGATGCATTTTAGTTCGCTTGGATTTTTCCTCTGTGTGAAAAGAAACCAAACCAAGGGGAAACTGCTCCAAGCTCATCTACAAACTCATCAACTGATTTGGACCAGAGCAAACAAACTATAGGTGTGAAAACACCCTAAGGAGGGGTTACACACTGTAATTGCCTGCCAGGAAGACGAATGGCTTATTCTTGCCTCATCTCGACAGGAAGCCATGACCCACACGGTTCTAGTGAGTCAGCTATATGCTAATAATGCCAATTTGACAAAGTGACCAAACCGTGTAATTGCAACTTCCGGGTCCATCACGTGATGCACACTGGCCCAAAAATAACTTTTAACTTCAGTGAAATGTGTGAGGCCTTTCTGCTGTTTTTGACAATAATCACTGACACATTGTGACTGCAGAGCCTAATTCAGCTCTAAGGGTTTCTCTGGTCCAAATCAGTTAAGCAGTTCCCCTTGGTTCGGTTCCTTTTCACAGGAAAAATCCAAGCGAACTAAAATCCATCACTACAAACCATGTGAGAACGTTCACTCTGCTTACTGGTCAGATGTGTCTGGGGATATTAACAGTAGGTGGCGGCATGCACCATTGACATTGGTTTGTAGTCTGCCAGTAAAACCAAAGAAGAAGAAACGCACCTAACCCTGTTTGGTTCGGTTAAACCAAACCAAGGGGAAAACGCTCTAAGTTTACAAACTCATCAACTGATTCAGATCAGAGAAATGAACTACAGGTGTGAAAACACCCTAAGTGTTGAAAAACATAGAGGAGTGCAGTGGGGCTCATAGAATGCCGTTCAGACAGGTGCCGGAGTGCAGGTGTCAATGACTCTAATTAGCACCTGAATAGTAGTGAAACCTGGCCTCACTTTTAAAAAGAAAAATCACTCGTGAATGGTTGGTAGATCTGTTGCTATTGGTCAGCCTGGTCCATTATAATACAGGCTTGGGTAAACCCCTCCCTTACAATAATAATAATAATTTAATTTTAAGTTATGTGTATAATTTCATCAAAAATACTGCAGTTACCGTAGACTACACATTCATGTGATATATGTTATATGTTGTATATATGCATGTTATTGTTATCCTATGGGCTACACTATAATCAATGACATGAATATTAATTTATTGGGGAAAGAAAAAAACAATTGCGAGGAACATGATTAAAAGTAAAATCTTTATTGATACATAGCACAAATAGCAAATGCACAAACACAACTGTGAGTGAAACAACTTCTGGCCTAGCCAGTAGCTTTCAAAGTCCAGCCACTGTCTGGAACAAAAGTTAGCTAACAGCCGGACCTGGGGCATCAGATGAGCCTTGAAATGTCTTTTTGGTGGCATTCTGTCCAAATGTGCTCCAATGTGGAGACATCTGTGATGTGTAGCTGTGTACTTTGAGTTTTAACTGAAGTGTGGCACACAGGTCGGTGAGCTCCTGGCTGCTAAAGACGAGGCTGATGGAGGCCGCACGATCCTCGCTTCCAGCAGCTGTAAACACAATCAATACAGACAATCAATACTGCTCAGTGCACAGTGTTGTGTACACAATATATCTACTATTAATTGTAAATAGCCGAAATATTTCCAAACTACTGAAATTGAGTGACCTTTGTTGTCGGCAATGGTTTCATCCTGCTTCGAGCTGGTCATGGGCACTGCGTTTTCTTCGGTATCGCTCATTTCGCTTACCGGTACACATATCCAACTACAAGCCTGTTAGCCCCTGTTTCTGTAAGCATAAGCAAACAGATTGGATAATTTAATCCTGCAATGTGATTGGCTCTTTTATTCCTGGCTTTTGATTGGCTCGTTTAATCCTGGCTTCTGATTGGCTCTTTTATTCCTGCGATGTGAGTGGTTTTTTTATTCCTGGCTTCTGATTGACTCTTTTATTCCTGGCTTCTGATTGGCTCTTTTATTCCTGCGACATGATTAGCTCTTTCATTCTTGCGACGTGGTTGCCTATTTTTTTTTTTTTTTAAATGCCCTTTTAAAACAAAAATGTAGTAATGTGGATGTAGCCTCAGTCTTGTAAAACTGCCAGAAGTTGAAACCCACATAAATTCCTGGCAGTTCCTGGTAGTTTTCTGTGCTTCCTACAAATTCCCATGAACAGTTAACCTGCACTTCTATGGCAATTTGCAGAAACCCCACTTTTCATGCAGTGTTTTGCACTGCTATTGTGTCCATAGACTTGTTCCACTCGTGTATATGTTGACATTTAATGTAATTTATTTTGTAGTCTAAAGTTCCTTTTCATAGTAGACATTTTATCTTGTCGTTATTGAAGGAAGAGCACAGGTGTTATTAAGAACTTTAACGGTGGCTGTGTTCCACTTAAGTGTTCCAGTAAGCCATAAAATCATTACACCTGTGGCCTCCCTGCAATGACAAGTGTAAATGTTTACTGTAAAAAAAAAAGCCTGTTTTCGCCATATTGTGCTACCTGGGGGAAACATCAGAATGAAAAGTAGAGCTTACATAAACAAGAAAAACCAGGCATGTCTGAATACTGAATATTGAGAACTCCTAATCAGCTAAAACACACAATTTAAAATATAATAAATATTGCAACTAATTACTTTTCTCATGCAGCAAAAAGCAAGGAACGTATTAAATTGTATAAAAAGTAATAAACAATGTGCATATATTTACTTTTTTCCAATAATGACCCCAACACTGATGCCATATGGCAAGCCATCAACCTTTTTGTAATGACAAATCATGTGGGATATGTGTATTTTGTATTTTATGGGCTTGTACACTTGATATCATTAGCTAAAGAAGTGTTCCACACACACATATCCATATTTTATAAATATAAATAAAACCGCAACATTCAAGTGCTGTACAAATGAATGAATCACTAATTATAATCCAGTAATAAAGCTGCAAGCAGCGATGAACGGGCCCTCGCACATCTGCGCACGTCGGGGCGTGCAGCATCTGCCACTTCACGACCAGACACCGGGCACGGAGAGGTTAACCGGAAGAAAGGGGAAGATTCCCAGCATCACGGGCTGATTCTTGGGCCGTGAGGGCCATGACAGGGTCGGCAAACACAGTCATTTTATAAATTGATCATTCATCTCAGCGCCCATAAAAAATAATCAGGCTTATCCCTAACACTATAACACTTTAGTGCACGGCCCAAGTGTTTTGATTCAACTGATTCTCAGTCCTCTCAAAGATAGTTAAGAGGACAGAGGACAGTGTGTGTGTGTGTGTGTAGCTCCTACACACACACACACACACACACACACACGCACACACACATGGAGAGCTGACAGCAGAGCCAACAGCAGAGCAGAGAGATTTATTTCATATTCATATATATATATATATATATATATATATATATATATATATATAGAAGGTTTTGCTTTCCCTTCAGTTGCCTCAAAAAACAAAAGACACTATAATATATACAATTAATATAGGTGCTATAATGTATCTGCCTTATGATATTGCTGAGTGAAGTTTAGAAAGAATGAAGAAGACAGACATCAGTCAAATGCTCTGTAGCAGAGGAGTCCATCCATTAGTAAACCAACACTGCCTCTAGTGGATGATAATATAATTGCAGGATTATATCATCCTTATCCTGCAATTATTTTAAAATAAGTGCATTTTAGGATATGGCTCCAAGAGGCTTTTTTTAAGTCTAGACATGACACATGTGCCACCTGAATTTCATAAATTTATGTCAAATTTTAAGGGGAGGGGCTTTGATTTAGAAAATTTGTAGGGGGCGCTATTGAGCCGTTTTGCCACACCCATGTCCACGACCCATATCAGATGTACATTTGTGCCACTGATGACGTATGTGCAAAGTGTGGTGAGTTTTCAAGCATCCCATGGTGAACAATGCATTGTCATGGCAACACCGTTTGATGAAAACTCACAATCTTCACAGTGAAGCATCATCAAGGTCTTAAGACTTTGCTGACCAAATTTGAGGTGGATCTGGTTAACCTGCTAGGAGTACTGATTAAAAGTATAGGGCCTGTAACTTCCTGTTGTCACTAGGTGGCGCTATGACTTTGATTCAATATTGACCCCTACATGTCTTTAGGCCTGGAATCTCATCAAACATGACAAATATGGAAAAGATCTGATCATATGGAGCCGAGTAACAGTTCCTTTTTTCATGATGAATCATCGAAATTAGCCGCGCTGCCATGGTGATGCCCTTCAGTGAAAACCCACAATATTCACTGTAAAGCATCATCAAGGTCTTAAGGCTTTACTGCCCAAATTTGAGGTTGTTTTGCTCAACCCACTTGGAGTTCCATGTCAGACTATAAAACGTGTCATTTCCTGCTGCCAGTAGGTAGCACTATGACTGTGACTGAAAATTAGCATATAGATGCCTTCAGGCATCACAAAGGTCTTTAGATTGTACTGACCAAATTTGAAGTCGATCCGATAAAATCTCTAGGACAAGTTCGTCAAAGTACGGAGCCCTCAAATGGCATAAATTACACGAGTTTATTAAAAATAACTGTCTGGACATGATACATATGCATACCAAATTTCATACATCTAGGTGAAACGTGCCGCAGAGGCTAGTTCATTAAAGGTTTGTAGGGGGCGCTATTGAGCCATTTTGCCACATCCATGCGCAAGACCCATAAAATATCTAAATTTTCACCACTTCTGACGCATGTGCAAAATTTCATGAGTTTTTGAGCATGTTCAGCCCCTCAAAAGTCTGATTCTTTTGGACACAGAATAATAATTCCTTCAGTTACAATATGGTCCTCGCACTGGTCAGTGCTTGGGCCCTAAATATAATATACATTACTCTGAAACAGGCCATTCTGCATAATGAATACTTTTACTTTTGGTACTTTAAGTATATTTTGATGCTAATACTTTTGTACTTTTGTACTAGTAAATTTTTTAATACAGTGCTTTTACTTGTAACAGAGTACTTCTGCATTGTGGTATTGCTACTTTTACTTGAGTAAAAGATCTGAGTACTTATACCCCTGCAAAAGATATTGTAGCAGTTGATAACCCTGCTGCATTTTGTGTAGAACACGATATAAAATCTATTGCTCTTAAGCCTCTGCGTAACACTTTAAATACCCGATATCACTTAAGACAACAGCAGCTGCTTTTGGGATTTATTGAGTATTTGCTTTGACAGCTGTTTCTCATTAAGGGTTTTGCACTGATTAATTGGGATGCTGAATAAAAGGTGTTGTGGGGAATTGTGTTCTGAGGTGAACAAAGGTGTAAAGCAAGAGCCATTTAATTAAATATTGAACAGTCTCAGATGGATGTCTATGTTGGTGACCCAAACTGCAAGCAATGCTAATTAAAATTTCTCTTCTGTCAGGGGACCTACTGCAGATCATCCCTCAGCTTGCTCACCTGCAAAAAGCATTAATTCCAGCAGATAAACATGAAAGTTTATCTGAGTCCCATTTAGAAGATATTTAGAAGAACAGAATCTGTGCTGATGATAGTGGAGTTGTTGTTGTTGTTGAATGGGAAATACAATTCTCAAATAAAAGTTGGTGTTGGCGAATAATGGCAGAGTCTCAAACAACTAAGGACCAGTTGCTAATAGGGCCAGGTGAAAAACACTGAGTAGGTGTAAAATTAGCTGTACGCTAATACTTACTTATATACCATACTAAATTCAGTATAATGTACGTTTCCACAGCACTAATTCAATCAGTATAAAAACAGAGTATACTGCCCTACAAAGCCTAACTACGCAAAGGGTAAAACTGAGAAAAAGGACTTTAAAGTGTTTTAACTGGCCAGCCAAATGGGTAACAGGTATATAAGTGATATTGCACTAATTGTACATGTATTCATGAGGTAATTCTTATGGCCAAAAACCATGATGGCTGATTTGACCTTTGACCCCAAAAATGTAGTTACTGCACTCTGCCTTTGCATTGCCTTAAATATTTCTAGTAGCAATGCAAAAGCGAAGTGCAGTGACTACAATGTTGTTGTTTTCTGCTCCAAGAAAGCTTAATCTACCCTAAACCACCCAATCTAATAACAGTCTTTATTGAGCTGCACTACATTGTTGAAAGGTGCATTATGTGATTTCTGACCACTAGGTGGTGTTTAGAGACTTTGTAAACACACAAACCGCACACAGCTAGGCTTCACAAGTTACGGTACTCTAGCCGGTATATCTCGTTACACTCATTTGATGCGGGGCAGTTTGTTACATTATCGACATTTAAATGTCAGTAAACACGTTAGGATACTACTGAAATGGGCAACATATGGACAATATCTTCCTATCTAAAACAAACCAAAATTGAACTCTGAAACTTGGTCACAAGATAAAACAGATATCAAGAAGTTCATTTTTAGTTATAACTCAACAAAAAATGTTACTGCGGACCTTAGCCTTTGGACGGCAGTATAAGGTATGCTGTTTTTCAAGCGCTGTAATGAAACTCAACAATTCCTGTTTATGTTTCAAATTAAAAGCCTACCAGGGATTATGACAGAGGTTCCCAACCTGTGATGGCTCAGGATCCCAACTGTAGGTCTGAATTGTTTTTAGACCCCAGGTACAGTATTAAAACAAAGCATCTCTTTGCTAGTGGATACTTTTTTTAATAGCAGAATTTAAGTGAAGAGTTATAAAAGAATATTAGTACAATCACCCATAGGCACAGGAAGTGTGCATTTCATCTCGTCTGTCACATCTAGCCTTGACTGCTACTGATTTCATACAAACAACAGTACTAACTCCAGCCTCACACAAGTAAGTGATTGCAAAGGGAACTATATGTTAGAGATGCCCTGATCTGATTCTGAGGATCGGTATCGGGGCCAGTCAAAATCCAATTCTTTCTTTACCAAAATTGACTGTTTTGTCCACCTCAGAGTGTTTTTGTAGTTCCCACAACTCCAACAGAGTTATACGTCTTCTTTCTAGCTGATCTCGTCATGTCAGTTTCAGGTGTTGCATTCTTCCATTTAAATTTTAATTCATATCATATCAGTAATGTAAGCTTAAAGAGGTACTACACACTTAAATGTGTTTTTTGAGCTGTAAACTAAATGATATGACTGTACTGTGATGAAACACGTCAATGCTGGTGTTAATATTGACATTTCTTACCATCTATCATGGGTTACAAACCTATCATGGGTTTAAAATGGCTCAACTGGCCATCTACTGTTTCAAATCAGCCCTGAACCTGCAAGGCCAATGCTGACATAGAGTTGACTGGTTGGGACTTATCTATGTCATGAAATTTATATAAAAAAAGAATGTTAACGCCCTCTTATCAGTGTCAGTCAGTCTCCCCTGTGTCTCCTGACCCACACACTACATAGCCACAAAGCCACGCCTCCAACAGTTGTTGTTCACTTACTTGTCTGTTGCATGTTCTAAATATGCTGGGAGAGAGGGTTCTAGCAGAATTTGAGGGTGTAGTTACCCACCCTTTAATAGTTTTGAATCAGGACCTTCAGTATTTGGATCAATTAGCTCATGAAAAACAAGGGATGACAAATTCAGTAGGCTGCACCTGTTATTTAGTTATTTTTGTCAGATACAAATTTAATCAAGATTTAGGTAAATACTATACAGTATGGGATCAGACTCAGTATAGGCAGATACCTAATATTAAAGGACTCGGATCGGGATCAGGGCCAAAAAAACTTGATCGGGACATCCCTACATGTTTCACCTCTGGTTAATCCCCTCTTGCTCATAACTCAAGCTCCTCCACTGAAACTCACGGATGCAGTAGTAGATCGCATCACAGTTGAATTGGTCAATTGCCCAAACTTTTTGCTAATGTGCTGGTTTATTAGGCATCACAAAAAAGGCTTGGTTCCTTCACTAATACACCCACACTGATTTGTGTAAGCATTCAATCTTAGGAAGGTCAAGATTCATTTAGTTCAAGGGTTATGCAACATAAGTGAAGCATTTAATTTTCTTTTTTATTATTTAACAATTTCTATTATTTGTAATTTAAATGAAACTAAATAAACTTTATTCACTCGTTTTATTATTCAGTCTATTTATATTTTTTGCAGTTTTCTTGCAACAGCATCAGAAAACAGAGGCTTCTTACTAAAATACAATATACGTATACTTATAAAACGAGATATTAGAAATAAAAGTCTGTCTCTAAGACAAGTTTGTTTCAAAGTTCTCTCTGCAGTTGTAGTAAATAAAGGCAACCAACTGAGATATTTGGTACAATGGCATTGATGACCTTAGTGGCATAGATGACCTGACACAAGAATCTACTGCAACATGTATAATCAGCAATTAATCTTTAATTTGTCACTTTGAGATTTTTTGGCCCAGGTTACTGGTTGCATCTTTCTGTTTTTCAATTCATACAAAGGAACAAAGATGTCTTTCTACTGTCAAAAACAGGAACAGTGTGCGGTAAAGCCTCAACTGGCAAGGTAATAAAGATGTCTACTGAGAGCTCAAACTATGAGAGTCTGGAGGGAAAAGTCTAGAATTTTATTTTTGACTCTACAGAGCCAAAGTGACAACCTGTGTCTAGCTGAAAAAATAATGAGCCAGGAATGCTCGCTCATCACTTTAGGAGCAGCATCTCTTTGTGGTTAGACAGTAGCAGAGTCCAGCCCATCCACGCTCCCTGCGCCGGAGTGCTGTTGTTTCTGGAGAACTCGGAAAGTTGCTCAATCATGGCCCACCCCTGGGAGAGCAGTCAGGTACTTCACCTTCACCAGGAGACACTGCAGCAGTCACTTGCCAGCTGAATGCATCTGCAGAAAGCCTGAGCGGCATGCAGCTGTATAAAAGGAATGATGAGACAGAGTTCCTGTCATGGTTGGAAGTCAGCGGCTGTGACCCCTGTGTAATAACTTCAATTGTGGAGCTTCTTCTCTTTCCTGTGGCCTGTGTGTAAATACATCAGAGAGAAAATGAATGTGGAAAAATAGCAATTATCAAGCAGGTTTCACCTGTGAGTGCTCTCTATTTTCCTGGATGAGCACACAGCCTTATGTGGCAAGTAAACTGAATCAAATAAGATTCCTCTTTTTTGCCACTAGCTAAAATATTTCTATTAGAATTGGAGGTGAATAAAATAGGCATGGCATATAATCCTCTCCGAAAGGATTGCAGAGGAGTAAACCTGCCCGGCAGAAGCAAATTAAGATGTCAGCAGCAGTGTGTGGAAGTGGAACTACACACAGTCTCATGAGCTCAGATGTAGACTATTTTTGAAAGAAGCAGACGAGGAAGATGACCTCAACCATCGCAATTCCCTTATTAAATCAGACTCAATAACAGCAACACCAGTCCCATTAATGCCACATTGGCTTTTACATGGATTCCTTATCAGGCTTAACAACTTCAATTTACATCATGGTGTGTGACGGAGGTGCTCATTTTGGATAGTGTAGTGTTGATGCTCAACTTAGTACCAGGTGACAGAAAATAGTGTCACTTTGCAGATTTGTTGTATCTCTATAGACTGTGCTCAGAGAAGAGGTCTTCTCAGGTCCACTCTGTTCCTAGTAACCAAGACCCAAACCAGTACCAGAGTCAGTCCAGGTCAGGGACGCTGGAAGTAGGGGTGCTGAGGGGGCTGCAGCACCCCCTACTGGTGGGGGGCTGTGACTGCAAGGCAAAAAAGTTTACTAAACAAATAAAAAAAAAACTTTAATTTTTGAGAGTAGCATTTTAGCGTAGGCAGTCTATAAAACATTATTGTTCGGTAATTGGTTGAAATCCACAATTTTTTAAAATAATTTTTATATTTGATTTCATTTCCAAACATTCAATGTATTTTCTGTGTATCTGATGCACAGACTCAGAGCACGTAGTTTGGCGCGAAGTATCATTGATATTAGTGACCGGTAATGGTGGGTTAGGTATCATTACTGCGCTTCACCATGTCTCAAAAAAGAATCTGTGTTCTCCGTTATTTCTTGTTTCTGTCACAAATCTGGTAGTGCGACATGCTTCGAACGAGAGCAAGAGGACGTCTCTGCAGTGTGGAGCTTTGGAGTGCGGTCTTCAGTTAATTCTATTATTGTTTTTGGTTGCTGTGTGTGTGTGTGAGAGAGAAAGAAAGAGACATAGCGAGAGGTTTTGGAGTTACTCGTTAATGTTTTCGGTTGCTGTGTGTGTGTGTGTGTGTGTGTGTGTGTGTTATACAGTTCAGGTGTCTTGTTCTATTGCTACCCGTATGGTGTGGCTGTAGTTCAGTCAATAATAAATCGTCTTCTGATTTGGAATAAACCTGCAATCCGTGTGTGAACTGTCCATAGCTGAATATGATATGCTGCTTTGACATACAGTATGTTGGTTTGCTGTCTGTTGTAGCGTAAAATGTTCTAAAGCTGGTGTAAAATGCTGTTGGCCAGTTAAATTAATACAAAAAAAACATGAATGTTGCGCAGCATTTAATATGACGTCATGATATAGACTTTCTCTCAGCACCCCCAACTCTGAATGAATTCCAGCGTCCCTGGTCCAGGTCCAGATTATATTATGTCCAATTGTCCTGCAACCATATCACCAGACAATAATGTAGATATTGGACGATTTTGCAAAACCGCGGATAACGTTCAAAGACTTTTTTTTACATCCAACAGCAATGACTTTCAAATTCTTGCTTACAATATGGTTAAGGTAAAGGAGTGATCGTAGTTTTGATTAATAAAAAAGCGAAAGTAAATTTCTATGGAAGATTTAAAATGCCATGAACTTTCCGTGCCACTTTAAAATCACAGAAAACAAAGTGAAGAGGTGTATTGTCCTGAGAACAATATAGACCTGCCAATACAAAAAGCAAATGTTATGGTCCGGCTCTGCCACCATAAGCTTGGTCTTTAAAAGGCAAAGCTGAGCCTAGGGAAAAAGCTAGCCTGGGTCTGTCCAAAGTTCAAACATATACCTACCAACACCTTTAAAGCTCACTAATTTGTTTAATCCGTACACAAAGAGAAATGTAAAAACAACTATTGGTAAATATAGGATGAGTTGGGTGCTGGAACTATTTCTTGACGAACAGTGTATACATCTGTCCAGCATTTCTGTGCAGTGTTTCTGGCTATAGTGCAAGCTGCAAGATACAGTCCGCGAACACAGGTCTCTGCACAGGCACAATAGTGCCAAACCTGACAACCTCACTGTGACAACAAGACTACAAGAAGCTGCATTCCAGCATCCCCCTAAAAACACAAATGGTCTTTTTTACATTTCTGTTTGTGTATGGATTAAACAAACAAGATACAGTGTGTTCAGTGAGCTTTAGAGGTGTTAGTAGGTATATTTTTGAACTTTGGACAGAGTCAGATTCCTGTGTCCCCCTGCTTCCAGTATTTATGCTAAGCTAGCCTAACAACATCCTGACTGCAGCTCTGTACTTAACAAACCTGGGATTGATATTGATCTTCTCATCTCACTTTTGTAACAGTGCTGTTCTATGGTGAATAGTTATGTATTGTAGCATTCTGAATGCCAATGAACATTAAAACGAAAGACCTATCTGGATAAAAAGTTTGTGCTTTGCTGAATATCATATTCAGATTCCGAAATATCCCCATTATGCAACCCCCGCTCTGACCTGAAGATGAACCCTTATCCAACCACCTATTATCTTCTACTTCTGCTTTTCCAACTTCAGTCTCACCTGAAACTCAATCTTTTTTAATATCACTTGGTAATAAGAGTTAATAATAAAACTGTGTAATGAGTATCAGCACTGGACTATTCGAAACTGTGTGTGTGACCCAGAACCAGACCACATGCTGTATTTTACCTCCATGCTCAGTGTATTATTAGATAATAGATAGTGATTGTTTGCTCTGAAATGTAATTTAAAAGCCCCTCTGGATACCTTATCATGTCTGGACAAATGTATTTGTTTCTCCTTGTTTTTAGCTTTTATCATTGTCCTTTTACTGTTGTGTTGTTATCATTTGGCTTTTATGTTTTATCACTAAACTACATCCATATAGGACATGGATTTGTCTGGCCAGGGAGTTTATTAATTCAGTGGTGTAATACATTGCTGGGTAGACAGCACCTGTAGCTCCTGCTGACAGGAAGACTGAGTTTTCAGATTGTGACAAAGACAGGCTGCCATTCAGGATTCACTTTCGAAAAAGTGCCGTATGCAGCGAATGGGCCATCAACCACCGCCGCAGTGCGTCTCTCTCTCTGTCAGGTCTTTATATATGGACTGTAATTGGCTCTGTAAAATGTGAGGCTTCCACAGAAGATGCATCAGGGATCACAACAAAACTGACTGCTCTTTCATGCTGATGCTTTTGCACATTAGCAATGTATTGGGCAATGATGGCAACATGATTTGGCATTCCCCTCTGCAAACGCAGGTTACACACTGCTGATACACGCTGCAGCACTTGAAAAGAGACGTCAGTCAAACTTTTCAAAACAGGAATCCGTCGTCATCTCAAGTATTTTGTTTTCTTGTCAAGACGGCACACTCAAGCTGGCTTGTAGAATTGTCAGTGATGACAGGGAAGTTTTAACAGGCAAGTCAATGTCAGCATGCCTGTTTTCAAATGACAGGAAAGGATAGGAATATTTTCTTTGTGAAGATTGATTGACCAACAACAGTCACCTTTTGTAAAAGAAGATAAAGAATGTCACAAGTGTCGAGCTTTGCAATGAAATGTAAAAACATTTCTTGTGTCCACAGCTGCTGTACTGTGTAGATGTATTCTCACTGCAGAATTTACCACCTACTGGGAATCACAGTCACACCATATGCTGAAAAGAACCTGTTGAACTATTGCAGCTATCAAGCAGCAAAAAGGAAACATGTTGATTGGGAGACTATAAGTGAGGCTGTGTTCACACCATGTTGAAGAGAAATGTAAGTCATATGTCATAACATCCATGTTAGCACTTACACTTTTTTTTAACAACATTTGTTTTAGTTTGGGTTACAGGAGCGTTCTCAAGTGTTTCCAGCTCGGTGACCCTGTTTTATATTGTATTCTATTCAAGAGAGCTCCAATTTCCTGCATGGAAATAATGGCCTATTTAAAATCTTTTTTAAATGAAAAATGTCCAGCTAATCTCAATGTATCAGTATTATAAACCTCCCACGACCTTGTCTATAAATCAGGTGACCCCACGTGGGTTCCAAACATTAAGGTTGAGAAAAAACACAATACGTGACATAATAAACATCAGGATTAAAGCTGCAACTAAAAGTTGTTTTCATTATCAGTTACTCTGACTATTATTGTCATGAATAATCAGTTGATCGGATTGGACTGAGACTATCATCAAAATTAGTCGTGTTTGTAGCGTACACTTCATATCAGGTAAGGTTAAATAAAGTACTGTCTGTTGTAGGTATGGATATCGTTAGGTGTCTAAAGGTTTGTCATGCCCACCTAATCAGAAATTGGGGAAATAGGAGGAATAGGTCATTTCTCTCATAACACTAACTCTTTTAGCGCATTAGCTAACTTGTTAGCTAGTTGTATGGCCAGAGACAAAACATAGAGGAAACTGGTGAAGTGCCGTCTGTCTCCCTTTCTGCAAAAGCTTGCTCTTGTTGTCCTTATCCGCCTCGTCTTGGGTGAGTGGGCCGCTGGCTATACTATGCTAAATTCAGTCTCTGTCCCAAACCCCATTTCCATCAGCAGCAGGCAGCTGAGCATTTAGCATAAAGGAGCATATACAGATACAGTATATATACAGATATTTTTCAGATATTATATTCAGGAGTTGGTGGAAACCAAAAACAGAGCTAAAAGAGAGTGAATATTGGATTTACATTCATCAGGTCACAATATCAAAGGCTAATGTTGCTCCATATTTGTTCGATGTCAACACACAAGCACAGGCAATAGTTTGCTAACACATTAGCCATATTAACTTAACAACAGTGTGCGCCTTCTCAGTGTAATTTTTATTTTGCCCCTAAGTGGCCAATAATCTGATTAATGCAGCTTTAATGTTTCTTTAATGTTTTCATATGTGACTGAGGAGATTGATTCAATGTCCTGACAATGCTGAAAAATGCTGATCCATCTCCAGCATCTTGGAAGCTTAAAATCCAAGATGCTTGTAGGCTGCACACTTGGGGTTTTATAGTACAGAGCTGAAAGATTGTGACTCTGTGCAGCTTTTTGCTGTTTACATGCTGTTTATATTTAATATTTTCTGGTGTCCTCCTGCAACTTTTGTTCTTCTGTATTGTCCTTTCATATCTACACCTCATATACATCTGTTCAGTATATTTCATGCTGTTATCTATTCCCTTATCTATTTTTTAATCTGCCATTGTCAAACTGTGTGTTCCTGCAGAAGAGAGCCTGCCCTCATTGTGTCACACTGTCAAGAAAAGGTTTGGAAACTAAATGAACTGAAAGTCATCCTGAAGTTGCATTTTGCTTGGCTATCATTTTTAAAGTGGGTATATTCCAGGGCTGGTCCCCAGATAGCAGGAGGAAATGTGTTTTCTCTGTTTGTTGCACTCATCAGTTTAAATTCCCCTGAGAGTCTTTAGTGCATCACACTTCACCTGATAACTACACACATCTGAAAGCAACTGGTACTAATTATGGGTATCATTTATCACTTGACATGTGTTGTGATTTTGTTTAGGATAATAACATTTGATCATTTAAATCCAACTCACTCCCACCTTAAACGCCTAATTTCCCAGCTGCCATGAATGTAAAATCGTTATATTGGCATCTCATTTAAGAAGTATTATTGAAGATGGACATGTTGACACACAGCCATGGACAGATCCAGATATTTGTTTTTGACCTGCCTTTCATGACTTTCGTAGTGTAGCAGCAGCACACATCAGAGCAGACAATGTATCACGTTTGGTTCTAGCTGGAGGGTCCAAATGGTAATCAATGAACAAATCAAACTAGTGTTTACACTGCCCACTTGTCTGGGTGAATCTTTCAATAGTGCACTTCAGGAACACCAATCAATTTATTTAGATTCATTAACTGCCCAAGCACCTCTCAAAGTTAAAACTCTATTTCTTTCTTGATTGAGAACTGCCTTTTATGACCACTTCCCAAAAAGAGCTTTATATGCCTCCTCTGAAGTGAAGGGAGAATCTCACACTTGTACAGACACACACACACACACATATATACACGCTGAAGAACTTCCACTTCTTTCTCTTGTTCCTCCACACTCTCTTACTTCTTCCCTCTGGCTGTAGTCCAGCAGCCAAAGCTGGACTACAGCTCATAAATTATGCGCTGGTCAGATGTACCTTGCCACTACATTTAAAGATCAATCATTTTCAACCTTGTTTGACAGTGACTGTTCAATTAGACCATAGCTCGTTCATATTGTAGGGTGTAATAAACATTGCAGCCTCTAGAGGCTGTTAGGAGGGCATTAGACTATTAGTCTTGATTGACAGCCTCAATGTTTTGGTTGAATCTGGCATGTGGTATAGAAAACTGAAGAAAACAGTAAACATTTTCACACCCTCAGTTTATGCTTTGCAGTTTGATTATATACTCAGTGACAGTAAATCTTTTGTGGCCTTTCTTTAATATAAAGTACTGCAGTCTGGAGCCAAAATGTGATGAGGCAATCTCATCTGCAGGCATCATTGTCCCCATTAACTGTCTCTAAGAAATATCTTCCTGATCAGATCCAAGCAATAGTGATGACATTACATGGTCATTTGAAAGGATGTAGGGGGTAAAATATTTAATTGGCTGCTACAGGCGACTGATGCTGCTGATTTCTGTAAACACAAATGGCAAGAGATTGAGTTGTTCCAATGAAATATGGCGGGGAAGATCCCAGGAAGTCATTGTCGGGGACAAATTAATAAGGGATTGTGGTGTGACCTTGACAAGTCGCTCACATTTGGAGGCCAGAATACTAGAGAACCTGCTGTGGGTATTCTTCACAGTTCATGGGGCACACTAGTTACCCAGAAAGTGAAATTGACAAAAGCGATAATTTCAAAAAAGGTCTCATGTAGCTGCATATACTCTTTTATGTATATCACCTATTTTATCTTAACGAGGGCCCAAAGCCAAAAATCCTTGAGCTGCTGAGCTCAATTTAATCTACAGCTCTTCTGGAGCACCCAAATACATTATATTGTATAATATTTGGGATGTTCCCTGCACAATACTCTTTGCAGTTATTACTTTGTGAACCATAGGTCCTGTCGTATTTTTCACTTCTTGGATTCACTGCATGCTAGCACACACATAAATGTACATTTAAATTGACTAAATTATGGATTCAGTGTTTGAGCAGGCATGTCAATGACTTTAATCACACAGATATGGTCAAAGTGTGAAGTGTCTCTTACTGAAGAGACCTACGAATGGGCAACTTCTCTGAGAGGAATGCACTGAGAGGAGTTTTCCTGTAGGCTTAAAGTGAAACACTTCAAGTTAGTTTTGTCACATCATTCATCATCTCCTTTTACCACTTTTTCAACTAATCATGCATGCCACTCTGTGTTACAGGAGCACTAATGTTCCTGTAACACTAATGTCCATGGTCTGACACAACAACTACTCCATTTGAATTTGTCCCAATGATCATCTGGAGGACACCAACTACCTTATACACAAGCAAACAAACAACACTGCTGAATCTTGAAGTGGTTTTGTACACTTTACAAACTGCATAATCTCTTGAACTAATAACCACAAAGAAAAGAAACCCTTGTGAGGAGCCTATCAGGCAGCAGCGGTCTAACGGTTAGAGAGGCAGAAGTGAAGCTGAGAGGTTGCAGATTCAAATCCTGTTTAAAAAAAATCTGGATTGGAAAGTGAATATGTCTCCAAGAAAACCTCCTAATCCGAAGTCTGTGGTAGTATTATGTGCACCTAAGCAGTAGACACATTCATTGATTTTCAGCAGAGGGAATGGATTTTGCTATGACATTATCAGAAGGTAAGTTCTGTAAATGTTTTGCAGCTAATTAATTACTTGCACATTATGATTTGCAGAGTTGGCTAACAAGGTAAAAACTAAAATAGTATACATAATGGACAACTCACAAGCCAGTATACCAGTTCATACAAAGTTTGTCCATATAACCTAATTTTTCTTAATTTTACACTCTGTGATTAACAATATTAACAATCAGAATGAGAACAAGAACAAACACCTAAGTGATATTTAAAGGTTGAGATGAATTACTTTTTTTGCCATTTATCAAAGTTTGTTTTGTTTAAACCAGCTGCAAGCTGCTGCTGGAGTGGAAGGAGATGAGAGCGCTGAGACTGTACCCAAACAGTAAATGTACCAAAACAATGAGCTACAAGAGGCTAGAAACTGCCTAAAGCTGCAGAGTTGGTGATAATTCTCTGTGGGTTTGTCACTATGAGCAACACTTGTAAATATAAAAATATTGATTAGTGGAGCTTTGATAAGTGTATGAGTTTTAATGTTAAGCATTATGCTCACAGTGTGGATATGACAAACAAATACTGTAGTTTGGGGCTACAGCTTTCTCACCAGCCGTAGCCAATTACACTAAACCACAATCCCTCAAAATACCCTTCATTACTCCTAACTCTATCCCTGAAAACCTTACTCTGGAAAATGGTGTTGTGGTATTGTTGCCTGCAATCCCTTAATTTGTCAATTTGAAAAGATATAACCAAATGCTTTAAAACACCTAATATTCAAAAGACCTTAATTAACAAATATGTAAATTATCAGTATAAGGTGTTATTAAGGTTGGAATGTTAAGGGGTCTAAAACCTTTTCAGGTGCAAATTAATAATATTTTAAAGGATCGGTATTCAGGTATTTAATAGGTTTAACCCAGACCACATTTATTTAAATTTATGGATAAATTAATGAATTGTTATATATTAAGGGATGTTTAATGGGTTTTCTGCACTGTTTAAGGGGTTGTTCAGGGTTAAAACACCTTGAAATTTACAAAATAACATTATATGTACCTCTTAATTTGGACCTTAAAGTACCAGATCTCATTGAAACCATCATTGAATTTTTATTTTAACTGAATAATGAGGCCATTTTAAGATGTAAATTAAAGACATGATTCCTCCATCCCTTGCTGGCGATGGAGAAACCACTGTAATGCTGTGAAACAGAGGCTGTCAGGGGAAAGTGCTCTTACGGGGTTTCACCCACACCAGATGAAGTTGTAAATCTACTGCAGTGGGTGACTGACACATCAGAATGAAGGCAGCACCAATTACACCTGGGAGAGCCAGGATGGTTCTCTCAGGGCATGTCTCGTTATTTCCACCGTGGCAAAAAGTCAAACAAATAAATAATGAATAAAGAAATTATATCGTCAACTGTTCATGTCCTTGCTGGGTAAGCTGAAATTCCTTGCAGTTCTTAGTTACTGTGGGACTGGAGAGAGACTCAATTTTCATCCAGGAAGACATACAAAAGAAAATGTGACCCTAGTCATTATATACTCTGTTACATTATTTGCTTTGTTTTTTTGTTGTGACAGTTTAATTCTGTGACACTTTAAGGTATTGCCTGTAGTCCATAATCTGATGGAATCATTGTTCCTCCCAAAAAATTATTAGTAGCAATAAAAGACAAATCATTATATCATCTCCATAACATGAGGTGGCACTCACTGTCAAATTCAGTTTCAATTCAGTTTTATTTATATAGCGCCATATCATAACAAAGTTATCTCAGGGCACTTTTTCGAGTAGAGCAAGTCTAGACCGACTCTTTATATTTACAGAGACCCAACAGTTCCCACCATGAGCAAGCACTATGCGACAGTGGCAAGGAAAAACTCCCTTTAACAGGTAGAAACCTCGAGCAGAACCAGGCTCTAGGTGGGCGGTCATCTGCCTCGACCGGTTGGGTTGACGGGGGAGGGGGGCGAGCGGGAGGGAGAGAGCAGGAGGAAAGAGAACACACAGCAGCACAATACAGTTCCACATAGGGATGTAACGCAATGGTTGTGGTAATGGTATGGATGTTAACACCAACAGAAATAACACTAAGAGCAACATTATAGCAGCAATACTAATAATAAGAGCAACAGCAACTGCAGCAGCGGGTGCAGAGCAGGAGCACGGGGGCAGCAGGTGGCTGCAACCACAGATCCAGACTCCACAGCTCCGGAGGCAGAAACACTTGCAACAAAAGGAGAGAGAGAGAGAAAGGGGAGAGAAAGCACACAACTACGGGAAGAAGTTGAATTAATAACAAGCATTGATGGGATATGGGGGCGTACAGATGGAGAGGAAAGGGAGGAGAGAGGAGAGAGGAGCTCAGTGCATCATAGGAAGTCCCCCGGCAGTCTAGGCCTATATCAGCATAACTAAGGGGTGGCTCAGGGTCACCTGAGTCAGCCCTACTATAAGCTTTATCAAAGAGGAAAGTCTTAAGCCTACTCTTAAATGTGAGGAGGTTGTCCGCCTCCCGTACACAAGCTGGGATCTGGTTCCACAGGAGAGGAGCTTGATAGCTGAAGGCTCTGGCTCCCATTCTACTTTTAGAGACTCTAGGAACCACAAGGAACCCTGCATTCTGGGAGTGCAGTGCTCTAGTGGGGTAATAGGGTACTATGAGCTCTTTAAGATATGATGGTGCCTGACCATTAAGAGCTTTGAAGGTGAGGAGAAGGATTTTAAATTCTATTCTGGATTTTACAGGGAGCCAGTGTAGAGAAGCTAATATTGGAGAAATATGATCACTTTTCCTGGTACTTGTCAGTAAACGTGCCGCAGCATTCTGAATCAGCTGGAGAGGGACTTATTGGGGCAGCTTGATAATAGAGAGTTGCAATAATCCAGCCTAGACGTAACAAATGCATGGACTAGTTTTTCTGCATCTTTTTGAGACAGGATGTGCCTGATTTTTGCAATGTTACGTAAGTGAAAAAAGGCAGTTGTTTTTATGTGGGAGTTAAAGGACATCCTGATCAAAGATAACTCCAACATTCCTTACGGTGTCGCTGGAGGCCAGGGCAATGCCATCTAGAGAAACTATATCTTTAGATAATGTGTTTCGAAGGTGTTCGGGGCCAAGTACAATAACTTGGTCATGGTAACCAGGTTATCCAGGTTTTTATGTCCTTCAGGCATGCTTGAAGTTTAGCTAATTGATTAGTTTCATCTGGCTTGATCGATAAATATAATTGGGTATCATCTGCATAACAATGAACATTTATGGAGTGCTTCCTAATAATATTGCCCAAAGGAAGCATATACAAGGTAAACAGAATTGGTCCAAGCACAGAACCTTGTGGAACTCCATGACTAACTTTGGCGTGCATAGAGGATTCATCATTAACATGTACAAACTGATATCGATCTGATAAATAGGATTTAAACCAGCTTAGTGCGGTGCCTTTAATGCCAATTAAATGTTCTAGTCTCTGTAATAGAATGTGATGGTCAATGGTATCGAACGCAGCACTAAGATCTAGTAAGACAAGTACAGAGACAAGTCCTTTGTCGGATGCAATTAGAAGGTCATTTGTAACTTTCACCAGTGCTGTCTCTGTGCTATGATGCACTCACACAGCTTGTTGTTGTGTAGAAAGTCACACAACTGATTGGCGACTGCTTTCTCAAGGATCTTAGAGAGAAAAGGAGGGTTAGATATAGGTCTATAATTTGACAAAACCCTGGATCAAGAGTGGGCTTTTTAAGAAGAGGTTTAATTACAGCTACTTTAAAGGACTGTGGCACATAGCCTTTTAATAAGGACAGATTGATCATATCTAGTAAAGAAATGCTAACTAAGGGTAAAATTTCTTTAAGCAGCCTAGTTGGGACGGGGTCTAAGAGACACGTTGATGGCTTAGATGAGGAAATCATGGAAGTTGGTTGATTAAGGTTGATGGGAGAAAAGCAGTCTAAATGTACATCAGGTTTTACAGTTGTTTCTAAGGTTCCTGTGTTTGAAGATAAGTCAGTACCAACTGAGGGCAGGAGGTGCTGAATTTTGTCTCTAATAGTTAGAATTTTATCGTTAAAGAAGCTCATAAAGTCGTTACTACTGAGGTCTATAGGAATACATGGCTCAACAGAGCTGTGACTCTCTGTCAGCCTGCCTACAGTGCTGAACAGAAACCTGGGGTTGTTCTTATTTTCCTCTATTAATGATGAGTAGTAGGCTGCTCTGGCATTACGGAGGGCCTTCCTATAAATTTTAAGACTATCTTGCCAGGCTAAACGTGATTCTTCCAGATTGGTGGAACGCCATTTCCTTTCAAGTTTTCGCGATGTTTGTTTTAGTTTGCGGGTTTGCGGGTTATACCATGGAGCTAACCTCCTCTGTTTTATTATCTTCTTTTTTAGAGGGGCGATAGAGTCGAGTGTTATTCGTAGTGAGCCTGCAGCACTATCAACAAGATGATCAATTTGGGAGGGACTAAAGTTAGCATAGGAGTCATCTGTTACATTGAGACATGGAACTGAATTAAATGCAGATGGAATCACTTCCTTGAATTTAGCTACAGCACCATCAGACAGACATCTAGTGTAGGAATGTTTGCCTAATGGCGTGTAGTCCAGTAATAGCGATTCAAAAGTTAATAAAAAATGGTCTGATAAAAAAGAATTCTGTGGAAAGACTATTAGATGTTCAATTTCAATGCCATAAACAAGAACAAGGTCGAGGGTGTGGTTAAAACAGTGAGTGGGTTTATGTACCCTCTGACAGAAGCCAATTGAGTCTAATAATGAGATAAACGCAGCACTAAGGATATCATTTTCTACATCCACATGAATATTAAAATCACCTACAATAATTATTTTATCTGTTTTAAGGACTAAACCTGATAAGAACTCTGAGATGTTGTAAATTGTAATAACCAATCTCAAGCTTGTACTTAAGAGGAGGCAATTATCTGTAATTTGAAAACATTTCCAAAGCCCAAATGCTTTTACAACATTTTGAAATAAAAACCCTTAATTTTCATTATCATGTAGTGATGATGATTTTAGTTGCTGCACATTGGTAAATGCAATTCAGCAGCTTCCCTATGGGGGGCACAATGTGAACAAGCAAGATTAGGAGAGGGTAGAGCTGGGAGATAACAGAGGACTACAGTACATGCAAGTCTTACATGCAACTCTACTTCAGCCCTGTGCGTTCAGACTCACCTCTCTGTTGATTCATACTTACAGTCACAGGTGTACAGTGGTGACAGTGAATAGCAGGTATCAGGTCTGTAGACCAGGACCAGGCCACATCCCATTACATGATTTGTCAGAGGAGGTAAAATGGATGGCAATAGCAGCTGCTAACAATGGTATTATATTTCTTTGTATGCTTGTGTGCTCTGTATACACTATAAGGCCAAAAGTATGCGAACAGGGGTGTTGCCTACTGTTGGTCTGGGTCTGTTTTTCCTGGTTTGGGCTAGGCCCCTTAGATAGAAGATAAATGTTAATGCCCATAAAATTTAATTGTGCGCTTTCCAGCTAGACATTATCACCCAACATCAGTGGCCGATCTCACTAATTCTCTTGTGGAAGCAAATCCATGCAGCCAGGTTCCAAAATGTTTTTTATACTTTGGTGCAAGAGTGCCCAAGTTCAATTTCCAATTGCTTACACTGCATCATTTTTGCATTCTTACAATATTTTTTTTTTCTTGAAAAGAAAAGAAATAAAAATTAAATCATAACAAATATATATAGATGAAAACACATACTATGCTAAGGTATTACCAGTAAAGAAATTGAATTACAAAAAAGAATCACAAATGATGAATTAAATAAATGATCAACCTGATTTATCATTCATATTAATCATTTGGCCCATCAGTTAAACACTGAGTCTATGATTCTCTAATGACATACATTATATACTATTTAATTGTGGCTTTATATTAAAACCATTAACTCTCATCTCAGATGTTCAGATTCTTGATTTTTAATTCTGTAGGTTATCCTCTCCATTTCTAATGCTCTGTTATGTGTTAATGCCCATGGTTTTAAAATGACAACTATCACATATGGGTGTAATGTTCCATCGTCCACATACTTTTGGCCACATAGTATACATAATATATGAGCGTATACTGTATAGATACTTGAGTGTGTGTGTATCTACTTTTACGTGTGTTTGTACAGATTAAGTGTGTTTTGTGTTATGTCTGCATATCACTATGGATAAGCCCATACAGTATGTGCATGTTTATGTGCCTATATTCATTTGCATATATTTATTATATGCATGGGCACTTTCAGGTTTGTATGTCCAGTATTTTCATGGTTTTGTATGTTTGCAGATATGTGTGCATTTGCATGTTTCAGTCTCTCTATGTGTGTGTGAGTGTGTGTGTGTGTGTGTGTGTGTGTGTGTGTGCGTGTTGAATGGTGTGAGAAAGAGAGGGGAGAGCTCAGCCACTTGAGGTCGATTATGATATACATCTGTGTCCGACCTGGGCTCATAACCCTGTCACTTTAGAACACGACATTATGAATAAACAATCTCATTCCTGAAAAGCCACACCGACTGTGCAGCTGCTGAAGAATGGCCTCCTTTCAGATTAATGACTGGAATGGTCTAATCAGATGAAAAAAGGGCTGCCTGGGGCAGGGAAATGACTGTCCATTTTCACAGGTAATTTGCTTAATGCTCCCTTATTAAGATCACCGTTGTGATGCTATGGCGCAGCAGCCGACTGACAGGCACATTGGGTTTGCTCATGAAATACACCATCATCCTCTTTACTCTGGGGCCCAATTTCTAGTTATTATATTTCACCGCAGATCACTTGTAATTATCACAGATTTAAGTGTTGTCTCCACAATTAGCCTGCCCCTGCATCAAATAAACCCCACCGGCTCATACATGTGGAGTAAACATCTCCCTTCAAAAGCGCAGGGGCTTTGTTTGCAAAATTTTATGATCGCTGCTCACTCTTTGCTCATCAGAGCCCACGCCAATCAAGCCCAACATCGAGGGGCTGTGATTTAGCAGCTCAACAAGCTGGCAGCGTTGTACCTCCATAGGCACCGGCTGTCGCTCGATCGCTGGTGGGAACATGCGTCCTCTGTGGGGAAATTCTCCTTCCTGCTGTTGAAATGTGACTTGGAGAGACAAGCTGCTAGCCAGGAGCATCTGGGGTAACAGTATGCCGCCGGTGCAGAGCGGCAAAGGCCATCAGGCTCCCCACATATCAGCTATTATGAGTCTAGACAGTGGTGACAAATACTAAAGAGAAGAATGAAGCAATAGAAATATATCAGTGTTTGAGCCAGGATTGTCTGAGAGGGGGTCAAATGGGCTTTTATGACTCCCTGGTTCTTTTCTAGGGGGTCACTGCTTCACCAAAGCCAGACAATAAACAATACTCTGAAAACTGTACACCTGTTGGGTGTTATAATGATATGACAACTTATATAAAACATGGAACTAATTTTGTTTTGTTTACACTAAAATTAAACAAATAAAATTCTTCAGGAAATTAAAAAAACCATATGGATCAAAAATAGGGGGATCAAGAAAGTACACTCAAACAGTCCTGCCTTAAAACCATGCAGAGGGTGTGTTGTTTAAGTTACCAGTGAGTCCAGTTGGAGTAATAGATTATGCCTTTCAAGGAGGATGTAGTGACGAACATTTCATGTTTTCAGGAGCTCATTGCCACCCTGATATATACATACTGTACATGCTCTGCTCAGTTGCTGCTTCAATCATTAGATAAAGGTGGAATAATACTAAGCCAGAAAACAACTGGAGAGCAAAAACAGCACCCTCATGGTTGCCTTTTGACAAAGAAGTAAAGTAGGGTACAAACTGAATGAACCAAAATTCAATTCTTATACATATATCTAACCATGCTTTGCTCTGTAGAAACAAGCAGTGCAACACTCATTCCTCTTTCTTTAGACTGATCAGATTTACATGGAAAAAGTTTCAGGAGGCCTACTTTTTCTTGCACTGCCAGATTTTCAGCAGACAGCCGTACGGATTTTGAGGAGAGGTACTTTATTGAATTTACAACTTCAGGCTCCCCAGATTAAGCAGATAGCGTGGCTTGCAGACAGGCTAAACCGGAATGAAACAGACGAGGTGTAGCGATGTATTTGTATTCACAGGGCCCTGCTCAGGTGTTCAGAGAGCTACAGTAAAGCCTGTCAGATCAGCTTTGGCACTGGAGAAAGGACAAATGTTTTGTCAGGATATAGAATTCCATTGGACCTTCTTGGGCACAGAAAGCCATTTAAAACCCAATTTCAGCGCTTACAAACAAGGGCAGAAGGCATCTGGCACAGTGAATGAGATTTCAACGCAGCAATATTACAATATATAGAATGTCTGCTGCATCTCTCAGTCTAAATCTCAGTGTAATGAGATATGAAATCTTATCATCTGCATCTACCGTAAATTTGTGGCCAGCACAAACAAATAAAACTGTTACCTAACACAGAGAACTGAGTGGACTTTTCTTAACCTTCCTTTGACCATAAGGAAGGTTGACCCCATCTGGGTCAAAAAACAAGCCTGCAAGGACTCACAGAGGACACTAATGAAAAGTTTGGGAGGAGTAAAGTTTTGCACCATGGACATCGGACACCGCGCCCTCCTTGACAGAAGACTATAAAAGAAGAAGAATCCCAACCCTTCTTCATTTTTGCTCTCTTTTTGCCCTCCTCTTGGTTCCTCTTCCTTTTTGCCTAGAAATCAACTGGAACCAAACGTGCTGAAGGCCAGCATTATTACATCCCGTTGGTTTTTGTTCTGTTACCTGTTTTATTTTGTAAGTCAACTTGTCTGGTCTCTTTAGTTCCTGCCCTCACGTGTCATTGGTTATTCACACCTGCTCCCCAGCACGCACCTGCCCCTGATTCAGTCATCAGCCAATTCTCCATATACCATATACTGGTCCCCTTCCTTTGTTCTCTGTCGGCTCATTTTGGTTACCTGTAGTACCTGTTGCCTGTCTTCCCGCCTGCCAGTATCAGCTGTAAGTTTATTTTGTTTGTGTTTAATAAATCCTTGGACTGCTCCTGTCTGCCTGCACTGTCTGCGTTTGGGTCCTTTTTCCTACTGTGCACCATGCACCTTAACAAGCATCCAGCCAACGCTGAGAGAAAGCACTCTGAATTCAACTCTGAACACCGCAACCGTGTCTCCATCACACCCAGCCATGAACGAAGATGAGAGAGAGAGAGAGAGAGAGAGAGAGAGTGAGAGAGAGTGAGAGAGACTGGTCGAGCTGTCACGTGGGATCAAGCACACCCAAGAATGCCCGTGGATGCACGAGCTCCATGCGAGAATCGTCACTGACCATCTGCTGCACCCTCCCATTCCAGTGCAACTTTTCCCCTGGCCATCTGAACCACCAGGTGAAATGTTACTCTTCCTGTGATATTGGGGTTGAAGCTGTAGCATAAGAGTAATTAAGAATATTGAATGGCTTCAGGTATTTTCCCTTGTGCCTCCTAACAAGCTCTCAGCTGCTGAACGGTGCATTAAGTTGATTTGACTGGTTAATGTTAAAGTTTTCGTCTACTTAGTGGTCTCCTGTGTTTCCTCAAATTAATACATCTTGCCAAGATATTCAATGCTTTATTGGGTATATGGTCATCTTTCATTCATTTAATTGTTCATCGCTGTGTACATTGCATTTATTCATGGCTGCATTTATTCATTTTTTTTTCATTTATTGTATGTTTAGTAGTTATTAGCTGTGTGTGTGAAGTTCAATTAACCTTTTCTTTATAAAGAAGTTGGTTACGCGGTTCCTGCATATGAAGTATTACGGCCACTGTTTATGAGTCAATAACTTAGTAGCAACCTCCAGAATTGAAACTAAATTAATTGATCATTTTCCTCAGGGTGGTTCCCCGAGGTGAATTTAATGCAAGTTAAATTCTGTTACTGACTATAAATACTGATCAATTTTGATAGCTGAAGTTGAGTGCTTTCACTCTAGTTCATCTTTTGTATCAATTAATGTTTTTATGATGCATATTTTGGTACCCTTTTAAGCTTTCAAGGGTGTTTAGTTGCCATTCCATTAGAAATGATCAGAATCAGAATCAGAAATCCTTTAATAGTCTCACAGTGGAGAAATTTACATTGTTACAGCGCAGATAAATAGGGATATAAATAGAAAAATAATTAAAAATTATTAAATAATAGTAAGAGCACGGTAAGTACACATCCATAAAGTATATGAAGTGTATAAGGTGAATAAAGTGTGTGGTAGTGTATATATTGCACATAAGTGTTATTATTGCACGACAGTGAGGTAACAGTTCGTGTAGTGGTCTACCAGGGTCCATGGTGGTTGAACAGTCTGACCGCTGCAGGAAGGAAGGATCTCTCCGTGAGACACCGCGGGTGAAGCAACCTGTCACTGAAGGAGCTGCACAGTGTAGACAGAGTGTCCTGGAGGGGGTGGGACTTGTTGTCCAGCAGGGATGACAGCTTGTCCATCATTCTCCTGACTCCCACCACCTCTACCATGTCCAGAGGGTTCCCCAAGACAGAGCTGGCCTTCTTTATCAGTTTGTCGAGTCTCTTCCTGTCGGCAGTCGAGATGCTTCTGCCCGAGCAGACCACTCCATAAAAAATGGCTGATGCCACCACGGAGTCAAAGAAGGTCTTCAGGAGTGCCCCCTGCACTCCAAAAGACCGCAGTCTCCTCAGCAAATAGAGTCTGCTCTGTCCCTTCTTGTACAGAGCAGCAGAATTATCTGTCCAGTCCAGTTTATTGTTCAGGTGAACCCCCAGGTACTTGTAAGATTTTACAATCTCAATGTCCGTTCCCTGGATCTTCACTGGTGTGGGGGGAGAATGTTGGTGTCTCCTGAAGTCAACCACCATCTCCCTGGTCTTCCCTGTGTTGAGTTGGAGGTGGTTTCTCTGACACCAGAGGGCAAAGTCCTGCGTAGTTTCTCTGTACTCTCTGTCATCCTCATCAGAGATAAGGCCGACAATGGCAGAGTCGTCAGAAAACTTCTGCAGGTGACAGGTTGGTGTATTATGGGTGAAGTCTGCAGTGTAGAGGGTGAAGAGAAACGGTGCCAGAACCGTTCCCTGGGGGGCCCCCGTGCTGCAGACAATTGTGTCGGACTGACACTCCCTGGTCCTCACATACTGCGGACGGTTGGAGAGGTAGTCCAGGATCCAGGAGGTGAGGTGGTGATCCACCCCGGAACTCTCCAGCTTGTCCCCCAGAAGCATAGGCTGGATGGTGTTAAAAGCACTGGAGAAATCAAAAAACATGATTCTCACAGTGCTCCCAGCCTTTTCCAGGTGGGAGAGAGATCTCTGAAGGAGGTAGATGACAGCGTCATCAGCCCCGATACCAGGTTGATAGGCGAACTGCAGAGGGTCCATCGATGGTCTCACAAGGGGCCGAAGATAGCCAAGGACCAGCCTCTCCAGGGTCTTCATCAGCTGTGATGTCAGTGCCACCGGCCTGTAGCTATTGAAATCCTTGGGGTGGGGAGTCTTTGGCACAGGTACCACACAAGATGTTTTCCACAGTAGTGGTACCCTCCCTTGCTTCAAGCTCAGATTGAAGAGGATCTCCACTATCCCACACAGCTGGTCTGCGCAGGATCTGAGGAGCCTTGAGCTGATGCCATCTGGGCCCGCAGCCTTCCTTGCCTTACACTTGCCTTATAAATGATTGGCGAAATGTAAAATCATCTCTGATATGTATGTATATATTTATCTGATATGTATGTATTTCTTTATGTTCTTTGAGAATATAACCTCTCAACCACATCATTTTTCACATCATCAAACATATTGGAAAAATGTGTTTGATACTCCTTCCTTCCTTGGTCATCTTGTTCTACTTATTTATGGACTTTTCAGTTAAAAATGTTCTACAAGATACTACTGACAAGAAAAATGCTTACGTTATGGAGAATAACTGAGGACAATATCTATAGATTCTGTGCTGATGAGGAGGAGGACATCATGCATTTATTTTGGTATTGTCCAGTTGTCCTGTTGGCAGAAGGTGGCAGACTAGTTTTTTGAAATAAGCAATCCTTTCACCTTTATCCCCTCTCAATATTATTTGGGGTTTTCAAGATGATCAAAATATGTTATTGAACATTGTTGTGTTGCTTGGCAAAGTCATTTCTCAAACATTAATGCAGGAAAAGATAACTATGAAAGGTAGAGCTAAACCCACTGTATATTACCTGCCCGAATACAGTGAGTCAGAAGCCAGATTTTATTCTCAGGAGTTGGTGGAGACCAAAACAAAGCTAGAAGCAGAGTGAATATTGGACTTACATCAGAAGAAACATGACTCCAAATGAAGGCTAATGTTGCTCCGTATCTGCTGAATGTGTAAATAGGCAGTTGTTTACTAACACACTTGTTATATCAACATTACAAGGCCATAATATGTCAAATGGGAGTGATTGTTTTTTTTTTTTATTGTGTAGATCTACCCCCCAAGTGGTTAAAATATAAAAAGAAAACTGTATGCAGCTTGCAACACAAAAGTGTACTGGGAAAAGGAGAAAATTATGCCCTATGAACTGCTGAAAAGCTGAAAGTAGGACATACCAGAATTTATAAGCAAATATTTCTGTTAAAAAGATAAACTAAGAGCAGCACAGTGATGAGTATAACTCTGCTGTACTGATGGAATTAGTGCTGTGAATTTATCAAGACATAAGGTAAACACAGAGGAATTATTACCAGCAATCTAGTCTAGTTTCAGACCTCTGAATTGGCACCCAAATCTCAGCTACGTTTAATTGTGCTCACTGATGGCTGTTTCCCCCAGCTGAAAAAAAATCAACCAATCCGAGCTTTGTTGGTGGGATTAAGAATGGACAAGTCTGGATGAGATTGCCAAAGCGGTACAGGTTGTTATGAATCTACTTAAACTGGAATTATGTTTTGATACACACAAACGTCTCTGCGAACCTATGCACAGAAGGGTGTTATGGGTTGCAGAAGCTCGCAGAGGAGCCGACACACACACCTTCCAAATCTCAATGCGCCATACGGACCTGCACATCAAAGAGGCTGATTGGTTGATCCAACTCCTGTTGGGAGGTGGGTTTTAAACTGAGAAAAAAACATGAAGGTTGTGAAAAGTTGTTCGTGCAGCAGTATAGCAAAAACCACGCAAACATCTCTAAACATCCCCATGCACATTGGCCTACGTGCAGCCTAAAGAAGCATGTCTCAGCCTTTACAGAAATAACATCTAAGTTTTAGTAGGCCAAACAATATATTAACTTAACTGACTTAACTCTGTACATGGATATTGTGAAAGTGCATCCAATAGTGCATACAATTAGTAGCATTCATGCAATTCATAATGGGAAATATCCAATTATGCTAACCTGACCTACATCATTTGGTCATTTAGTCAAAAAACTTTGGCATAATGTTTTGTTATTTGAGCTATACCGTACTCTATTTCTGTGAGGTGTAATTTAAAATCTTGTAGTATCAGTATAAAGTATCAGGTCAGATATGTCAACCATATCCCATCCCCTCTTTTACTCTTCAATCTAATGGGATTATATATTAGCAAGCTATCGTTAGTTTTGTCAGTTAATTTAGTCAGCTATGTAACAGTTCCACCTGGCAGTTACTGGGTTTTAAGATTTAGTAACAACTCTACATAACATAGCTTGTGTAGTGCAACCCCTTTTAATTTAATGATGCATAAATATCCACTTAGCAAACACTTAACATTATAACCAGGCTAAGTTTGAATGTGCAAACAGCTGGTGCAGCAGACTCTTGCTTTTCTCTGCAGTTCAGATAAAGGCCACTATTTACTTATTTTACAGTGATTCTCAAAAGAGAACAAATTCACACTAACATCCTGAGCTCAGTTAAAGAAACAGACACGTCTCACCAGAAATTTTCACCAGTGCTGTGCACCCCTACTGTAGCGGGCTGTCACAATCCCACCCCTGTCTCGTTTTTTGAAGATATCCTGGGAGGCTGGCCTCATTTCACTTTGATAGAAATTAAGTTGGGAAGCAGAGCCATTCAATTACGCAGCTCAAGCCCACCAGGAGAGAAGTGACACCACATCCGACACTCACACAAGCCTGAAGAGACGGGGAGACTGGGAGGAAGAGGGGGAGGAGGAGTGAAAGAGGAGACAGGAACAGAGAGCAGGATGAGGTGAGAGGGAAAGCGACAGAGACAAAGAGCATCCACAATATACACTGTATAATGAGTGCTTTGCAGAATGGTTGGCCGACAAGCCCCAGAGTGGAGATAATTATGGCATGGCAGTAGCAATGAATCTCTGCAGAATGAACAGATCTACTATTCCCCTCTCTATTTGTCTTTGGCCCTGTGAAGCCCTCCGGTCTGTAGCCTGACCTAAAGATTACCTCTCAACGCTTGCCTGAGCTATGATGCAGCAGTTTCCCTGAAAAGGGCTGTTTTTTACAGCTTTACAATACACATCTTTACCTTTTGAACTTATTGATTCAATAAAAGCAAGTTGAAAAGGCAAGGATTTCTAGCAACAATGGGGTTTTTGGGATGTGTCTTAAGGTAAGGCTCAGACAGCCACATGCACATCCCAGTATTATATCAGGAGCATAAGCAAAAAGCCAAGAAATAATATTGATTCAGGGGCAGGCTAATTGATAATACGCGTCTCTTACACAATAAGACCACAACATAATCATAATAAAACACATTAGATCACACTGAGACTGAATAAATCAGTAAAGTCAAATAAAACCAGTGAATCCAAATCAGATAAATCAAATTTGATATAAAAGTGCAAAAGTGCAAGTGAGCAGCTAAGAGACCTGTTGATTAAACCTGCATGTTATACAGGCTAAGGAATAAAAGAGTTCTTATACCTATGTGTTTTTTTGGTAGAAGTCAGGTTGCTGCTGCAACTGAGTCTGGAGTGAAGGGGATGGGTACTATCCTGTAAATTGTTTTCGAGTTTTTGGAGGATGAGTTTGATGTACAGGCTGGTGGCTGCTTCTTGGCCAATGCTATGATTTTTCCCACTGTCCTGATTTGTCATTGTAGCCTGGCTTGGTCCTGTTTGCGCATAGTACCAAGCACACAGATAAGACCAAACGACAGAACACTCTGAAGTACCAATGTGTAAAACATTCGTAAAATCCAACAGTTTGCATTAAAATGGTTGAGTTTGCGTAAAAGGTACATTCTCTGCTGCAATGTCCTGATTGGAAGAAGTGGCACAGTCCCTGAAGTAAAGTTTATTGTCTTTGTGTTTGTGATTATCCGCGCACTGCTGTGCAAAAGCTGTTTTCACTTTCTCAAAAGCACCAAGAGAATCCTGATTGTGCAGGAAACCCACTATTGTTTGCATACTTGTAAAATGTGTGCGATGGGTTCAGGGCTCAGCAGGGGTTGGTGTACAATGTGTAGAGGATTGGTGAAATTACACAGCCTTGTGAAACGTCCGTGCTCACCGTTCTGTGCGTGGATATGGCAGAACTGAAACTTACTTGTTTTGTGCGGTTCACAAGAAAACTGTAAATCCACTTGATCAGCAGAGAGTTGACCCACAGATTTGCCAGCTTCTCCACCATGAGGTGAGGTTGTATGGTGTTAAACACACTACTGAAGTCATTACAACACATTTTCACAAGACTGTTTGCTTGTTGTAAGTGTTCGTAGATGTTATTTAACATGACCAGTAGCACGTCCTCTACTCAACCCTTGCATGACTTGCTACTGACACCGTCTGGTCTGCTTGCTTTCCTCGAGTTGACACGTTTTGAAGTGTTGTTTGTCGGCTTCCACGGAAATCAATATATCGTCAGCTGGCGTACTGTCTATACACTACTTCTGCTGCGACGAAAAAATCACGTGTCAAACCAACAATAGAAAGTATTTAAATCATTGTCAAAATTTTCTCAAAAATTGAGGTGAAGCAGCGAAATGGTGTCATTAGGGAAGATTTCCCACTTGTATGTTCCTGTTGAACTACAAATACACAGAGTCCACCTGCGATATAAGAGTGATGTCACAGAGTGATGTTTCAATCAGTGGCTGAGTACAGACACTGGCTTGCAGAGAGCATTTTAAACAGACATCAGCCAAAAGTTTCATTTTGGCCATTTTGCAGGTAATTTATGCCATTAAAACAGGAGTGCGGAACTTTTGTCTCCTTCTTCTGGCAGTGAGAGTAATTACACAAACACTGTTGATGTGTGCTCATGACGTATGCCTACAGGGAGCTTGCTCAAATTTCCACAGTTCCAAGACAATAATCCATTATTTAGGTATAGTAAATGTAATAGCTACATAAATAAATATTTTACAAAGACCAACCTGTCCAAGAGCAGTAACGTGACATCCTGTCTGCCCTGCTCTTCTTTTAGCAACTTTTTCCAATGAGGAAAAGCTACACCAATGGTTATCTGTGTTTGTCTTCGCTGTCGATCGACTGTAATCCTTCCTCTGAACGCCTAGTTTCTTTTTTATCTGGAGCATCAGAAACTTATCTGAGATGCTTTTTAGGGTTTTCCGCCATACTGCTGCTGTAGCTACTCCATTGCTATGGTTGCTCCTCTCAGCTCTGGCAAACCAGAGCCATGTAGAGAAAACTATCTGAAGTCTACGTGAATCATGTGACAATCAAGCATTTTCAACTTCTTTTGACACGACTCTCTCTCTACATGGCTCTGTGGCAAACCAATAATTGCTGGGTGACATAAAACGCATTACTACCCCGGTGCGCCAGCGCAGGAACGTCAAGTGATATAATTTGCTGACAGAAAAGTTTGCCATTTAAACCAGTGAAAGAAATGATTTGTACTCTGCTTGCCTTAGATTGATTCAGTATATCCAGTGTGCAGCAAATGCATTGAGTTGATTTGCTGAACACTTTTATATAACATCATTTTTAAGATTAGGCTTGGGGAGGCTGTCAAGTCATTCTAAGTCAAAAGACTAAAGTTGTAACTATTCAGTGTTCAGATGCTTTTTTCTTGATATTGTTAAGGATTACACACATGCAGAAATATCCAAATCCAAACACAAAAATAGACAAAATACACATGCATATTACACACACACACACACACACACACACACACACACACACACACACACAGTGTTGGAAATGTCTCAGACTTCCTGGGGGACTTAGCTTGCTACCATTACGCCGCCAGAAATGAATCATCTGCTATTGATTTCCGCACACTCTCCTCCACTAGTGTATTCATCACAGCTCGATTTCAGAATCTTTCTCTTTTACAACCATTTCCATAAAAGCCTTTTGATTGATCCTCGAATTGCGGCAGACTCTGGTGTTTTACTCATGTTTGGTTTCCAGGCGGTAGCAGGATTTGTCCCTTGATTATTTACAGGGTGAACAAGCCTGTGGCGCTGATTAATTTCCACCTAATTGTAACCTGTATGCGCTGTATTGATTTTCTAGACATGACTTTGCCTGGAGCTACCAATTAATAATATCACAAAGACAAATGTGTCTAAAACTTTAACCTAACCCTTAAAATTGATGACCATTTTAGAAAACAATAATTTCTTTGCAGGTAAATATTGCTTTTCTGACAAAACTGGCTCTCAGCCTCCAATTTGACAATAACAAATACATTTCAGGAAGCAGTGAACACCACATCACCTTATTTCTATCTGAGTGCATAAACTGTGGATATTGATTTCCCTCTGGCTGGCCTGCTTAGGAGGTGAAGAAGCAACATTGCAAAGAGAAATACTATTTCACATGACTGCTGCACTTATCAAAAGGAGGACATTTGAGCTTATAAAATATTATGCTTGTCAAGCACAGATGGTGCTCTGCTTTAATATGAACAGTGACTGTTATGTGTAATGTGTAATATACACTTGCCATAGCTGGTAGTGTAGTAGTCATGTAGAGGTGGGCATTCATTTTACTCTGCATTCAAATTAAAAGTCAGAGGTTGAATATTCACAGCTGGTGCATGATAATTATAACCTCTGTGTGTTACAGTGGTCTGACTGTAACTGGGTGACAAAACCCAGAAGTGAAACATAAAGGTCTGTGAGATTAAATTAACTGCATGTTTAACACTCCATGTTTTTCTCAAATCAATTTAAAGGACCTTCCAGCAATTTATTAATGCGCTTCCATAAAGTTGGGGAAGATGCACGAGACACATTTTAAAAAGAATAGTCAAAATCGAAGCAGGTTCCTATGGGGCAAGCTCAAAAAACACTGAATCCTACAATTCCCATAAGGCAACTCAATAATGTTTTTATAAGACCCTTCCTGTCTGGTAAAACCCCATATCTTTCAAACTTGTTTGTAATGCAGGGTTTTTCAGACAATACCAAGGCGGTGTCACTTTTCAAAATTCAAAATCAGCTGGTTTGCACTCAGATGAAATAGTAGTCTTTCAAAATAAAATAAATCAGAAATAAAAAAAAATATAGAAAATATTACATTTAAATTTGTATATAAATATGAAAGAATTAAAAAAAACACCTTAAATAGTTTTCATGAGCAAAATCATCTGCGAGGGCTTGGTGACCTTTTTTTCCCTGGGTTACACCTCTCGGGCTACATACAGTTCACCCTAAACCTCCGATTGTGTTTGGGCTGTATGCAGCCTGTAGAGACGGATCTGCAGACACTACTCAGGGCTGAAAAAACCCCACCATCATGCTTTTCTTGGAAAAAAAAAACCTATGCTCTCATTTACAATGTGTAATTATAATATCCTCTTTGAACATTAATAACTGATAAGGCAGGCAGTAAAGAGTTCTTTTAGTGAAGATGTGACTACAACAATATCTGTCATTAAGTATCTATCAATAAAATGAATGGTGATTTCAAGTTGGGTTGATGCGCTAATAATAAAGCTGTTAACATAAGATTTTGTATTTCTTCTGTTCAATTACCATTATAAGGGAAATCATGGCAACCAATTTCATCATAATGTGTTATGTGCTAGGTAAATATAAATGTATATAAATACAGGAAACCAAACCTACACCCTCAAGCAGTACTGAATGTGATACCCAATTGGATTTTCAGGATTATGAATGTGTTAGATGTAATGCTGTGTCATGTAATGCACACTGTAAACTGCAATGTTGACTTGAAACCACATAACTGCATCTCAGGAAGCCAAGCGTTGGGAAATCTTTCCAGGGAACTGTTCCATTGCATTTTTCCTTCAATCAAGTGGGAGTTTCCTACATTCCAACATGCCTGGACTGTTACATTTATTACTGCTGAGGGCCAGTGAGTGTACACTGACCCCAGTGGTAATTATACTGATAGGCAGGTATAGCACTGAGTAATAACCCAAAAAAGTAGGGCTGGGGAGCTGTCCTTGATACTTATACTTTTTTTTGCAGTACATGGATTCACTATCTTGCTCTACTAACAGAGACCTTTCCTTTCACATTTTGGAGTTAGTTCAATTGACTAATTGGGCCCATTTTTCCCTGGACACATGCATGTTCCTTTTAATTCCCAGTACGAAGGTAACCAGAGCATTGCTGTGCCTGTGTAGGTGACTTGATGCAGCGTCAGGAGCTGTTCAGGGGACCGGCTAGAGGACCACTGTGGGTCCCATTATTAGGATTAATGGGAAGCATGCTGTTTCTCACCTGGAATTAGCATAGCCGCAACTGCATAGCAGGGAATTGGCAACGACAGGCCTTGATGTAGCAGGCATGAACTATCAGAAGTGTGTGACACCTCACAAGAGATCACCTTAACACTGGGAATCTTTATGACATTACACTGCCTGAATGGAAAACCCTGGAAATGTGTGGTAATCTTGTTTTCCATGTCAATCATCCTCCATGTTCATTTCAGCATGAGGCCATTGTTTGCCACGTTGTGAGCCAGACAGCAGTCAGACTTCAACAAAGCAAGGATGAGATTGAATATACACAGCAGGTAAAGAGATCAAAGCATGAGGTTGCTGCTCTGCGGCTTATGTGCAGGACTTGACTTCACAGAAACCTGCTCTTACCATGAAACCAACCACATGCTGACAAGTAAATGGACACCAGCTATTCAAATGCACTTTTCAAAAGAAGTGATGGATTAATTCTTTTTATCATCTTTCACCTGTCACTTCCCATTGTTGGCCCGCACTCTATCTAGGGTTTAAGAGAGCTTGTCTGGGGTTTTCCATATGGAGTGGGGCAATTGAAAGGTACCCTATGAGATCCTTTACTGCTAAGAAGCTGCACAAACACAGTCTAGAGCATAGACTCCCAACCAAGGTCCTTGTACCTTAGGGGGTTCTTCTGTAGTCACCAGGGGGTATGTGGAAAGTTTGTAGAGTAGCTCAACTAATTGGAGGAAAAAAGTAAATGATGATTTAATTGTATGTTGTATGTTGTGTGCTGTGTGAAAACTAGTTAGCAAGTGAGCAGAGGTCTAAACATTTAGCTAAAAGTAATGAATAGTTGAAATACATAGCTAAAGGTAATGAATAAACAGTTGAAATACATAGCAAAAGCTAATGGATAAACAGTTAGCTAAAAGTAATGGATAAACAGTTGAAATACGTAGATAAAAATAATGGATGCTTGAAAAATATAGCTAAAAGTAATGGATAAATAGTTGAAATAGTTATCTAAAAGCAGTGGTGGAATGCAAATAAGTGCAGCTGTAGTTACTTTTCAGATTATAATTTATCATACCCTTCCTGTCCAGCGAAAACCATCTATTTCCAAATTTGGTGATTTTGAATTTAATTTATTTTCTGATAAACTGAAGGGTTAAGTGTTCTGAAGGTTTAAAGTGCATTTCCCATGCACTTTATATATATATATATATATATATATATATATATATATATATACACACGTGAAAATGTGCACATTTAGAACATAGTTTTGAGGACTACATTGATCATTGAATTCACATTTAAAGGAATAGTCTGATTTCTCTGAGATAGTGGCTGCCCCTCCACTTCATTTTGTTTTGGTCAGTTGCTTACTGTTTTCTGTTTTACAGCTAAAACAAGCATCTTCTTCCAAACCGTCCTTCCACCCGTGTCTTAATCTAATTAAGATGGGAGCATTGCTCTCCATGTAACCACAATCATTCACACACAAGATGCATTTACCTGTAGTGCCTTACTAAGCTCCCTATTTAGCTGGATACTTACACTTTCTGTCTGTGCTCTACTAAATTGCTTTATAGTTCACATTCCACTTTCTCACCTGATCATCTGTATCTCCAGAGCATGTCTCTGTCTGCCCACTGCTTCCAGCATGTCTCTCCCTCCCTGTCTCTCTGTGCCGCCTGCAGTGTGACCACATATCATTATTTTACCTAAAGAACAATGACTGATGACCTTGATGATCATTTTGATTTGATACACTGAATATTCTGCTTGTATTACTAGTTTTATTTACTTTAATGTAATCCTCCTATGTAGTAAGTGTATAAAGAACAGTGTACACTGTACAGTAGTAACAGTTACCTGAAACGTTTGCGATTGCCTGATCTACTAACCTAACGTTACCTAATTTGGTAGCTCGTAACTTACTGTCTGAATAAAAACTTGTATGTCTGGCTGCTGGTCCTGCTTTCTAAGCTTTTCAGGTAACGTTACTTCCTCCATTTGCTCACCTCCACTGACTGACCAAATTAAAAAACCCATCAGATTACCATCACAGCACAGAACAACTTAAGGTGATCTGATTCTGAGCTCCATTAGCGAACACTGATAGCAACAACAACATGCTAACGGTGTCAATCAAACAACTGCGAGTTGTGTGCATGAGCATGTGAGCAACCAAGTGTAGAATTGGTCACTTATGTTTTCCTTAACAAATATATAATAATAAATTGAAAATAAATAGGAAATACCAAGAAACAGGTCTGTTGACAGGGATCACAAAAGGAGGACATATTTAACATATTTTCTACTGTATACTGGTGGGGACAGATTGGTAGTTTCTCAGTATTGGGGGGGACACAACCCCCCCAAAGAAGTAATGAATATGCAGTTGAAATAGATGGCTAAAAGTATTGGCTAAATGGCTGAAATGTCCAGCCTAGCCATTGACAGTTCAATTGTTTGAAAACATTAAGGCTCAAAATATCCACTTTTATAAATTTCAAGTGCTAAATAACATCTGGTTTAAAATCAATTCAAATGAACGCTTTTGGAACATGACTGGTGGTGTCTACGAAGGGGTACCTCATGTGACAGGTCTGTGGGGGTACGTCTGGAAAAAAAAAGGTTGGGAACTACTGGTCCAGATTAGTCTAGAACAGCTGTACTGATGGATGACCTTTCTTTGAACTCTTGCTGTTTGTCTCTCAACTGATTAGAGAGACTTGCAGATCTGAAAGACTATTTATTCCCCTTCTCGTTTCATCTCCATCTGAAGTTTCCTGACATGCCGAAGGGGATGTGAATCAATGTGAGATCTGGGGAAGAGTATTACTGTGATAAGTTTATTCCAAAGACATGAAAGGGAATGCCATAATAAGCTGTCTGCCCCAAAGTATTTTAGACTGCGAGAGTGTGTGAGAATTTTAATCTTACAGCTGTCTTCTCTTGTAGACTTGGCTCCCACCAACAGATGACATCTTCTGCGTGACAAATGAGAACTTCATGGCGTATCTAGGTTTCATTTGGAGTCAGATGTGCATTTTGAAAGAGGAACAATGAATATTTAGCCGCAACTCATCGTGTCTCTCTGTGTAACAGATAAACGTCTATGAATACAATTTCATCCAGAGCATGACGTCGACAGGCAGTAAGTGGGTTGTTTTGCGTGCAGCTGTAGCTGGAGGAATTCATTGCTTTAGTGTGCACGCTCTTTTCAAGTGTAACAACAGCACCTCTCCAACAAGTTATAAGGCGTGTGCAAGGGCGACCCAGCAGGAGTTGTTTTCACTGGCATGTAATATGCTTTTCACATTTCTTCACACTCTGAAAAAAAGAACATGAAGCATGGAAAAATAAAGTTGCACACAACATATTCCATACATGTTAGAGAGCTGTACGGCAAAGGAGATAGGTAAAGAGTATTACTATGGTAAGTTTATTCTAAAGACATGACATGTTACCCATCTCCTTTGCCATGTATGGAATTATCATAACAAGGTTATCTCAGGGCACTTTTTCATATAGAGCAGGTCTAGACCGACTCTTTATATTTACAGAGACCCAACAGTTCCCACCATGAGCAAGCACTTGGCGACAGTAGCAAGGAAAAACTCCCTTTTAACAGGTAGAAACCTCAAGCAGAACCAGGCTCTGGGTGGGCGGTCATCTGCCTCGACCGGTTGGGTTGATTGGAATATGTTGTGTGCAACTCTATTGTTTCCGTGCTTCATGTTCTTTTTTTCATTAATATTACGACTTATTTCTCCCCTACCCCCTGATTTTTGTTTTGTTTTTTGGGACATTTGGACTGAAAACACAGTGAGAGATCAAGTTCTGTATGAGAACACAGTTTTTCCTGACTGAATTTTACAAATAGTCAAGCTAACTCAAAGAAGAAGAAGAAGAGTGATGATGTCTACTGCTCCTGTTAGGGGCACCCATGGCGGTAAGGTCGAGTGGGAGGGTACAGAGAAATAGCGATCCAAACCAAGTCCTCAACGGTGGAGCGTACAGAAGATGGTGGTCAGATGTTCAGGTGGTAGGATCTGGGAGAAGCTCGTGAAGGCGGAAGAAGGCGGCAGTAGTGAGAGGCCACCAATTGTCTTGGATTCCTTGCCATTGGACGTTGGCCTTCTTACTGTCAAGGACCGTGTGGTCTCTCCACGTAAAAAGATCACACACTGCGAGTGATTGCCAATGACGAAGATATATCACACTAGACGCCGACGCTGTTGTGTTACAATCACGCCTCTTTTGCTTTCAGAATGCTGGCATGCTATCTAAAATCACACACTGGGACAACATTATGCCATCTTTGTTTAAAAAGGGTTTATGTGTTAGTATCTCTCTTTTCATCCTATGGATCTGCTGTCACAGCAGTACTGTCCGTCTGAAGTCTTTGTCCTGCACATGCATACATTTAAAAAGACAATTAGAAAGCTATTTACACATATGGATGGTCAAAAAATCAACTTTCTCCAGGGTAAATCTAGCTGGGGAAAATAGGTTTCTGTAATTCCAAACCCTGATAATGGAAAGCGGGTTGCTCATATGCATGACATTTATCAAATCAGTTTACAGGCGGGTTAGTGACTTACTGAGTGATATTTCCTGATGTATTATACTTGCTGCGAATTGACAAACAAAATCTTTGAGCCTAAAGGACTACTCGTTGCCATAATTTATCAATTCAGGAATGGTATGCTTTTAGTAATTACTTATAAAAAGTTGTTTGGAAAAAAGTGGGAAAAAAATTCATGGCTGAAAAATGTATCGTATTTGTAGAGAAAACTGGGTCCACTATGGAAATTTAAAGAGTATCTTAACCCCCTCTGAAAATCTTGTTTGCTGACCTCCAGTGGTTTAACTTGCTGCAGTGATGTACAGGTGTATTCCAGGACGCTGTGACATCACTGTTGGGTGTGGTCACAAGTGCAAAAAAAAGCACACTTGAAACTTTCAACCAAACAGACTGGTATTAAGTTACAAAACTACTGCCTGAGCACAAAAAAATCATGGTATTCTCAAGTCAAGATTTTAGAGTGATTGCATATCAACTCAGTTCACAATTTTCTGCAGTTGCTTCAGGCGTCTCAAAGTATCGGATCAGACTACCAGATCCAACCTACAAGACAATTTCATAAGGACCCACATTTTTAGAATTTATACATTTTTTTAAAGTGGACATATCATGCTCAGTTTCAGGTTCATATTTTACAGCGCTAATTTGTTTGGAACTGTTGAGGGCTACATGAAGCACGTGACCGCATGGTGGCGAGATCAAAGTGTGTTGCAACTCTTTTTCAACAGGTCTGGCACTGCCCACCAACTCCAAACAGAGACTGTGTTTCCCTGGCTGTGTTCCTGTAGCTGCAATTCTACCGTGAATATCACCAGAATAACCGCTTCTAAACCAAAAACTTAATAACTGCATGTTTGAACAGGAATCTGATCTGGAATCAGGGGAAATTGGCAACCAAGATTACAGGTTTCCCAGATGTTGTACTCGGGTAAATACTGCTATTTATATCTCTCTGTCACACAATGTAAGTATTTATACATAAACTTATTTACTTATGTTTGTCCTTAAAGGTACTATTGTGAGAAATTACCCCTAACCCTGCAAATACTGTGAGGACTCACAGAGCAACTTGCTTTTCACTTGATATGTTTGATACCCTTTCAAAATTCTGTTGATATTATTGTATAATATGCATTGTGATCCGTCTCCACTGTAATAAAGTTTGACTGTGAGACAGAGAAATGACTACTGTTGCTTCCAGAGTCACTACAACTTGAAGTAAAGGATTACCAGAAAACCTCTATTTCACCTTTTCTTTGCTAGGATGTTTGCTAGGTTTTTTTTTTTTTTTAGCCTTTCACATGTAGTTGTCTATTGCCGCTTTAATGGCAGTTCAGTTAGATCAGCAGTAGCACACTGGAATCGACTGAAACAACAGTAAAATACTGTTAGCCACTTTACAAATTCATGCAGACAGCCTTACATTAACCACTGGTGGTTTCATGTTCCCACAGCACTTGTCAATGTTACTTCTAAACTGGCTGTACCATTAAAATGAGATCAGAGTAAACATTACTCTGCAGCTAACATCAGTAGCTACGTGCTAACGGAGCAGCTGGGGCTGCTATCGGCAGTGAGAGGAAGAAAAAGGATAAGGCAAACAGATAATTACTCCCCATGGCCTCCATGTCTGTGCTCACCACTGGTGTTTAGTTGAAGACAGTGGTGAACAGTAGATATTCTCACTGCATGCTAGAGTAGTATCTTTCTGATGGTTTTTCTTGCAGATAATCCAAAACACCCTCATGCTGGAGGGGGTTCACCGCTGGCTTCAAAATAAAGTTCAAAGTTCAAATCCAAAACTTGGAACAATGTCTTATATAAACCTACCACATAACTTCCTGAACAAAAATATTGGTATCCATGCAGCTTCAAGGCAATGTTTTTTAGGGCTTCAAAGTGAAGGTTATTTGGAATGATCTGGCTATTCATACCATCGTGGTTTGGAAGAACAAACAACCGTCAGAAATTTGAATGTCTCACCTTATTGTGTGGTCTATGTTGCAACATATTTCCAAAGGCGATTTCCAACGTTTTCAATTCCTTCAATGCCAATACCTCCATGTTATTTAATCTTGTATTCAGTTTTCAAATATTTTCTTTGACAAGCAGAGAAAGTACCAGTGCAGTGGAAGACTTGCACTCAATTTCAAAGCATCTCAACTTGTTTAAAGAATTTTCAACAGAAACTTAAAGGGAAATTCATCTGAAATATCCAGCCAACAGATTTTCTTTAGTTTTAAGAAAAGAATATACATTTATGAGTAGATGATTAACTTTTTGTAAATGAAGCATCACCAAAGCTGTTGGTAAAGCTGAGACAATCCTCACGAGAAAAGCACTTGTAGTGAGTGACTTTTGAAAAAGGAGACCACCGCTCTTTTCCCATTACCTACCAACAATTAACATTTCTTTTTAAATAAACTAATCTTTTCCAAAACTTAAAGTTAAAATAATCTTTTTTGGCCTCTTGGGGGTTGACCTCCACAACAAGCCAAACATCACACATTGCCAGTTGATATGGCTAACGTGTTTGCAAACAGTAGCCTAACTTCACATCCATCAGACACAGAGCAACATTAGCATTAATTTAGAGTTGTGTCCACCTGCTGAATGTAAGTCCAATATTCACTCTTCTTCCTAGTGTTTTATATTCCACTGCATTTTATTATGATGACTTCTACTGTATGGTATGTTATTTGTATTAATGTATTTTTATTTATCTATTGCATGATGTGTGCTGGTTGTGTTGACTACTGTTTGCAAACCAAATTGCCCCTTGGGGACAATAAAAACTATCCAATCCAATCTTCTATTTATGCTTCTTTTAACTCTGTTTTGGTCTCCACCAACTCCTGAGGAAAAATATCTGTCTCTTTAGTTCCTAAATGTTCCACTAGTTGCTAACTTTGTCTGCTGTTTGGTGTTGGCCGGGTAGTGTACAGTGGGTTTATCACAGCTTTTTCACAGAAAACAGCTGTCTGCTGCAGCTAGAAATGAGAGCGGTGAGAACTACACATAAATTCAGGGCCGTAAAGCCAAACCAATGAGCTGAAAGAGGCTGAAACGCTGTGTAAAGCTGAAGGGAAGTGCAGAGTTGGGTTCATCACTATAGTCAAGTTTCTATCCAAAGCAGAAAATCAGCAAAAGAAAATGCAAATGAATGTGCGTATCCATCCACTACTGTAATGCAAATATTAGGAGTTGGGCGCATCCAGATAAACAGCTGGTGGCACTAATTCTGCCATTAAACCATTGCAAAAAAGAGGGTGCAACAAGATGACATAATTAAAAGAGCTCCAATCAAACCTCAAACGAACAAAAACAATGTGGAAAATGTGATGGAAATGTGACATTCCAGTCAGTTACAGTCTCCTCATTGCTCCACACAGATCTGATGTTGCCGTTATTTTTTGTTTCTTCAGCGAAAGCTTCAGTGACAGATAAGTCACATGCTTCATGTACGTCATGATTTATTCGCTACGTTAGTTTCCATTGCACTTTGTGGCATTTTGTTTTTATTAATAGACCCACTTTTCCACCTCAGCCAAGCGTACATTTATTTTTGCAATATTTGGACTTATTTTCGAATTTGGGGGCATTTCCACCAGTTTATTTTTTATGCGCAAATTGAAAATGTGCATAGATATAGGTGGATGGTGGATTTATGAGCGACTTCTTTCACATTACACATAATCATTTCATCCATCACTGTTAATATATAAATACTGATTAACGCAGCTTTACCAAGTAAGTCTTCTTTTACCAATAACCACAACCTTAACCAGATAGTTTTTCTGCCTAAACTTACCTTTCCTAGCCTTAGCTAATTTTATATAGCTTTTTTGTTTTGCCTTAACCTAACAGACACATCAGAAAATGGTAATATATGAATCATTTTTACAACAGTTTTGTCTGATGGTAGAAGCATCAAATCAGAATTTTCTCAATTGTTTTGTATTCAGGTAACTGTTGATCAAGAAGTTCCCTGTTGTCCATATTTAGTTGTGCTGGGAGATCCTTGCACACTAAACATAAAACATTTGGTTGCTTTGTGAATGGCTTCAATTGGCCAATATGATAGGAGGAGGAGAAGAGGAAATTGTTTGTACAATAATGGAAGGCGGTCTATGTCCTCATTAACATGTTCTCTTTACTAGAGTTACCACATATGAAAAGGTATCCTTTGATCTAACATTCACCCATACTATAGGCTTGGCTGAAATCCCTCTGCAGTGGTGATTGGCTTCTGTATTGCTTTGACCCAGAGTCTATGACAGACACGCTTTTCTGACTGACAGGCCACTTCTGAGGACGCTGATAAAGATAAATAACTTCCATTCAGGAAAATTTTTCTACATCATTAAACATGGCAAACCTGTTAGTTTGTAGAGGTTTGGAGGAGAATCCCACAAGAGATCAGCTAAATCAGATCATCATTAAAACAGGGATAGCGCCTTTCCAGCCCAGCGGCATCAAAGGGGATATAGGGAACTTAACATGGCTCTTTGTGCATGAATAAACAGGATGATGATTCACTCTGCGTACAGATAAAAACAGCTCTCAAGTGCTGCCCTTTATTTTGACTTTCATTTTCATCGTCACGAGTCGATTCATTTAATGGCCATAACCTTTGCTGCTTTGAACATTGTCTGATTCCATGCTACCTTTCCCCATTAAAATACCATAAAACCTCTAATACAATACATTAACAATACAGGATTCAAAAGGGGCAATCGTAGGTAGTTTTGTCTGCTCCTGTCATGGCTAATTGGTGCCTTTTGTGACTCAGGAGGCAGACAATGTGACCCCTGAGCTAAAATCATCATTCATTTTTATAAGAGATTAACATTTTGGCAGAGGTAGGGAAAGAAAATTTGCTACAGGCTGTTCCCTTTTCTATACACATATATTATCGTGAAGTAATCCCTTTAATATAGAATGAGGAACCACAAAGAATCATGTGTGAACACCTGATCCTGGACCTTCTGGCACTGCAGACATTTTATCTTTAAAGTGGACATTTGGTAGTGGTAATGTGAAACTTTGGGTCCAGAGACCACCTGTGTGTTTGGAGAATGAGGGCTTTGGTTCAAATAAGAGTGCCCGCAGAGCTGGATGTGCAGAAGCATACCTTTTGTTGTGAGTATATATTGACATTTCACACTCCAGTAAATGAGCAGGTCCTGGCCCTTGGCCCCGGTTGTTGGTGCAGTGCCACAGAGCAAATTAAAGGCAGCTCAGGGGAACAGACAGGAAATAGACATAGCCTCTCTGTTAGGCTGTTTGTTTTTCTCAGGGCCAATACAGTCAGCAGGGCAACAACATAGTTTGTATGCTACATAAATATAGAGTAACTTCTTAGCTATTTCTGATAAGCCATGTACTTTATTATAGCTCTTAGGTCTACAACAGTTGGGTATCTGCCTGTTCACAGTGCACAGTCAAAAACAATAGAAGCTGCAACTTGGAGCATCATCCCAACCTTTCTCCAAACACATACACAGGCACACACCACAGCTTTATCTTCCATAGGTGTGGTGGGCTGACAGCTTTTCATTTGGACTGCCCTTGTGGTAAACAGGTACTTTTCTGAAAGGTATTAGAACAAGTTTATTGATCGTCCATCTGCTCACAGCTTATTTGATTGACAGAGGTGGTGTACCTCCAATCAACATACCTTCACCAGCACAGTCTATGTCTGTATGTGTGTGTGTGTGTGTGTGTGTGTGTGTGCGTGTGTGTGTGTGTGTGTACATGGGAGTGAGGGCAAGTAGGTTAGATGCTTCACTGCCTACAACTTTAATTCTGATATGAATCAGAATAGGCCAAACAAGTGTGTAAAACCTCATTTACAAAATAATGGAGGATTTTACTCAGAGATAAACACCAACATATTTTAAAGAAAATGACTGGATGGAGCCAAGGAGTACAGGTTCTCTGAATAAAAGCCTGATCATACCAGTGAATGCTACAGCAAAGTTGGGTGTTCATTCATGAGCTTGTTGTTTAAAAACTGGCAGGGATATTTGGTCAAAGCTGATGCCACTTTATGTTATCGATGCCAAAAATTTAAGGCGGAAGCCTGGGGCTTCAGAGGCAGCTGCAACGCCGTACAGCAGCGGGATGAGAGGCTAGTACACCGCACACACACCACGGTCCCCCCTCAAAAGTTATTCCCCTCTATTTGTCATCATGCCTCCTTGCCACTCGTCTATACGAGCACCATGGCATCGAACATAATGTGCCAAAAGCTCGGTGTGGAGCCGGGGCATGCTGTTTTGTACTAAAAGCCACTGGAGGGATTGGAAATGTTGCAATGTTGCACAAGTTGCAGGATTTTCGGCAGGATTTTCCACCACTGAATCAGGCTTTCACCATCTGAAGGGACATGCACGCACATCTGCATTTGTAGCTCAGCCAATACGAATGCACCGTCTTTCTGAAATAACCTGTGATTGGCCAAAGTCTCCCATCACGATCTAGATTTTCTGAAGCCTGAAAACAGAGCCAAGAGGGGGGGCTGAAGTAGAGGTCTGCTCTCAGACCACTTGAATTACAATATGCTGGACAGTTATTATGCCATTTTTGCCCAATGATGCCAAAACAATACTGCCTACCTCACCCTTAAAACATATGTGAAAGTGTTTAGATAAATGATAGTGTGAATGCCTACATTTATATTTGCTATGTTTTAGGGATCTCTGTTGCACTTTTAACTGCATGGTTTGAATGTTTTCAAGCAATGGCATATGCGCTTTAGGATGTCTCTTGTATTACCTCCACAGTGGTGATCAGTGCAATTGGGCTTGTTGAGCAACAGTGCTACCCTGCAGTAAGTGTTTGTGATAAAGTGGCAGTTGCGTATGTGGAATAGGTTACTGTATTGTTTTGGATAACGTCCTGTGTTCTTTCTTGTAGCATAAAGTAGCACTCTTACGTGTATTTGCATTAACCCTAACCCTGGGTCTGTGTAGTCCATAACATCCATAACCTGTGGCAGACTAGTCAACGCCACAGTAATGCTGAAAAGCAGGTGATGGTTGAGTCACAGCCGACAACCGTCTTTTAGTGACATTGGAGGTTGCGCTCTTGTTGCACACTGTCTTAGGGGACTGGAACTCAAACAAGAAGATGTCAAAGTGACACTGCAAACCTCTGCAAATGGGAGAAGCAGAAGCACTATTTTCTGCATCTTGTGAACATGAGGGGTTAGTGCTGTTGCTAATGGCCAGATTGAGAAAAGTACATTGTAGCCATAGCCTTTTTTAATGCCCAAATGAATGCCACAGTCTTGTTTAATTGTTTCAATTAGTATTTTAATCAGGGTTCATTCTTTGCCATTCATTTGTGAATGTTAGTTAGAAAGTGCAACCTTTCACTTTGAAAAAGTTGTGGTTCTAGTCATTCAGGTTGAACTCCAATTAGATTATTTCTTTCTACATAGCCAGAAAGTTCTGCCTCCAAGAAATGTTGTGCTGAATGCACACACAAACAGACTGTTGGGGTTTTTGGTGACTAGGATGATGTATGAGATCTATGAACCAACACATCACAACTAACTGATACTGACAAGGGCGTAGTACAGCCAACATTTTTGAGGGGGCACAAATTGATACAAACTTCCACAATATAAATCACTAGAGAATACAGACAAATATACAGTATGAGAGGGACTTTCCACCACAGGCACCTAAAAACATGAGGATAGGGGAGATTTATTTGTACAGTTTGATCATCAAAACACTCCTGTCCGTCAGATATCACTTATCTATAAAGCGCAGTCCCATCACTTTCCATGTCCATGACTGAGACTAAAACATTTGGACACCAAAGCTCCCAGACGCTGGTGTTTTTGTCTGAGAATTGGAGGTAGCCTGAGGTGCTAATGGAGCTGTGTCTCATCCCTGACAGACTGTGACGGCTGCTGATATGCTGTGGTTTTTCAAGAAGAAAAAAGTTTGCAGACTTTGACAGTGCTCTGGCCATCTTGACAGGCAGCACCTCTGTCCTTGTGAGGACGCCCTTTCCGGCATTTGGGTAGGATGGCTCCAGCTGATGCAGTGTCTGGCCAAGTCTTTATTGTCTCACTTTATTAAATTAGCTGTCAATAAGGTGAGAAGCCTGTTTCCTGCGGTGGCATAACGCCTGGGAATGATGTCGAGAGCGGTTGAGAGAGGGTTTCTCAAAATACTGCTCTGTCTCTGAAATGCTGTTTTTTACATTTTGCATTGGGTCTTAATGTTTCACTTTTAGAAGCATCTATTTGCTATCTACTACTAGAGAGTTAAAGGGTAATTCTGGCTTATTACAACAATGGTTTCATGGTTTTGTCCATCATTTCTTTCAGTTATGATAACATTGGACTCACCAGAGTAATTGCTGACATCTGGGAAGACAGAGTCATAGCTACAGGAAGTCAGAGTAAGAAACAAGTTGGGGGGTGGGTTGGGGAGGGTGGGGGTCCTGCCTGTCAGGAGCAAAGGAAAATACTGTGATGTTGTTTTAGAGCCACAGAGAGGGAGGAGTTTGGGGTGGATGGAAAGGTCCACAAAGTTTCAGTCTCATAATATCTGGATATCAGACTCCAAAATGGCACTTATTCACTTGAATGAAAATTGCTTGCCGAGCGCATAAGCCAAAAAAGTTTTCTAGCCCCCAGGTTTGCTTCCACATTGTGTGGCCCACTACATATGCACAGTACTGTTTCTCCCTCTGGCTCTGCCGGCGTGTTCCTGCCGGGCCCATAGACTATACATTGAGAAAAATAAGATTTATTTTCTAGGCTCTGAGAAAGTTTTACAATTATAAAAAACCTCCATGGTTTAAAAAGTCAAAGAGAGTAATATTGACGGAGGTGACCTGTCAACAAATTTACAGGCGTCTGTTTTAAAATGGTGATCTATGGGGAAAATGCTTTTTGGGCCACAGGGAATTTACTTTTGTTTCAGCTGCGAGTGTCCACTGGGACTGGGCATAGAGAAAGTAGTATGGACGGAGATCGTTTCTGAAATGGTGATAAACGCTCATGTGTACAAAGATCATTTTCGTTTTAAAACTAAAATGTAGTAATGTGGATGTAGCCTGACTGAGCAATTTGCAGTCCCAGATTGTAAAGTTTTTCTTTGTCCCACATTGCAACTTGCAGCTGTGATTAACTACCGCAAAGTGAATGTTTGTGAATAATCAATCAATCAATCAATCAATCATTGTCACCTGCTGAGCTGAATCAGATAGACTGCAATGCATTTAATCTTGTGATCAGTGTAGTTACTAGATTACTGTGCAAACAATTGTCTCACCAAATATATATATATTTGCTGTGTGCTAGAGCGCTTCTGCTCCTTCTAATAAATGTACATAACATTGCATAAAAAATTCTTCTGACGTTAGCAGGGGGTGGTCTTCCTTCAGGTGTCGCTATGATAAACAGTGGGAAGCTCTGTTTTTTAAATTGTTTAATGTTCATTGTGGCTGTGAACGACCGTTTAAGCCAAAAGATACTAAGTGACTCCAATTAAAATGTGACAAATCTCATAAAAGCCATGCTATGGTATGACTTTTGATGCCAACACTGTGAATGTCAATTGTTACTCTTTCTTTTTTCAGTAAAACTTTATGTAGCCTGGCGAAATTAAACCGGCACAGGATACAGATATCAGGATATCTTTTTGGGGTATTTATTCTGAACAAGAAAACTGGTGTTCAGTTGAGATAAATAATAAAAGCTTTAAAACAAAACATGCAGAATGTTCTCTGCTGAAAATGCAGTTCTCATAGAAGAAAACAAAATCAGAATTAGCTGAGGACTCTCCTCTATACACTGTAACACTCAGCCCTATTCAGCCTGCTTAAGGTATAACTCCTAGGCTCTTTACTGCATTCTGTACGGTGACAGTGTCAATAGCTCTGAACTACTGGGGCTAAACACACACTACAAGAGACTGCAAAAAGTCTGCTAATGCAAATAGTGCAACAAACAAATATGCTTAAGAGTCCGTAACTTGGCCTACTATTTCAAAAAAACTACTACAAAAATATTATTACAACAGAGTGCAAAAATAACTATAATGGCTCATCCCTATAACCCAAAGAACCAACAGATTAACAATATTACATTCACAGGTCTGGTATTCTTACAATGTATGTGTAGACCTTGAGTACTAACTTGTACATCTTTTCCAGAGCGTGATCAAGGTGATGGCGGGACACTTCAGCAATTAGATTGGGTTTCACCCAAGACTATGCTCTAGACACTATTTGAATATCTGTTACCAACAAAAACAGACACATTGATGTACCACACTTCATCATCTGTAGTTACCCCTTACTTTAAAATGTCTATCACTTGATATTTCATGCTAACAGTCACATTTTACAAGATATTTACCTTTAAAAACAGCTCATAATACCTGGAGAAAACAGTGCATGTCCACACCGCGGTAAAATAAGATGACTTCCCCTTCCCGGGTCGCTCTCTGAACCGTTCCCAATATCCTTTGTACTCGCAGGGGAGTACCCAAATTGAGACAGTGCCCTCTAGTGGCATAAATAATTACAGTCACATTTTCCCACACAGTTACATTTACATACCGAAGTTTCATTCCGAAATTATTGCAAATTCATTATTTGCCAAAAAAGACCATAGAACTATTTTAATGGCCATTGACTGACACATAGTAATGTGTTTAAAATACAGGTGGTTAAACTAGCACAGATAGCAAACATAAATGTATACTGGGCATGTAATATATTACAAACAACAAAAAATTATAGGTCAGATGATTTGTGCAAGCCAGACATTTCTGTATCTGGCCCAGTAATCACTGAGTCATTGGAATTAAACTATAATCTTATCAAACTCCTGCAGATATATTGCAGTCATTTTGTGTTACAGAGCAATAAAAATATTCCTTATTGCTCTTTTAAGTGTTAGAAGTCATGATTGGGACAATTTTGAGTGACAGAGCAAATTGTCTCTTATATTGTTGCCTTAATACAGTGAGTCTTCACACTGATCAGAACTTATCATTCTAACACTGTAAGTGTCCCAAAATCTTTCTTTTTTCACTGTGTGGTTGTTTCATTCATTTTATAAAGCCAGGACTGTCAGTGACAGATTCAAACATGCGGGAAGTCAGAGGACACAGTGTCATAGACGAGAGAGAAACATCTGTGAACAAGAGATGCTTAATATTTTTCTCTGCAGGAATGAACATTTATGTGGAGGTAGCACAAATCTATCTGACTGCCAATTGTGGAAGAATACAAGTAAAAGTCCTGCATTCAGAACCTTACTTAAGGAAAAGTATGTGGTGTAAGTATCAGCAAATTTTACTTAAAGTATCAAAAGAAGAAAGAAAAATGGGCCCTGTCAGTGTTTTTGGATTAATATTAATGGATGCAATAATGTGTATGTTGCAATTTACTGCTGTAATTGTTTAAGGCTGCACTAATCTTAACTACTTTATATGCTGTTGGGTAGCTTAATCTACAGCAATGCATAATTTTCTATAAGATCGTCATATGTTTGTAGCAGAGAGCTAATCCAAGGTTTTTTTTAAATAGTTCATTTAGTTTAAGAACACTTAATTCAGTTTATCAGAAAAATTCAGATTCAAAATTCACAATGTTGTCTTTCCAACAAAAGTGAAAATGCTTTATTTGCCTAAACACACACATGATAACATGACTTTTGTCATTCAGCATAATGGAGGACAGTGTGGTATAAATAGTAGTTACCTGATGTAACTCCAGTTCTATGAGTATATGTGAGGCCCTCTAACGGGCTTCACTATTGGTTTATCCCCTCGAGGCTCCTCCTCAGCACCTGCGAAAAAAGTCCATGCATTCACTGCCCAATCGTAGGGTAGCACTCTCCCCTATAAAACCCCAGTGCACGCATTGCTTGTCTCCCTTGAAACTCAGCAACCACAACAGGGCCAGCTGGGCTAGTGCTTAGAGGGCCACACATGTACTCATAGAACTGGAGTTACACCTGGTAACTACTATTTTTATGCCCCCCCCCCCCCCATCTTCCCGCTCAGCGGCAGGGCAAAGTGGTGCAGCACCTTCTGCACCACTGACAGCTCCAGCAGGTTGATGTGGTGGGAGCTCAGCCAAATGCCCCCCATGGTGGCCTGGTCAACCAGCCAGGGATAAGTCGATAAGTAACATCACATCCCTCCAAGCCCTCTGACGAGTCCCTTGTCTTGGCTCGGGTGCAGCCGGAGCCACGTAAAGAAGAAGATTCCTCATGTGCAGCAGCCATAGACATACCACTGAGTGGGCTACTGACATCATCCCGAGGAGTGACATGATGCTGCCCACTGGGACCGAAGCTCACTCTTCAGGCCAGCTGTAGTATTGCTATCACACGCCCCTTGGCTGTCAAATAGGAGCCCCAGGTAGGGCACCTGTTGGCTTGGCAGCAGGGCCGTCTTGCTGGGGTTGACGGCAAAGCCCAACTGCATGATGTGCTGAATGACCAGCGCTGTATGGGCTTCCACCTCCTGCCTGGATGTGGCAAGAATCAGCCAGTCATCGATGTAAGTCAGGATTCTCAAAAGCTGTCTGACCATCAGCATGCAAAAGGGCCTCTACGCAATGTAGCCCAGTCAGGTCCAAAATAGGTCTTTGGGCACCAGGAAATACGGGGAGAAGAAGCCTGTTCGCGCCTCTGAATGGGGGACTGGGGATACCACTCCCTTTCGGAGGAGTGTGACTATCACCTCCTCCAAGAGCACCCTCTCGGTGAGAGAGGTCTGAATAAAGCCACTGAAAGGAGGGAGAGCCACAAAGCCACACCCATGCCATGTGACAGTCCATGAGGGGCAGGGTGATGGGATTGGCGGGGAGAGCTAGAATGGGCCCGCCTGTTCCAACCCTCCTGAGAGCGCACAGGAGGCCTCGGCAGAAAGCTAACGATGACGTTGCAGCGCCCCCCGGCAAGCTGATCGTGGGGGACGGTGGGGAAAAACATCCATCTGGGCAACCTTCCCTCACCTTGGTCTGGCGTGCACACTCCGTGAAGAAACAACACTGACCTGTGGGATGTTTCGTCTGGAAGCCCACTCTGCTGCTTCAGTGTCGGGATATCATGTACCAGTCTCCCACCTCCCAACATTGCGGTGGTCTCCCACCCACATCCCCCGCTCGGGCCACGCACAGCGAGGAATGGCAGTGAACAGCTAGCCAACAAGACATGAATCGCTCATTGGCAGTCAATGTGGAACACCGCCCAGCTGCCATAGTGTTGTGGTAACCATTTTGTTTTAGGTGCGTGATTTCTTGCTCACACTTCTCACCTCTAACGTCACAACATGGAGGTGGTTGAGCCAATTATGCTAACTGTGCTAACGGTGCTAATGGGATTGCGCGGCTCAAACCTGAGACACGTATATACCTGTGGGGGAACCAAAGTCTGAGGGCTACGCTTCTGCGATGACATTGCACTGTCCTGCTACCGTGGGTCGGGATGGTGTCATTAGCGGTAACCACAGAGCGATGCAACTGTCCTGCACATGCCTGGCTCGTACAGTGCGCAGTTCAGAAAGCCAGTGACTAGCTAGCCAGTGAGACATATGCTGTGTCCCAAATCGCGTACTGCCGTACACTCACATGCAGTATACTGTATACACTATGTATTGACTTGTGTAGTGCGTTAATTTTGACAGGGTAGTGTCGTCCCAAATCGAATACTGCTGTTGTGCTCTTACCGGAATTGACGATAGGAACCTTGGACCGCGTCTTCTTCTTCTTCTTCTTCTTTTTTATGACGGATTGCAACCGGGCGGAGCATTATCGCTAACATTTACCGCGATTGCCACACGCCGAAATATCTGCCAGCACATTTGCTCACTTGACTTCAGTTCAATTATATTAAAAATGAATGAAAAATGAACGTGTTTTTACTTTTAGCCGTAACAATCGCAACCGCGGCCGCCATTGTCATACGTTGGTGGTCCTCCCCTTCCGCTACGTAGCCAAGATGGCGACCGTTGAGGGTGAGAAGTGTGCAGCGATCCACACTCAACTTTCTGGCCGTTTTGTGTACATCATCTGGGTACTTACAGTACACTGCATTTTGCCATACTTACCAGTGTGAACGCACTTATGCACACAAAATACTAAGTTTGAGTACGCAAGTACGCGATTTGGGACACAGCTATAAACAACCTATTAGCCACTGTGCTAATAACTGAAACATCATGGCTAACAGCGCTAACATCTGAATCAACCTGTGCATCAGAATGTGTAGTGCTAGACAGAATTCTCTCAGAGACCATACCATTTACGCGGCAAGTCAGCAGGAGCGATTGAGCAGGCCCAGGATGACCTGTGCTAGCAGAGGCCGTCCCGCTGGACCCCTCCGCAGCGGCCCTGCTGCTGGCACTGTTGCTGCTGCTGCTGCTACTGCTGCTGCTGGCGAGGGGGAGGCTCGTTAACGTTATCCATACCTACAACAGACAATACTTTATTTAACCTTACCTGATATGAAGTGTGTGGGGTTCAAGTTCTGCATGGTCCCCGTCGGCCATATCATCTTGCACGGCTAATGCAGCCTCGGCCTCTCCGCTGCATCTCTTTATCTGTATACTCTGGCTCGAATAAATATGGCTGAATATCCAAGTCACCCAAAACACCCCTGTAAATGCATCCTTCCATAGCTGGTTTACAAGCGAAGAGAACAAGTTTTGTGCGGAAGAACAACACATCTTGCAGCAAGAGAACTCAGCTTTCTCTGTCAATATAGCACTCACTGAGGAATTTATTGCTTCAATTGACTACATTTATCATCAACACTGAGTGGACATACACATGGCAGGTGGCGATTTTCAACATAAGAGCAAAAATAGATTAATTTCATATAATTGTTTAACATCATTTCATATAATTGTTTTTAATATTTTAATATATCCCAGGACAGAAAAATGTACACATCGTCTTTGACCCATAAAGTTACATAAAATAGAAATACTCAAGTAAAGTACAAGTACCTTGAATATGTACTTAAGTACAGTACTTGAGTAAATGTACATTCTACTAAATGTACATACTATTGCTGGCTCCAGAAAGCTATAAACCCTCTGCAAGCCTGCAGTTCTCCTTCTGTCTGTTTAGGGTAACATAACATGACATATCCTCTAGATTGGCTGCTGATTCACTCCTAGTTAAGTGATGGCCTTAAGCGACTTCACTGGTAATCCTCAGCTCCTCTCGACCTGGGTTCTATCCATCAACACACATCCATTGTCTGAGTCCCATCAAACTGAGCTGGACACAATTATTCTTCAAAATTGGAGACTTTCTTCATCCTGAGAGCTCCCGCGGTCACCATATCAACCCAGAAAAGAAACGTAATAACATGTGCTGGTCCGAGGGGAATGGGGGGCAACCGGTTATAGCGACTCCCTCCTTCCCTTAGCTCAAACCTGCTACCTCACTTACCTACTGTACAAGCCAACCATGGCTCACCAATGACATTTTACAGCAATATCTGTTTGGGGATCTGAAAATCCCTCATGTGTAATTGTAAAACATCCAGCAACAAGCCTGCTGCAATATAACTTTTTTTTGTCATCAGTGTTGATATGATAAAAATGAAATCATGCTAAGGAGAGTAATGGACTCCCCTCCCTAGATTAATTTCCTGTAACTTGTTAATTAATATGGCTTTACTAATAAACTTTTCTCTTTGGCTGCCTTCCCAAACAGGGTTGACCACAATCAGTCAGAGGAATGCATTACCACAACACAGATTGGCAGTCATTCATTAGTCACTAATCATTGTGAGTAAAACCGCTGTGGAGGCCCTCCATTATGAGAATATAAATCTCCTATATTAATACGGCAGAGCAAAATGGCTTATTGGCTAACTGAAAGGTCAGCTTGGAGTCAAAGTCACGTCCACTAACCCCTGAGTGAACAATTAGATGTGAACATTAGCATAATACAAAATATATTGGAGGATGGCAGCTGACACTGACAAGACCCCTTTCACATGTGATCAGTAACCTTCAACACATAACCTTCTAATGGGATATTCAGAGTTAAAACGTAACAGCTACTTGTCATTTAGGGAGGTACTTAATTAAAAAGTAATTATTATTTACTGGTTTTGTGCCATGTAGCATCTCATCGACAATTAAAGGAAAACTACAATTTATTTTCGTAGTTCTGGCTATTGGTTCTAGGAGAAGGAATCAAGATATTGCTGCCTTTAATGCCCTGCTAAAGGGAGACATGATGGAAATTCATAGAGGATAATTGTGGTTTATTCCGATTCGGATCCTATTTACACACTTTTGTGCATGATTTTTATCAGTTTGACAACATTGTACTCACCAAAGTATTGCTAGGATCTTGGAATGTGGCAACATCACTAGAAATAGGTCCATCAGAGCAAAAAACACAAGCAGTCAGACAATCGAACAGGTTGTTATCAAGCCAACAGATTAGCTATGTTACCACTTTATTCAATTCAATTCAATTCAATTCAGTTTTATTTATATAGCGCCATATCATAACAAAGTTATCTCAGGGCACTTTTTCGAGTAGAGCAAGTCTAGACCGACTCTTTATATTTACAGAGACCCAACAGTTCCCACCATGAGCAAGCACTAGGCGACAGTGGCAAGGAAAAACTCCCTTTTAACAGGTAGAAACCTTGAGCAGAACCAGGCTCTGGGTGGGCGGTCATCTGCCTCGACCGGGTTGGGTTGAAGGGCGAGGGGGGGGGGGGCAGGAGGAAAGAGAACATACAGCAGCACAGTACAGTTTCACACAGAGATGCAACGCATTGGTTGCGGTAATGGTATGGATGTTAACACCAACAGAAACAACACTAAGAGCAACATTATAGCAGCAACACTAATAATAATAGCAACAGCAACTGCAGCAGCGGGTGCAGAGGAGGAGCACGGGGGCAGCAGGCGGCCGCAACCATAGATCCAGACTCTACAGCTCCGGAGGCAGAAACACCTGCAGAAAGCAACAGAAGGAGAGAGAAAAGGGAGAGAAAGCACACAACTACGGGAAGAAGTTGAATTAGTAACAAGCATTGATGGGATATGAGGGCGTACAGATGGAGAGGAAGAGGAGGAGAGAGGAGCTCAGTGCATCATGGGAAGTCCCCCGGGCAGTCTAGGCCTATAGCAGCATAACTACGGGGGGGCTCAGGGGTCACCTGAGTCAGCCCTACTATAAGCTTTATCAAAGAGGAAAGTCTTAAGCCCACTCTTAAATGTGAGGAGGTTGTCCGCCTCCCGTACACAAACTGGGATCTGGTTCCACAGGAGAGGAGCTTGATAGCTGAAGGCTCTGGCTCCCATTCTACTTTTGGAGACTCTAGGAACCACAAGGAACCCTGCATTCTGGGAGCGCAGTGCTCTAGTGGGGTAATAGGGTACTATGAGCTCTTTAAGATATGATGATGCCTGACCATTTAGGGCTTTGAAGGTAAGGAGAAGGATTTTAAATTCTATTCTGGATTTTACAGGGAGCTAGTGTAGAGAAGATAATATTGGAGAGATATGATCTCTTTTCCTGGTTCTTGTCAGTAAACGTGCCGCAGCATTCTGGATCAGCTGGAGAGTCTTAAGGGACTTATTGGGGCAGCCTGATAATAGAGTTGCAATAATCCAGCCTAGACGTAACAAATGCATGGACTAGTTTTTCTGCATCTGTTTGAGACAGGATGTGCCTGATTTTTGCAATGTTACGTAAATGAAAAAAGGCAGTTCTTGAACTTTGTTTTATGTGGGAGTTAAAGGACATATCCTGATCAAAGATAACTCCAAGATTCCTTACGGTGTCGCTGGAGGCCAGGGCAATGCCATCTAGAGAAACTATATCTTTAGATAATGTGTTTCGAAGGTGTTCGGGGCCAAGTACAATAACTTCGGTTTTGTCTGAGTTTAACATCAGAAAATTGCAGGTCATCCAGGTTTTTATGTCCTTCAGGCATGCTTGAAGTTTAGCTAATTGATTAGTTTCATCTGGCTTGATCGATAAATATAATTGGGTATCATCTGCATAACAATAAACATTTATGGAGCGCTTCCTAATAATATTGCCCAAAGGAAGCACATACAAGGTAAACAGAATTGGTCCAAGCACAGAACCTTGTGGAACTCCGTGACTAACTTTGGTGTGCATATAGGATTCATCATTAACATGTACAAACTGATATCGATCTGATAAATAGGATTTAAACCAGCTTAGTGCGGTGCCTTTAATGCCAATTAAATGTTCTAGTCTCTGTAATAGAATGTGATGGTCAATGGTATCAAATGCGGCACTAAGATCTAGTAAGACAAGTACAGAGACAAGTCCTTTGTCAGATGCAATTAGAAGGTCATTTGTAACTTTCACTAGTGCTGTCTCTGTGCTATGATGCACTCTAAATCCTGACTGAAAATCCTCAAACAGCTTATTGTTGTGTAGAAAGTCACACAACTGATTGCACTGCTTTCTCAAGGATCTTAGAGAGAAAAGGAGGGTTAGATATAGGTCTATAATTTGACAAAACCCCTGGATCAAGAGTGGGCTTTTTAAGAAGAGGTTTAATTACAGCTACTTTAAAGGACTGTGGCACATAGCCTTTTAATAAGGACAGATTGATCATATCCAGTAAAGAAATGCTAACTAAGGGTAAAATTTCTTTATGATCATGATGGGATGTCCATCATGACCACATTGAGATACTATTTGACCACTTTGCTCACACACATTTACAGTAACATTTAACCAAGCCAAGTGTGAGTTCGCAAAGGCACACATAAGCACACATAAACATTTAATAAATGGTTCATTACACATAATGTCGATGTTGTGTTTATTAATGTACAGTATTTGTCAACAATTATAACTTCTCCTATGAAGACATTTAATATTATTACAACTGTGTTTGACTATATTATCATTTATTTTCTTTTTATACAGCAGCCTCCACTTATGGGTGTCCACAGGAGGTGTTATAGCTGTTGTCAAATACATTATATAAATATATATTATATAAACACATATCTGCTTACAACTACATTATAGTGTGTTAGAAATAATTTTTCTACTGTTGTTGCACCCCTCACAGACCTGTTGAAGACTACGACCAAATATGTTTGGTCTCCATAGTGCCAAAGGGCTTCTGAGTGTTAAAGAATGTTAAAGCTGTTATTTGTAATTCTCTTGTTTTGGCAGCTCCACAGTGATACAAGTTATGTGGGCATGTGTCCTGTGCTGTTACAGTCTGACGATTTAGGTGTTGAAAAGCCACTTCCTTTTCAAAGAAATTCAGCAAACATCAGCTGAACTCTTCATTTGTCGAAAAGGAAACACTAGCTTTATTGTTAGCTCTATGCCTGCAGGTGACCACAACTGATTAACCTTTCTTAGTTCCCTGCATTGTCCTAACCAGAGGCTGGGATCTGTTGCTCCACTCTTATAACCTGGACATTCGCCACATCAAAGGGCAGGACAGTGTGATGGTTGGACACATTGTCTCAGGCTTCCTTGCAGTAAAGCCTCCTGTGTACACTTATTTGCTTGCTGCTTTGTTCCCATCTTCCTTGTCCTCTCTCTTTCTCTTAGTGTGTGTGTGTGTGTGTGTGTGTGTGTGTGTGTGTGTGTGTGTGTGTGTGTGTGTGTGTGTGTGTGTGTGTTGCAGGTCCTTGGCTGGATGGAGCTGAGCTAGGGTCAGTGTTCCTGGAAGCTATTTAAGCCCTCCTGCTCAGATGCTAATGTGCCGATTTCTTTACCACGCACCAAGCCTTGTACATTTTGCATTGTCCTTGCACCTCACATCAGCCACTGCACTCATACACTTTCATACATTACTGATATTGACCTCCACACCTAATTACATTTGTTATTATGACAAATGTCAGTTCATTCTTGACAATTTTTGCATGAGTGAGACTGCAGCATGAGAGAGACTGCAGAGTATCATGTAACTCTATATACACCACAGGTCTAACCGGCTGTTTCAGAATGTACACACTGAGCTTGTTCAAACAAAACTTCTACACACACCACACACATTTGTACTTCTGTACTTGTGAGGAACCTCAATAACATAATCCACAACCTAATCCTGATTCTAACCTTAACCCTAAAACCAAGTCTTAACCCTTAAACAGCCCTTTGAAGTGAGGACCAAACAAAATGTCCTTTGTGTGTGTGTGTGTGTGTGTGTGTGTGTGTTCTTGTAACTGTGAGAACCAGTTTTAGAGTCATGAGCAAACATGTCCTCTAACCTAACAGGACACATTGGTATAACTGCTTGGTGGACCCACTGAACACAACTGTTTTAAATGATCTAATGAAACAATATGTCACTGAGGTGGTGTTCACGTGTTTGTACATCTCCACTGTGCACACAGTCCAGAAACCACACAGAAAGGACACAAGGTCGCTTTACAAGACAGTTTAGGTAATAACGCAGGACCCAGCTTAGTCGATATTGTATTTTCCAGGAGCAAATTCCATAACACATTTGCAGTTAATCTAATCATGTAACACCAATCGCCACACAGTGAATATGGAGCTTTTGAGGCCTCTGGGGGTCTGGGAAGTTGCCCACTTCACTCAGTTGGTGATCCAGCCTCTAATGACTAAAAACAGATGTCTGTTTCTGAGCGTTTTCTGCATTTCAGTATCCTCCTTTCAGCAACAAGAAAAAGTGTCGATATCAACAAGTAAAAATCCAGAGCTTATTTTTTATGGGCTCTGACATTTAAAAACTGTTACCATCCTGTATTTGCCACAAATGAGAATTACAGGATAATAGCACATTGACATTAATTTCTCAATATTATCCAGTCAGTTGCTTTAAAAACATTATCATTAGGTAACTTTACTGTATGTAGCTCAATGAGGTTACACGACAAATGTTGTGTAACAGTATGACAAGTAGAGAAGCTTCATAAAGTCAGCAAACTGACTCAGTAATGTCAGTTACACAGTAATACCTATCTAAAGTTAGCCAGGATTAGCTAACATTAGCCACTTAAGCTACTGGTCATACCAGACTAGGCTGTATCTGAGTGTATTTAATTGAGAAACGGTGCATTTTATTGCTTTCTGTTGATCAACTTATCAGTTTATTGACTGTTTCAGTTCATCTGAAAAATTAATGTACCCACTTTTGATCTGCAGGGCTTTTCATGACTGGTGTAAACCAAAGGGTGAAGTGTCCAAGACTTAAAAAGAAAACCTCAGTACTGACAGGCGATAAAGCTGTAAACCTATGGAGCCCCAAAACTGACAATAGGCAGAAACATGTTGTAAGACAAGTCAAAAAATCTAAGTGATTACATCAGTAAATAATACAGTTAGTTATATAATTAAAATGGAGAGCAAAATAACAGTGAAACACAAAACTTTATACTTTCCCCAATCAGTTGGTAGAAAAGACAAATAACTAAACAAAAGGATAACTAAGGTGCAGAGAAATAACATGATCTAGTGAAAAAGAAATAGAAGAGCAAAATAAAGTTTTTCTTACTAATTTTACCAACTGATTGGAGGTTATAGGAAATTAAGTTTTTTTTTTGCACTCCATTAAATTAATTATCTAACGGTATTATTTATTGAAGTTTTCCGTTATATTTCTGCCTTTTGTCTTTTTTGGGGCTCCATAGAAATAACAGAAACTGAGAAATAGATTTGAATGGAAAAACCATCCATATCCATTAAAACTGACCAGTGTTTAAAGATGTCAGATACAGCTCTATAAAAAACACAACACCTCCAACTGTGACACATATTTAATACTCAGTGTATAAACTTTGACCAGTGGTGTGAAAAATACTGCACATCTCCATTGTAGAACATCAAATTACAGCAAACTTCAGACCAGAATAATTAACAAACCAAAACACACCAGGTTGATCCTGTTGACAATATTAGGGTTTTTACATGTTTACACCACTAACTACAAATACTGTATGAAGTGAAAATGGAATACAACATCATCACAAGCTATGGTCTCAAAAATGAAAGGATAATTTCAGTTTATTACAACTTGGTGCTTATTTTCATATATTGTCCATCATTTCTATCAGTACTTATAACATTGTACTCACCAAGTTAAAGGAATATATTGAGATTTTAGGAAATGCACTTATTCACATTCTTGCTGAGAGTTAGAGGAAAAGATTGACAATACTTTAATAGCTTTCTCCATTTTGGACTCTCTGGTTCTCTCCACACTGTCAAGATAGCTTGCTATTGGTCAATGAAACAAATTTGCTTGTCAAAATAGCTCAGATTTACTTTTACTACTTGCAGTGATTCCACTGAAATGGGTTTCGGTCCGACCTTTTGTGGATATACTGCAATCTGGGCTGACTGGGCCCTTATGCTGGAAGACTCCTTGAAGGCTGATGTTACGCTAATAGCTGAGCTAGTGGAGCTAGCCGTGTCCCTCATTAGTGTTGGAATATTACAATAAATAACTAGGTGTTAAATACCCAATAGGCCACTGATTTGACCATCAATGCTAGCTACACCACTGATTTTCCCTGATGAGTCAGAGTCAAAAGCATTTAAAACTGCAGTCTGTTGTGCTCGTTTCCTACTCTGTGTACTTTGGCAGTTCATTAAAAAAAGTGTGGAACATAGCAATCCCACAGTAATACACCGTGGAATATTGCTGTACAAGACGGCTCTTTTTTTCCATCCCGTCTCTACCCGTTTGTCATTATTCATAACATGTGGCCAATTTAATAATAATAATAATAATAATGCTTATAATCAGTTATTTTTATATGAGCTCTTTGTGACACCAGAAAACATAAATGTACACGAGAAGCATTAAAGTGCAGCATGACCCTGACCCATGTGGGTCCTGATGATGTGCTAATGATGCAGGATGACAGTTGCCAAAACTGTCCAATTAATGAGTTCCCTGTCAGCGTGTGTAACTTCAGAGCTAAAAGGCAACAATGTACATTTTTTTCCCTTGGTTTGAACCATGTCCCCTTGCAGTAATACGAACAGAACTACAGGTTCGTATTACTGCAAGGGGACATGTCAGTGTCAAGAATCAGTATATGCCTGTGGGAGTTATCTGCCAGTGGAACATGAGTGGCATATCAATAGCCACTTTTTGATCTTGGATGTGCTGTGGTCAGGCCAAACTCAGGTTTAAACATTGTTTGTGTTTATGATCCAGATGGCCAGCAAACAGCTGTTCAGTCCAGTGGTCAGTAAATCATCAGGTTTCAAAACTCACCAAAAAAAAAAAATCCTCAAAAATCAGTTGAGGTTTTTAAACAGAGGAGTCAGACTGATCTCCATGAAACCGATGCAGCGATTTGTGTTTGAGGAACGCAGCAATTGACGACGACCTTTTGACCCTCGTCGTGCCTGAAACGGTCAACGGCCTCTCTCCCACGGAAGCAATGGAGAGGTGATGCCGCCGACGGCGGCGGGGCGGCTGCTGCTGCTCCTGTTTCCAGCTGGGTTCTACTCTCCCAACTCCTCCCTGTCCTGCCTCGGAAGCCCGCGATGGAGCTCCCAGCAGATGGAAGACATCTGGCGGCGCAGTGCGGCTCAGGTACTGCCAGGGCCTCTTTCCCGCCGTGTCCCTCAACCTCACGTCAGCGTTAAACTTATTAACCAGCAACTGCATTATGTTCTTGTTGCTGTGGATGGCGGCAATGTGGAGAGGCGTGTGGCCACATGTTGACCTGGCGTTTATGTCAAAGGTCAAACCAGCCTTTTGAACACCATACCTGAAACCCCAGCCAGAGAGAGCAGATCAGTGCCTGGTCACATAAAGTATCTTTAATTATATTTGCTTTTGACATCCTTCGAAATAAATGAGTAAATGAGTTTCACAAACTAATTTAGTCAATATTCAATATTATATAAGTGCATTTTGTTAGTTTTTTGCTGTACAATGAAAATATTTAGCAATCAAAAGAAAACAGGGAAATTTTGACAGCAATTCCTCACTGTTAAAGTGTTGGCAGTTCTTTTTTAGCTACGTTAGTATGTTGGTCCATTGGTGACAGTGAAATATCTCACCAGTCACTGGCTGGATTGTCGAGACATTAGGCACAGACAATGAATTTGGTGATCTCACTTTACTTCTAGTGCAACCAGCAGGACAACAGTTCCACCTGTCAGCTTCAGCTCTACTTTGAGATTAATGTAGGTAATAGTGACACTAGAGGAAATATCAGGAGGTCAGAAAAGTCATTAGAGATCATGCTCTGGGGAACATGAAAATCCACACCACATTTCATGAAACTTTGACCAACAGTGACATATCTCACTCTGGACTGAACTGTTGAATGGATCAAGGAACAGACCATAGCATCCTCAGGGTGCTAGTGGGGCTGAAATACCCCCAAATTCAACTCTAAGACGCATGCAGAAACAAAATCAGAGACTCATTCAGAAACATTTCTGAAGCTGGTTTTTAAAGTGAAACAACTTTCAGAATGCTACGTAAACCAGATCTTCCGGTTTTTCAGGGTGTAAACCTGACAAAGCTAATAGCATACCATAAGGTGTTGAGGACTCTGTGGTCACCGTGTTTGGCAATCCAGTGCAGCACAGTGAAGCCGGAGATGAAGTCTCGTCTATTGAGCAGGGATGAGTCCTCTCTGAACAGGGAGTAGATGTCGGGCCAGGCACCCGCCGCCGCATTCACCAGCCAGGCGTGCTCCCTGGGCTCCAGAGGAACCAGTGACTGATGACAGGAACAAACATCAACTTAATCAATGTCCCTCCTAGGAATCAATTGGGTGTTATCCTTTCATTTTAAAAAAGACTTAATGTTTGAGGTCTGTTAGCAAGAAATCTCAAAACATTAAAACCAGAAATTATTTGTCTTTGCTAGCTGTCAATCTCACTGTGCATCATAACTCAAGAGGGCTGAGTTTTGTTTGAATTTTCTCTACACTGGTGCCAACACAATATCTGAGTGCAGACGTTCAGAAGGGACAAAAACATATAAACACAGGTGGACAGTAATCAGTACTGGTATTTAAATGGACAGAACCAATTCCATATTAATCCATTTTAATTACTCCTAATTTACAAATCAAGTTAGTTAGTTTTGACCCCCTTACCAGCCAAACTACCAATCCAAGAGTGTTCCATAGGTTTGAATGGAACATTTAAAAAGAAACAAAACTGTACCATCTGTAAGTCTCACCTTCCTACTGGGGTCTTCATGATGAGCAGTGGAGGAGGCGGCGACGGGGAGGCTCCTCCTCCCTCCTCTCCCCTCCACCCCCTCCACCAGGTCAGCGAGGCTGTGGCAGCGAGGTGGCGTGGAACATGATGACAGCGAGGAGGACGACAGGTCATAGCGAAGGCTGAGTGAGGAGGAGATCAGGTGGAGGCGGTTCAGCCGGGCTGCCTCACTTCCTCCTCCTCCTCTTGCCTCCTCTTGGAGGAGCTGGTCGAGGTCGGCTCCCAGGCTGCGGCACATCCTGCTCCTCAACTGGCTGCTCAGTCGCCTGGCGACTGCTGGGCGCTGCCGCACAGGCGGTGTAGAGGTAGAGCCCTCGCTTGACTCTGCCTCCTCATGGTCGTCATAAAGATGACCTGTGGGGTGGAGTAAAAGGTGTAGTATGCTTTAAACAAGCTAGGTCCTACGGCATGTAATCGCAACACATGTTAAGGTAAAAGCGGTAAAGCTGTTCCAAATGGCCACAATCGAAGGCGGGGCGAAAAGCCTACCATCATAGAGAGACAGGATGGATTGTACAAATGTGACTAATGGCGGACACTTTCAGACAGTCCCTTCTCCTTTAAATTCCCTAGGTCCGGTGCCATGTGTGCAGGAGCCAGCAGCCAGCAACAGTTGTTGCAACAGTCTTTTCCTGCTTGTTTGTAAATTATTCTTATTTATAGTTTGTTTTTAGCTTAGATGTATGTGCAGTTAGTTAGTTTAGTAAGCTAGTCCCACGATGTGGTGGAAAGTTTTCACCGTGTTCTTTGTTGTGGGAACAATTTGATTTAACCGTGTCTCCGTCCTCACACAACAATACAGCATTGATGAAGCCATTGTTTACAACAGAGGTCCGTTGTTGTTGTTTTGACCGAGCGTGTTACCGAGGGAGTGACCTGAAATCCCCAAGGAGCTGAGGAGGAGGAGGTACAGGGGATGTAGGGCAGGAGCGAAACACCAGGCAAAGAAAAGGAGATACAAGCCATATCTGCTTTACCTGCTGTATGCCAATGTTAAGGAGGCTCTCCCTCCCCTAAGAAGATCAGACCAACTGTTAATTTTTTCGGCATATTCACATATTCACACATTTTCAGTGTGTATATTTTGGATTTGCACCTTACTGTTAACTAGTTTATATTTATATTATGATACTTACTATTGACCTGTTACATTTCTGGCATTGTGTACATTTGGTTTCTGCACCTTACAGATAATCTTTATACTTATATTTTGTTTATTACACTCTATATTTTGCACTCCTTCCTACTTTGTACTGCAACTACTGCACAATAATTTCCCACAGGACAAATAAAGTACTATCCTATCTTAAAAAATCAAAGGCATTCATAGTGTTGCACTCAGTTATACACACAAAAAGAAATTGAAGAATGAAAAAGAGTGCTTGAAAGAGAAGTTCAAACCCTTTCTTATTTTCATTCCTCTGCACAACTGGCTTTGCTGCATGAATTGGGCGTGTATGGTCTGTTGGTTTTGTAAGTTACAAAAATTGTCAGACGCAGCCACTCCTAACTGCGACGTTGGAAAGGAATGGGGAGAGAGGGTTTCAGAAGATGTATCACTCTGTTGGAGTTATTGAACTACAGAAACACAATTGTACAATGGTGTTACAAAGTGGAGTTTCTTACCTCACAAAGGATCAGTTTCTTACCTCTGAGTCAGACGTTAGTTTGCTAGTTAGTTACAGGTCAACCTTGACATTCCCCTTCAAGCCCAACAAAATGCGTGTCCATGTTTGGTGTGTCATTTGGTGAGAGGGGCTTAGCGGAGTGATATGAAGCAGCAGAGAGAGAGGCGGAAGGTTTTGCATTGTGTATGTTCAAATTGCCTACTTCAGCTTTAAATGGTAGCTTTTGTGTTAGCGTGCGTAAGCAAATATATGCTGACATGCATATAGCTTATCAGACTGAACTGCCACTTCAATTCATTATTCACTCATCGTGTTCAAGTTAGTCATTTTGAGAGGAGGGGTTATTTCCAAATAAATCAGTAGCAAGTGACGCCATCCCACCAATATCATTTTCAGTCGACGCCCTGGTAACGGTTGCTAGGACCTGTTAGCTTAATTACTTTTACATCAGTCCAAGAAATATTTATTGAAGAGTTATTTCTGTCGACTTCCAACAACCTACACAGCTGTTTTCATTTCATCCATGCTTGTTGCCATATTTATGTCCATTCATCTGTTTCATAGCTAGCTATGTAGGAAAATGATGTCCCCATTTTTAATCCTGCCTACAAAGTTCTGATTGGTCCACTGTTTCTCCAGTCAGGAAAGCAGCTGTCAATAAGCACAACACCAGACCTATTTGAATCACTGATAAATGAGAGATCTGGGCAGCAAGGTGATGTCTTTAAATATCTTGTTTTGTCTGGCCCACAGTCCAAAACCCAAACCCATAGAGTTTACAATGATATAAAACAGAGAAAAGCCAGCAAATTGTCACACTGGAGCTAGAACCAGAAAGTGTTTGGCATTTTTGTTTGATAAATGATAAATCAATTATCAAATTGTTGATATATTTTCTGTCGATCAACTAATTGATTAATTGACTAATAGTATGACCACAAAAAACTGTTAATAGTTCATATTTCCAGGCTGTATTTGACAAAAATAATTATTGTCCCTCTGAAGAAGTTCAGTCATGCAGAAAGATCTCTTCAAATCTAAAGCTTATTAAAGATTGAACATGTTGATATTTTCATAAGCACAGAGATGTGACCTGTCAGATGTAATATTCCACTAACAGCTGATGACTAACTGCCCCTTCATTATAAAAGATCATAACAAAAAACACCTCATCAACTAAATGTTCTTAGTTGATCAGTGAACCTCTTAAGTCCTACAAACTTTAGCTCTGACCTGTGGAGAGGTTCCATGGCAACACACGGGCTGTAGAGTCCTGGTTGTCGTGGAGATGGTCGGTGGAGTGATGGAATGGAGACAAATGAGCTGTGGGCTCCTGGTCGTCATGGAGATGGCCTGTAGAGTGATGCCAAGGCGCCATGGATTTACTGTCGGCACGATGTGTCACAGACTCAGCCCTTTGGGCTCGCTGGAGTACTTCCTGGATTTTAGACCCACCCCCAGTCTTATCTGTTGACACAGCAGAGTTAAAACAGACAAGCTGCAACTTTTTATACTCTTGTCTGTTTTCTGCTCTCTACAGCTATAATGCAACATTGATTTGCCTTAAAGCTTTTCCATTTGCTGTTCTTCAGGTGGAAAAATGTTTGATGTTAGCTCCGCCCACACTATTTGATTGCCAGGTGAAGCAAAGGCCAGTACAGGAACACCAGAGAGGTGAGTATCAAGAAAAATGAGAGAAAACCACACATTTTGAAAACAACATGTCACCCAGTGCGACTGTGTGGCTCACTGATATGTTTTTAAACATTTTGGACAACAATGGAGATCTATGGCACAGTGGAATAAGATATATCAGGCTGTGGAGGAACAAAACTTGTTAGCAGGATACATTCATTGTCAGTTGGGATCTTTTCATGAGATTTGTTGACAATAGGAATATCACCAGACTTATCCTTTAATCTTAACATACAGACTACCATAGGCCTACCTGTTCTGGCCTGTAGATCTTCGTAGCTGCTGTTCCACCCCGATCCTCTGGGGGAGCCAGACGATGGCCCGTCTCTGCTGGAAAGGCCAGCATCAGATGAGGGGGAGAAGATGCTGCTGTGGCTAGACGACAGCCTCTCCCTTTGGCTTTGATTGGGCCATTGCCCGTGCTCCAGTTGGACACCTGCAGACTGCGAGTATCGATGGTCTGTGTGGATATCGCGGTGAGGCACCACCTCTTTAGTGTGGTCTGGGGACAGCATGCAGAGCTCTGCCTCTAAAGGCAGGCTGCGTCTGGTGGATGTTGACTCCCTCGGAGAAGACCCAGGCCCTGGCCCGGCCTGCTGTCCTCTCAGCCCCACCACAGACTCCACGCTCCAGCCTGGGCCACCAGGGGGCATCGTTTCCCCTTCCACATCCTGGATGTAAATCTTTGGGAGCTTCCTTTCTGATGAAGAGGAGGAGGAAGAGGAGGAGATGACAGAGGGAGGTGCAGATGGGTCAGTGATGCACGGCGAGGAGGCGAAGGTGGCCCTCCCCATGTCTCCAAGAGGAGCACTCAGGGGCCCCGCTACTCCTGCTGAACCTCGCCTCATTGGAACCTCTTCCTCCTCATCTTCATCGCAAGAGATGGCAGACTTGTAGCTCTGCCTGTGTCTGATGCGCCGCGGGGCGACCTGTGGGTGAAGACAGACATGATGAAGAGGAGGCTCCTCATGAAGACCTCCCTCATGCGGCAGACAGGCCTCCCTCTCTCTGAGGGTTTCTGGGACTGGGACCTGTTGGCTGGTTTCTTCATATCTGACCGCAGGAAGCACTGGTCTAATCCCAGACGGCAGGCTAAAACCAACCCTATGCTGTCCCACTTTAGTGCACTGATCTCGGGCAGGAGGCAGACTGGGGAACCTCAGTTCTGTTTTCTCTGAGATCTGACTCACCAAATGAGCTGTTGCTGGTCTAGCAGAAAGTTCAGGTGTGCTCATTTCATGTTGCGGTTTCAAGTTAAAATTTGTTTCCACGTTGTTGTTGTTGTTGTTGTTGTTCAGCATGATCCCAGCCGCAGGTAGGATTGTTTTTCTAGCGGTTACTCCTGGCAGGGCGGGTGTTGTCACCTCCCTCAGGTGTGGTTTCTGACGAGGCTTCTCTATGCTTCCATCCGGGCTCAGTATGGCGTTCTGCGGGGAGTGCTCGGTGTTCTTCCCGGCGGGGAATCGCGGCATCTCGGAGGAGAGCCCCTCACCGCCGCCGGGGACATGTCCTCTGAATTGTTTTCTGAGAACGACGTAAGATACGCCGTCGACCTGTCTGACGGTGGCTACGGAGTTGACAAACTTCTTGAAGAGCTCGCGGTTCCGGGCCCGGTCCACATGGTCCTGGAGGAAGTTTCTGAAGTTGAGAAGCAGATCCGAGTTTTTCACCGAGCCTCCGCTTCTCTGGAGGAAATGTAACACCGTGTCCTGAGTGAAATCTGTGGCCATTCTGGTCTGGATTTTATCTACTTTCTGTCTCTCTCTCCCTCCCTGCTGGTCTCAAAGGTCGGAGAGTTGTTTCTGTTAGACAGAAGTAAAACTACGCCCACCTCAGGTAGGCTAGCCTATGTAAGCCCAGCCTCACCTACTGCATTCCTGCAGGTAACCCGGATGTAACTGAATGATGAATAAAAAAAACAATTTTACTGTTCCTGTTACACTTTGACTGGTAGGGTACAGGACCTTAATGTACATATACATACACACACACACACACACACACACATATATATAATTTTCCAATAATTGCATATATATCCTATGATGAATATAAATCAAACATTTTTCTTTTGTGAGCTTTTTTGTAAAGCCTACATTTCAGACACAAACGCTTTTGCAAGTTTCTCTGCAAATAACCCTTAGTTCCCTTAAAAAGGCATTTTCAAATTCCACCACATAATACATAATTGTGGAGCATCAGATGCCTGCTAATCAAACGTGTTTTTTCTTTAATAATGTTTAATATTGTTCATTACATGGCAAGACTGCAATACTGGAAGTGATCCCTGTTGACATCCATACTGGCTAAATATTCTTTTGGTTAGGCAAGGAAATATAACTGCACATTGGCTTAATGGGGACATACCTTCCACAGGACAATGGGCAAGCAGATTAAAAGAAGTGTATGAACTGGAAAACAAATTCTTATATATAGACTGAAAATAGAGACAAAAACATTTGAAAAAAGTGGCAATTTCTTAGGCCTATGAAATTAAGTGAAAACCAAAAATAAATGTTTATTTTATGTTAAGTAAAAAGGCAACTCATACCTATTGTGAATCCTTTATTATTTACTCACCTTTTATGTCTTTTTAAAATGGATTTCCTTTTGTTACTCTTCCATTTTCTCTGTTTTTTCTTTCGCTTCTTTCTGTTTTATCCCTGCAACTACATTTAAATTAATTTAACTTCTATCTTATATGAGCAATAAAAATATATAAAATAAAAACTCTTCCATTAGATGTATCTCAACTGAACGATGAGTTTGGATGAGTTTTTGACAGCTAGTAGCACAATGGAGTAAAGGTTTTATGAGTGGGTCCCCATTTTGTTTGTAACGGGCTCGTTAATATTGTATCAGATTTGAGACATCCAGATAGCAAGCAATTTACCAATAAATAGAAAAGAGTATTATTCTGGTCAGCTGAGAAGAAACTATGTTACAAGAATACAAAAGTGATGACACAGGGAACAAGGAAAATATACTTGTCTTATTCAATTCCACCTGAAGCCAAACTGAAGAGCGCTGAGACTGAACAATACATGGGCCGTAAAACCAAAACTATGAGCTAAAAGAGGCAAAAACGTTCCGTAGAGCTGCAGAGTTGGTGTGAATTATCTGTGGGTTCAGAACTACCACCTGTTCAACAAGTCAAGTTTTATGATCTGGCTTAGGCTACATTTCACAACCTACTGATGCTATTGTTTTTCGTCGGAGCACAGTCTCCTCACATTACACAGAACCGTTTGATCCATTCTAAATATTAAAAATATTGATGAAGGCGTGTGGCCACAGAATACTCATGTAGCACCATTTAAGTTGATATGTTGAACTTGCTTATTTACACATCCAGCAGACACAGAACAACATTAACATTAATTTGGAGTCGTGTTTGCAGCCACCTGATGAATGTAAGTACAATATTTACTTGTATTTTTGACACCATTTTTGGTCTCCAGCATCTCCTGAGGGAAATATCTGTCTCTTTAGCTGCTAAATGCTCTACTATGTTTACCAGCTAAGTGCTAACTTTGTCTCTCTGCTGTTTGGTGCTGGGCAGGTAGTGTACAGGCGGCTTTTTCGGCTGAAAATGACGTTATGAGAGTGGTGAGAATGAACCAAACCAGTGTAGTTGTGGGCTGGAAAATCAAAACAGTGAGCTGAAAGATGCTTTAAACTCAGTAGTAAAAATTTTCTGTAGGTTTGTCACTATGAGCGACCACTCTTACATTACACACTGTCATTTGATCAATTTTTATTATGAAAATATTGATTATAGCTGCTTTATCTATTGTTTCTTTGTTGTTAAAGATAGCTGTTAAAATGTTCTGCAGTTTAATGGCGTGATCACACTACACAATATCAGCCTGTTAATGGCCAGACAGTTGCTTGTTTTATCCCATGTAATGTGTCATAGTAGAAATATTTATTTAAATGTGTGTATGTGTGTGTCTGTCTGTATGCAGGATAACTTAAAGAGGACACAAAGTCATTTACAAATTACATTTATTTTGCAAAAACAGGAGCTGTTTTTTAATCGTAATTCATTTGAATTTCATTCAACGATAAACAAAAAAATGTTCAGAGATATTCTGTTGTGCCTCTGCAGATAACAAGAATGAACAAACAGACAACAATCAACAGTAAAATCTGGGTTATTGATGAGGACATAAGGCAGATTGTGTGCTGCAATGTTTGGAGAACATGACAAACTGAGAATATATAAAAGGTGCTCTAAAAATTTGAACAGTCAAATGATACATGTACTGTAGATGTAGAATGAAACAGTTCGGAGTGAAAACAGGTAAAAACATGCACTGATCAGTACTTCAACTATTTGAAAATCCTCTCCGTATTTTAGATTCCACACACTGCTGCTGGTAATTAAACAATAAATATTGATTCAGTAGAACTGATGCTCTTCATGCCAAATGGCACCTGCTACATTACAAAACTGATATTTTTAAAACATGTGACTCAAATATAAACCTGATCCTTCATTGGCAGATGGAAGAGTTGATCCAAAGTGGGAGAATGTGTGCTACGGGAGCCCAGAGAGAACAGTGTACTCTCAAAAAAGGTAAAAATGTCAAATAAATTATTTTAGAACTTGATCTCACAAAATGATTACATTGTGAAAATGAGAAGTAATATTTCATGATTGTGAGTAGAAAAAGAGAAAAGAAGATGGTGCAAAAGTTTACATTTATTTTTAGTTTATTACTATTTTATTATTTTAACGTTGGTATTTTCTTGTTGAGTGTTGCACATTTTTTCTTTTCATATGTATATCACCTTGTCTGAGCACAAATTTGCAAAATATATGATTTAGACATAAATAAATACCTAATGGTTGTGCCAACAAATAATTTGTGTTAATGTTAACTTTTCATGACAGCAGAAAAATTGATTCCAGCAATTATTAATCCATGCAGAGGACAGTTTAAATAAGGGGCAATCAACCAGTTTTACACAAGATCAGGTTACTCTTCATAAGTAGTACTACCCAGCCTGTGAAAACAGTTGTATACTGTGGCTACTGGAGGAGATTTCTAAAGTCTGAGAAAATAACGCTGATGTCAAAGTGATGTCATCAGGGTTATCTCTGATTGGCCTTGAGACTTCAAACTATAACAGAAAGCCTATGTTATAAACCGGAGATGTGGAGTTTAAAAGATGTGGGCATTCATCAGGCAGGAAAGGTCAAATAAAAGATGCTATCAAGTTGCACTGTGGGAAATTATGGATACAGTGTTTTGGGGGTCTGACCTATACGAGGGATAAGAACTCAGGATATATTTTTAAAAATCTTTATTTTTTTTCTCTCAAGCCACCCAACTTTAGGAATTTGCAGCACTAAGACGCTGGAGTGCTCCTTTAATTTGTCTTTTAGCCTTCATCTTCTGTAAGTTTCAACATGATTTATGATCAGAAATGAAAAAAACAGATGGAATGATCAATTTATCAGCAATTTCAATGATTGATTCATCATTTACATTATTCATCAATTAAAAATGTGTTAAGATATGCTTCTTTTCTGTTTTTCACATTATTATAAATTACATATCTTTTGGTTTGGTAAATTGTGACATTTGTTGTTATTCTTGACATTTTATGGGCTATCTGACTGATTAATTAAAACAATAATAGTAAAAAAAACAATTACTGACAAATTATTTGGAATTTAAGGTAACTGTTGTGGCCCAAGTAAAATGCTGAAACTGAAAAATAATTGATTTTTGGATTAAACAAAACTTAAAATCCAAAATTAAATCAAGTTTATGTCTGCAAACATTTCATCCCATGAAAATCTTTGGAATCCAAACATTTCCATTTTTTTGACATCCAATGTTTCATCACATTAACTTTTAACAATATTTATAATTCAGTGTAAAAAGTGCTACAGCTCCAGACATATAGACAGTAGTGACAGTAGTAGCATTACAGTATCATGTGACAGTGATCATAACAGTTCTCTCAAAGTAGTTACACTTCAGGATCTGTGCACTCAGTTTCTGATTATCTCAGATAGAGTTTTTGATCTTTTTTGTAGCGATGAAATAAAAACAGTGTCCCTCCAATTTTGGTGTTATTTTGTACATGTACAAAAGCTGCGCAGGCCTTGTGAAAATCTCCGGAGGGTTTGACAAGATGACAAAATCATATTTTATTTTAAAGATGACAGTATTTTGTCTTTGGGAGATAACACACTTGCTCACTTTGTCTTGTCCTGGAGTTCCTGGAGTAACGTCTGAATGTTTGAGGTTCCTGAAAACACTGTCATAGTTGTTAAAGGACAATTCCAGTGTAATCATGACTTTTTACTGACTTTTAAAAATAACTTTCTATCCTTTTACTATGAATTCAGGTTGCTGTCTGACCTGTCTGCACTAGGATTATGGTCAGTTTTATTAAACCCCTCTGGCGTCTTCAGCTGAAGAGTTCCCATGTTGTTGGTGAACGCAGGGTTGGAGCTACCACTGAGGATATTGAGGTCCTTGGTAATATTTCTGGAAATGTGGGGGTTTCTGATCTATCTGGAAAACATTAACGCTGAATTTTACATTTATAGCTTTAAATCTTTTCTTTACTGAGAGGAATATTTAAAATATTTAGATACTGAAAGCAAACATAAAGTATTTTAAATATGATAAGAGCTGGAAAACTGCAGGAAGTTACCCGCAACACTGGAACTGTCCTTTGAAACATCTGACAATGAACTTCCAACCTGAAAACACCAGATGAAGAAGAAATCTTGGCAGCAGTCAGTTAAGTCGACACAGTTCTGGTTGGTGATGTTGAGGTGAACAGATGTGTTGTGGGGTGTGAACAGAATGAGGCACATGTGAAGTCTGCATAGTTGTTTCAGTGTGAACAAAGCCCATTTCAGGCCCACTCTTCCTTCATGTAAAGCTCCTTCAATTTAGAGTGTCTCTCGAGCTCTGAGTGAGTTTTTAGCCAATTTTCTCTTCTTCATTTCCTGTCCTTCACTGCCACTCGTAATAGCGGCCTGTCAGTGACATCACAGTGACGTCACAGTGGTTGACCTGACTGGGTGGACGGGGCCTGGAATCACAATAGGAGGAAGCAGCGGTGGAACAGGAGAAGAATAGGGTGCAGAGCTTGACAATGAGAACGTCTCACAAGCTCTCGACCAACCATGAGCCTCCGCCAGCTCCTGCGGCAAGCTCTCGGCCAGTCGCGTCAGCTGCTCCTCTCCCTGCCGTATGTGGTCATCAAGGTACCGCTGGCAAATCAGAAGGGAGGGTTTGGTGCTGATGAAGCGACAGTAGTCCTGGAGCTGCGGTTCAGTGAGGTAGCCAGACAGGATGGCGTGGACCACTCTCTGCCGCCGGTCCAAGTTCTCCTTCAGCTCCCGGGCGTCTTCAGTTTGACGGAGGAGCAGAGCACGTTTGTGATGGAGGGAGTCCTGAAGAGGAGGAGACAACTAAATAGTTAGCAGTTTACACAGACTCTTGATATTACTAATACTTAAACTGTTCATGTCAACATCTAAATGGAAACTACAACTGGAAATTGAGTATCTGAAGCACCGCCAGCAGTATGGTCACTTCCACATATTGGATGGATTGGCACAAAATAGGCATTTTTCACAGCTGACTTTTTGACATGCCACTGTAGAAAAAACACAGGTGTAAATAATAAAATTTAATGATGGTTAAATTCCATTTAGCTGATTCAGTTTCAGGGTCCTGATAAAATGTCTACTAAGAAAAATGCACATTTTGTGTAAAAGAAATTAATCATTCCTATTATGTAATCAGATATAAATGATTGACAGCTTTATGTATAATATGTTCTATGACGTGTTTTATTTCATTAACGTGGTGTGATTATCAGATTATCTGACATCATCATCAAGGACAAAGCAGCAGATAAATGTGTGTGAAAGCTAATTTTTGATCAGTGAGTTCACTAAAAAGCTTCATCACTGATGATGGTGATACAGATAAATAAGAATACAGTAAACAATAACAGATATCTCATTATCTTTTCAATGTTTTGAGATCATTCCTTTTCTGTGTGGACTAGATGAACCTCCTAAATTTGGCCCAAAATGCTCTCAGAGCTCTCATTTATAACATAGGACTAATATACAAGACTTAACTAAGACCTCTGTATATAGTGAAATCTTACTGGGACTTTGTGATTAATATTTATAATACCTATAATAGTGTATATATTACAGACATAGCAGATTTACATGGAATCATGAACACAAACGACCTACAGCTTTACAGTCACAGGAGACCTTAAACCCAGATAATATCTGTGCAGACACAGCTACAGATGGATGAGCATGTAAATAGGCACACGGGTAACAGGTAAATGGATGGATAAAGTGACTGTCCTGTCTCACCCTCTCCTCTGCTGTGTCCTCCTGCGTCAGCTCCTCTCTCTCCAGAGCGAGTAGAGATCTGTCGATCCTCGACAGCCGGCTGCACAGAGACAGCAGCAGGTTCACAATCTTCTCTAGATCTCCTGCAAACACAAGCAGGTCAACATCTCAGTTTAGGACACACTGCAGCTAGCCTGATGGGAGCTGCACTTGTTGAATATTAATAAAATAATCACTGTTATATTGTTGTTTTTTTACAGTGACAGAAGTCGTACCAATGAACATGCTGTACTTGTCCCTCTCGTTGGGTTTGAGGTGTTCCTGCAGCAGCGTTTCAATTCTCGCCCCAAGCGCCTGGTGAGATCTCTGCTCCTCACACAGTGCCTCCTTCTCCTGCCGCAGAGCTGCCACGCTGCAGCTCAGAGCCTCACACAGCTCCACCTGGTAGACAGGGCGAGAAACACAAGTATACTCAGGAGTTTCACTTGTGTTACTGCTGTGATGTTTTAGTGAAACTACTGAATCAAAACATGGTGGCTGAGGAAGAGTTATTGTCCAGTTAGCTGTCTAGGGCTGGATGTTTATATCAAAACAACTTAAAAAAAATTCAAGTTTAATAATAATAATTTTTAAAAAAATAAAAAAATAAATAATAATAATAATAGCTGCAAGCAACAATGATTGGGGTCCAAGCAGATTGCCAGCATTTGGATGCTTATTTCCTATTTAATTAACAAGAAGCACTTGAAAACACATGACATGCACATGTACGAATAGCCACATTGTTGGCAAGTAGGAATTGGCCACCTGGGGATTCAACCCCTGGACCTTTGTAGTAGCAGAGCAGGCACCACTGGGAAGACATGGTTTCCACAACTTGAGACGATGACATCACATGTGCAAAACTGGGGTATTTTTGTCTATTTAAACTTAAAACGCTTAACTGTGAAAATGTTAGTGATAAAATTCTGTCAATAAATCACCCATCATTCTGCTGGTTTTGGGTGTATTGTCAAATACTTAGGTGAAATGTGATCAAACATTTGGCAAAATAGAAAATGTTGTGCATACAGTACTAATTACAGTAAGACACTGAATGTTACTGCAGACCCATCGTTTGACATATCTGAACAACATTTGAAACACTTGATATCTAGTATCCAAAGAATGTCTGTGTCATTTGAATAAAGATGTGCAGATATAGATGTTAATTGTTAATAGCATATTTTGAAAAATATAGAGTGAATTGACCATAGGTTACAGTGAGGGAAACTTATGTCACACATCAGTGGATGTGCTGAAAGAAAATCAGCTCTGTAGGACCTACAGCTGATTTATTTAGATTTTTTGAAATTTGGAATGCGAACGGACTGACGTATTGAAATGTCCTTGATAACTTCAGATCAGCCAAGCCTGTAAATCATCCTGACAATGTTTCGGGACAATTGGCCCATCAGACCACTTCTCGAAAATAGGTTTTTGAGAAATTGAGAAAAAGTCGCAAAATTGACATTTTTAGAGCAGAAGAACATTGAAAAAAATGTGCAGATGAATTGAGAGATTAAAATGATGGCTCTAGGTCAAGCCATTCTTTAGATAATTGTGAAAACGTAAACAGTGCCACCTTGAGGTCAGTGTCATTTTATGTGCCTGCCAATTTTGGAGACTTTTGGTCTTACGGTTTTTGCTGCACGAACACTTTTAGTAGAGAAAATAAGAAAAAAAGAATGAGAACAAAAACAATAGGGCTCCAGCAGTGTCACTGCTTGGGCCTCTAATAATAATATGAGTAAAGAGTTTCATAAGAAATCTTTTTTTTTTACCTTCCTGGTGTTGAGGTCTTTCTCATCCAGATTGGTTTTCTCTGTCGCTGTGCTCTGAGAAGGATCACAGACACCATCTTGGATCCTAGGAAGGGAACACTTAAATTTCAATTTAAAATGTTTTTTATTTTTTCAACTACCATTTCCACAATGGTGGTCTCCAGCTCCAACACATCTCTCCTCCGACATAAAACTTTTCTTTTTTCTCCACTCAAAACCGGACTATAACATAAAGTTACCTGGGCCAACTGGAACAATACATAGATGAATGCTTCAACAGGATTTGCATCATGAACAAAGACAAAACAGATGACACAAAAAAGGGAAAAGCCAAATCCTCTCCAAACCCCATAAGACTGAATTCACTCTCTAGCCCGGGTACAGTACTGTCACCTTGTCCGAAGCCACCATGTTCCACAGAGGTGAGCAACATACTAATTTCCATTGAAAATAAAGTTAGCGTTTTTGACGCCAGAATCACAATTTTTTTTTAAACAAGTAGATCTCTCCAGGCTCTCTTTCATTTACAGCCAATTTCAGGAATTGTCTCAGCAATATTTTGACCAGTGTGCGATTGGCAAACATTGCACTAGAGATGGGTTCAAGTATTTAGGCATTATTATACCTGAAATCAAAAACATGATGAACTGACCACGGCCGATTATAGCGAAATTTGAGCACTACAAGGCCAAAAGCCAAAAGGAACAGACTACAAACTCAAAGACCAGTACCCAAAATTACCACTCCAAAAACAGACGATGAAGAAAGGAAAAAAGCAGTAATTTCAGTGGACAGACTAGATGGACAGTTGTACTGAGAGAAGGACGTAAGGGCTTGGCTCTTCTAGCATTAATATCCAGCTCAAATTAGTATTATGGTATTTTCCGTGGAATTGGTTCTCAGGCAAAAAAAATAAATAAATAAAATTTGAATCACTTGGCCAAACTGCAAGCAGATATATGCTTACTACAAGAAACACACCTATCAGAATCAGACTAACAAATTAAAATCATAACAATTCAATCACTTGTTTTCGGCTCATACAACACAAAACAAAGAGGTGTATGTATTTTAATAAACAAAAAAAGGCTAATTTGTCCATAACAACACCATCACAGATCCTGAAGGATGTTTTATCATCATAAATATATGAATCAACAATAGCTCAGTAACAATCAGTAATGTTTATGGGCCAAACACAGATGACCCATCCTAATTTTTTTCCCTCCATCTCAAATATTTCCAATTACCCAGTCATAATAGGATGTGACTTTAACACAATTATCAGTAGTACATCAGTAGACAGAACTAACATTTCATGCAATGAGCATGCCTGGCAGTCCACAGAAAAAATAAAATAGTTCATGAGTGATTTTGGTCTTGGCAATAGTTGCCAATTGCAACACCCAACTGCTAGAGAATACTCATTCTTCTCACCGGTTCAGCATTCATACTCACACATTGACTTCTTCCTCACCAGCAATTCAATTATATCTAATATTTCTGACTCAAAGATCCACCCCATACAATCTACCAGCGATCAATAATGACCAAAATGGATTTGTGAAAAGCCTTCCACAATATTTGGCGAGTACTGAATATCATCCACGAAAAGAAAGATGCTAATGACAACTGCATTCTATCATTGGAGGCTGAAAGGGCATTCAAAAGAGTTGAATGGCCTTATTTATTTGATGTACTTTGTCGAAATGGATGTGGTCCTAAATTATGTCAGTGGATTAAGCTACTATATTGGGAACCATCAGCTGAAATGATCCTTCAGAGTCTGTCGTGGGGCAGTCGTCAGGGCTGTTCATTGTCTCCATAATTATTTGTGTCGACTCTTGAACCCCTGGCAATAGCAATCGGAAATCATCCAGGGATACAGGCAATTAATATTTCAGGCCAAAAACATCAGATCTCTTTATTTGCTGATGACATACTGTTTCAGATCTGATTAACATGATCAATCAATTTGGAACATTTTCAGGTTATAAGGTCAATCAGTTCATATCATCAATACTTTTTCTCAATGAGCAAGAAAGAAATAACCCAACAATCGAGCACTGTTTCACAGTATCTAGAGATGGGTTCAAGTATTTAGGCATTATTATTATACCTCAAATCAAAAACATGATCCCATGTAATTATGACCCCATTGTTGCTCAGGTAAATGACAGCTTGGATAGATGGATCACTCTTCCCCTCATTAATTGGCAGAATCAATGTTATTAAAATGAATATCCTCCTCAAATTTCTATACTTATTTCAATCAATTCCTCTTACACCCCACCAGCCTTTTTCTCCAGCACGAAGAAAGCATCCACAAACTTTATCTGGAATAAAAGACGATCAAGACTTTGCTTAACACTACTCTACCTACTATATGATGGGGTGGGCTCCAGCTACCCAACCTTTTATGGTATTTTAGGGCAGCTCAGCTTAGACCTGCATTTTTCTGGTTCTCTGACCTTTCCAATCCACCATGGGTCCAGGAGAACACAGCCCATCAATTTCTTAAAACCACAATTACAGCTTGGTATGAATCACAAGACATGTTTAGGGAACCAAGAGGGTTTCCAGAATTTTCTCCTATTTGGGGTAACACATTATTTACACCGGGTAAATCAGATCCCGGGTTTAAGGCTCTGGGCTGAGAAGGGATTACAGACGAACAGAAGATTACAGAAGAACTCAGCCCAGTTTTTCAACTGGGCTGTTCCTCACAACATCCCAGGTGAGAAACGAACTGAGGAAGATGAGGGTGAGGAAGGCGGCGGGCCCAGGCGGCATCAGCTCCAGACTTCTGAAGTCCTGTGCGGACCAGCTGTGTGGGATTGTTGAGCACCTGTTCAACCTGAGTCTGAAGCTGGGGAGGGTGCCTGTGGAAAACATCGTGTCTGGTTCCTATGCCGAAGACCCCACACCCCAAGGACCTCAATGGCTACAGGCCAGTGGCATTGACCTCTCACCTGATGAAGACCCTGGAGAGACTGGTTCTTGTCCACCTGCGTCCGCTGGTGAGCCCATTTATGGACCCTCTGCAGTTTGCCTACCAACCCGGCATTGGGGTGGATGACACTGTCATTTACCTACTTCACACATCCCTCTCTCACCTGGAAAAGGCTGGAAACACTGTGAGGATCATGTTTTTTGATTTCTCCAGTGCATTTAACACCATCCAGCCCAGGATTCTGGGGGACAAGTTGGAGTGTGCTGGGGTGGACCATCACCTGGCAGCATGGATCCTGGATTACCTCACAAACCGACCACAGTATTTGAGGTTACAGGACTGTGTGTCTGACACACTTCTCTGCAGCACAGGGGCTCCACAGGGAACCGTTCTGGCGCCTTTCCTGTTCACCTTCTACACAGTGGACTTCACCCACAACACTTCGACCTGTCACCTGCAGAAGTTCTCTGACGACTCTGCCACTGTCGGCCTCATCACCGACAGGGATGATAGGGAGTACAGAGAACTGACCCAGGGCTTTGTGGGTTGGTGTCAGCTGAACCTCCTCCAGATCAATGCGGGTAAAACCAAAGAGCTGGTGGTGGACTTCAGCAGGCGCAAACTCCCTCCACCTACACCAGTGAACATCCAGGGAACGGACATTGAGATTGTGAGATCGTACAAGTATCTGGGTGTTCACTTGAATAACAAACTGGACTGGTCAGACAATACGGACACTCTGTTTAAGAAGGGCCAGAGCCGCCTCTTTCTGCTCAGGAGACTAAGGTCTTTTGGAGTGCAGGGGGCGCTCCTGAGGACTTTCTATGACTCTGTGGTGGCATCAGCCATCTTGTATGGGGTGGCCTGCTGGGCCAGTGGCATCTCTTCCAGGGACAGGAAGAGACTGGACAGACTGGTAAAGAAGGCCAGCTCTGTCCTTGGATGCCCTCTGGACCCAGTGGAGGTGGTGGGAAGCAGGAGAATGGTGGCCAAGCTATCATCACTACTGGAGAACACTTCCCACCCCCTACAGGTCACTCTATCAGCACTGGGCAGCTCCTTCAGCGACCGGCTGCTCCACCCGCAGTGTCTGAAGGAGAGGTACCGTAGGTCCTTCCTGCCTGCTGCTGTCAGACTCTACAATCAGTACAACTCCCGGTAATCTACACACTACTGTCGACTGTCAGTACGTAGACTGTTTGCTACTATACTTCATCTGCTGCTGTGCATTATCTTCATGCATATATTTTACTCATGATGTTATCTACTTCATCTGTTGCTGTGAAAAATGTTTCATGTACATTATATACGTGCAATATTTTATCTTATCTATTTGTTCATACTTACAACTGCACTCAGTCACTTTATTTATTTCTGTCTGTACTGTGTACAGGACTATTTTTATATTTATTTTATTGTATTTCTATATAGGACACTCTTGCTGGCTGCTGTAACGCTGAAAATGTCCCCGCTGTGGGACAATAAAGGCTTATCTTATCTTATCTCTTAAATTGTAAAGAAAAATGTAGGACTTCTGAAGTAGGAGCTAAAAAAGTCCTTCAAAACAGCATTTAAGAACTATGATCGTTCCCACTTCTTGCAGTGCGAACACAATAAAAAGGGTAGGGGTCCTCCATCCAACTGTTTCTAGAACTATGAAAAAGTTCCCCCGTCCGTAAATGCCTAATGATGCTGTATTTTACAGGTTAAGTCCATTCTGTTATACCAACTCTGGCCGCTAGGTGTCAGTGTTGTTCAGTGTTTTCCCAGTGGCCACTTGCAGTATTGGAGCAAAATAAATTCCCCTGCTGCCCAAAAAGCACTTTCCCCATAGGCCACCATTGTAACAGTGTTCCTCTGTAAAACTGTTGACAGGACACCTTGAACTACAAACAAGGTTCATTATGACTCTTTCTATTATCTATTATCTATTATTTCTGAATTTTTGATCCATGGAGATTTTACGTATGTGTCTCGAGCTGAGAAAAGCGATTTAAAAAAGCACTACGTCATCACAATATAAAGTCTATGGGCTGAGCGGGAACTTGTGGGCGGGGCCAGCAGGGGGAAACACTAATGTGCATATTCAGTGGGCTGCATAACCCAGAAGTAAACCCGTATGCTAGAAACTTTTTTGCTGTATGTGCCCATGGATGTATAATAAGAACTGGATATGGCGCCGCTGCTCAGCCTTGCTTCCAAGTTTTTCCAGTGGCCACTCGTGGTATTGCAGCAAAACATTCCCCTGCTGCCCAAAAAGCATTTTCCCTGTAGGCCACAATTGTAAAAGAGACGTCTGTAAAACTGTTGACAGGACACCTCAAACTGCAAACAAGATCCATTATGACTCTTTCTATTATACATTTTTGATCCATGGAGGTTTTATATCTGTAAAACCTTCCTTGAGCCGAGAAAAGCAATTTAAAAATCTGTTACGTCATCACAATGTAAAGTCTATGGGCCAGGCGGGAACTCGCGGACCCAGCGGGGGGAAACACTACTGCGCATATTCAGTGGGCTGCATAACCCGGAAGTACACCCGGAAGCTAGAAACGTTTTTGGCGTATGTGCAAGGCAAGCAGTTCTTATTGGACTGAATAGGTGCCTTGTTTGGGTCCAGTATCCAGTTCTTATAATACATGTGACAGGTGGAAACGAGAGGAAGAACAAACATTCATCTGCTATGGCAAGAAGGAAGGACAGTAAAAAAAAAAGTTGCATCTGTCCTCTGAACCACAACTTCAGCCATTTAGTCAATGTCATGAAGACACTGACATCTTTATCCAGTGGGTCTTACAGCTAAGCTCAGTAATGTTTATTTTTTATTTTTTATGAACTCCTCTTCTTATTAATTCTGTTAATTCACTTCTTCAATGATTCATCTGTGTTGTGAAGTTCAATGAAACAGTCACTGTGGTTGGACATTCTCTACACTCTGCTGTTGAGAAACGTCGATCAAGTTTGTCTGGTCTTTCCTGTCCTGGCTGACAATGTCAACACTGTCTAACTTGCTGGCCTGGTTCCAGACCTCCAGCAATTTAAATAGATATGGTGTTGTGTTCATTGATTACTGCTTCCCTGGTTGGAGAAGCAATCGACCAATTAGAGCTTTTTAGGCTGGATTAAGAAAGGGGGCGTCATTTTCCTACACAGCTAGCTAGCTATCCAGCTACATCCACGGTTGAACCTAATGTACCTGCTGCCATGATCTGGCAGCAAAGCCACAAAATTAAATATATTTAGCTTCATCATCTTCATGTCTTATTTTATTTACTGAACCAAAAATATATTTGATTGATTGGCTGAATGTTTCTGGAAACACGGGTAACACACTTGGCACACACTCATTTTCAAAAACGGCAACAGTAACAAAACATTTTTCCAGCTTTATAACTTTAGAACCAATTTGCTAATGAACCCAACATTACAAAGAGTCTAGATGCAGAATAAGGTCAAAGGTCAAGCATAAACACAACATTCCTGTGACTCTTGACTGACCATGTATAACAGAGAAATGATGCCTCTAAACCAGTCTTTCCCAAACTTAGGGTCGCGACCCAAAATGGGTCATGGACCCGTTTTTATTGGGTTGCCAATTGGCAGAGTAAAATGCATAACAATGCTATGATATGTGAATTCATACGCTGGTCTGTTCAGCTCAGATGCTGCGTGCAGGGCTGTTTAGCCCTCCCCCCCTCGTGAACCTGGACGTATTCGCTCTCTCTTACTGAGGTAACGTTGAGTGTTAGCTGCGATTGCTGACGTTATCTTTCTGGATGTGATTGCACCCCCCGTCTCTGACTCTCTGGCTCATCCCTGATGTGGATTAGGCAGCAAAGTGCATTTATTCAACATTGTTTTCATGGTGGAAGAGTCAGTAATGTGTGTGTTACGTTTGTATTAACCTAGTTAGTGTGTATGTATGTTAGTTTCCATACTGCACAAATGTAAGAAATTCTGTGTGTGTGTGTATATGACTAGTGTGGTGGCGACAAGTGAGAGTGGTGATTTTTAATAATATCTTCTCTGTCTCATTCAAGGCATTCATGGTTTGTTGTGTTCTTTATCAGTAGTTTATAAATGTAGATGTTATGGCAATTTATTATGTATTTTTGTAAGTTTGGGTCCCGGGGACAAACCACATTTCTCTTTTGTGTCTCGAGCTGAAAAAGTTTGGGAACCCCTACTCTAAACTGATGGTTGTTTGCTTTCTTTTCAATGAGGAAACATTCCTTCCCTGAACATCATGTTCACCAACAATAACACATTCAACATGTCACCAACTTTAAAGGCCGCAACATGCAGAGACAGCAGAGATTTACGATGTTTCTTCTCTGTGTCAGTAGCAGATAGAAGAAGGAGGCTGTCAGCAAACAACAATAATAAACTTTGGTTTACAGGAAGTCCTTTTCCTCCAATGTTCATCTTATCACTCAGGTACATAAATTCACTTTCTGCAATTTTGGTCTTATGGCTAAATAAACACACTCAACATGAAGGTCTTCATCCTTGTGTTACATAACACTTTAAAGAAAATTTGCAGTGATCCTCCTCCAGCGTTAAACTACATCAGTCTGTTTTGCTCAGTGCATTCCAGTGTTGTAATTCACTTTGTTTGAAACTTTTGAGTGAAGTTGGAAAATTCATCTGCACATCTACATCACAAACAAACCAGCAAGATTAAACCAGGAGTGCAGTATTTTATTGAAAAGGCTGTTTAAACTCCCTGTATTTTTATTTGTAGAGAAATAAATGAAAGCATTCACACAAAAAAGGAGGGGTCTCTTAGTGTATTTAAAAATTGAAAATGTTTAAGGAAAAACACATTATGTCAGAATTACCTGTCATCCAATCGACTACTGCCCCTGTGTTGCCATGGTGATTTACCAACCAATCTGCTGTTTGGAAAAATCTCCTCCATAAGCTCTATAGTGGATTTCCCCCCCCACGTGTCCAGGAGGGGTGCCAGAGAGCAGTCCTGCAACACCTGAATAAAATGAAAAAGGGAAGAATCAAACTACGTACGACAACAAAGGTGGAGTCAAAACTGGGTACGATAAAAAAGAAGAGTCAGAACTAGGTGCAACAAACAGAGACAGAACTAGGTATGAAAAAAAAGGAAGAGTCAGAGCTAAGTTCGACAAAAGGTAGAGTCAGAACTAGTTACAACAAAATTAAAGTCAGAATTAGGTACGACAACAAAGGCAAAGTCGGAACTATGTACAATGACAAAGATAGCGTCTGAAGTAGGTAGGCAAAGAAAGAGTGAGAACTAGGAACAAACTTAGTCTTAGCTCATTTGAGACATAGCAGTATTAGGAATGGGTTAAGCTGGTCTATTCACAGATGGTCTATCAACTACATATTAGTATTTGACTGTTAAATAAATATGAAGAAAGGATGAATAAGGTAATATTTGTGCATGGCCTAAACCAACCCTTTAAAAGACAAAAATAGTAAATCAACTAAAGAAATTAAATTGCTCATGTAGTAGTATGTTGTTGCGCTATATTGTGAACAGGACATTGTATATCCATGTAAAATCTCTTGTGGATTAAGTTATTTTGGAGAGCATATGTTGGTATTCCCGGGGTTATATTTCTTATTCTTGTTATGTTCCTAAGAATGCCAGAAATATGTTAGTAATGTAGTTATGAGAGTAAGTGTAGTTTCATGTAAAGATTGGTCACTTTCCTACAAAAGAGGAGATATTCTGGGTTATAACAGAAGGTATCGCCATAGTTTTGTTTTGTAAAGTTGTACTTGTTGAGCTCCAGTGCTCGTTACTTTTCACCCAGGCTTTCTCCTGGAAAGGTATGTGCTCTCTTTATTGTGTTCATTCTTTGTAATTTTTTGATACATGTCTAATGTTAAGTTGCTTTGAACAAATGCAAAGCCAAAGTATCGACACTGTAATGGTTTAGAGCAACAATTGTGTTTGTTTTATGCATAAACCCGCTAATTAAGGAAAAAGTTGTCGAGATATGTGAGCAGCAGGGCTGCCGTGTAGCCGCGATGCTAGCGTGTACTGTCGAGTTACATATGCTAGCGTGTACTGTCGAGTTACATATGCTAGCGTGTACTGTCAAGTTTTTGTATGCTAGTGTGAAGCACATAGTGACTTTGCTCATGATGTTACACAGGCATGGGGAGCATTTATGTAGGAGCAACCCTGTAAAAATGTCTTCATGATTCCAGGTATGTGGGTTTATGCTTCACTATTGGTTCTTTATTTTTCTGAAAGAGTATTCTGGTTTGATATTTTATTAATGTGTTTTATTTATTATATTGTGATGTTAGAAGTTACATTACTTCCTCTTTTCACCCAGGCTTTCTCCTAGAAAGGCGTGGGGAGCATTTATGCAGGAGCAACCCTGTAAATGTGTGTTTCTTCATGATTCCAGTTGCAGTGGGAGACATTGGGCTATAAAATGCTTTGTCCATCCCAGGAGGTGCAAGTATTACTTTTCAACAACACAATGCAGAGTGAAATCCACTATACTCAATTGGTTTAATTCAAGAAGAGAATGAAAAATTAAAAAGAGAGTGGGTAAATCAAGTGTTTTATGCATCCTATGGTAAGAAAAGGGGAGTTACTATACTAATTCACAAATCAATGCCATTTGTTCTTGAGAACATCATTAAAAATGCAGAGGGAAGATATGGTAGTTGGCACTACTAGAGATACTATTATGACTATAGTAAACATCTATGCCCCGAATGAAGACGATTATACGTTTTTTAAAACCAAAACAAATGTAATAGTCAGTAAGGGGAGAGGGATGATGATTATAGGTGGGGACTTTAATGCCAAAATGGATGAATGGACAGGCTTCCCTCAGACCATGACCCAGGACCTAATGGGTCAAATGATCATTAATATGATTGAAGCATTGGGACTGATTGACCCATAGAGAGACAGAAACCCTAAAAAAGAGATTACACTTTCTACTCGAACCCACAATATGGTTATAGGATTAATATCTTTCTCATATTAGAGCAACACCTGTATAAAGTATGGGACTGCAAACAATAACAATAAGTGATCATGCTCCTGTTATACTGACTATAGATATGGGAATAGAAACATTTTTTTAAATACTGGAAACTAAATACATCCATTTTATCAGATAAAGTAATACTAAATGAATATTTTCTGATAAATAATGAAATAACACCCTCAATTGCATGGGAAGGATGCAAAGCAGATATACGGAGAAAAATCCTCTAGACTGAAAAAATACAATTAAAAAAACAGAAGGAACTTTTAAGAGAAAAATTAAGTGAAAATTAAGAGAAAATTAAGATTTTGGAGAATGAACACAAAATGACATCTAATAAAGAAATCCTCTTGGAACTGAAATAGACTAGACAGAGACTAGATGAACTTTTAGAGCAAGTCACTTACTAGCATTCCAATTATGAAAGGCCCAATCAAGTAGAATGGTCGCAAAGATAATACACCCAAAATCGGAGGAATATTTGATATCACCAAAAGATATAGCGGACGCTTTTGGAGCTTATTTTAGAGATTTATATGCAGACTCAGACTTCACCTGACAGGGGGGAAAGAACCAAATAAATACGAGGGATATAGATAAATTAATCAAGAGCCCAAAAAAATAGACAAACATCCTTATTGGATGAGATATTTAGAGATGAGTGGAGGGAACTCTGCAGAATGTCTTGATGCACAAAAAGCAATTGACAGGGTTAAATAGGCTTTCCTGTATGAAACACTTAAAGTATTTGGATTTAATTTGTTTTTTTATTAAGTGGATAAAAACTATGTATAACAATCCAAAATCACATATCAAATGGGTGTTGCTCAGATTTTTTCCCTCTTAAAAGAAGGGTTAGACAAGGGGACTGTCTTTGTCCATTATTATTTGCTATTAGTACTGAACCGTTGGCAGAGATTATAAGGCATAATGAAGATATATTTGGAATAACTGATGATGGACACAAAGAACACAAAATATCACTGTTTGCAGACAATATACTCACATTCATTAGCAAACCTTTATTATCTAAACCTGTTCTGCTAAAGGATTTAAATGAATATGGAAAAATCTCAGGCTTCTTGACTAATAAAACTAAATCTACTGCAATGATGCTCTCTGAAGAGATGCCAGCTGTAGTGGAGGAAAAACTTAAGTTTCAGTGGACCAAGAAAGGGTTTAGATATTTAGGAGTGATAATAACACTCCAATTATTTAGAGCTAACTATGAAAAACTGATAATGGAGATAAGACAAGATCTGAAAACATGGGAGCTTCGGTCAGATGTTTAAGTGCAGAAATATGCTTGTACACAACTGCTATGTTGAAGTGGGTACTCTTGCGACATATCTTTGGAAAGCTAAGATTCTTGTGATTCGACTAATGCAAACCACTTCAAGATACAATCACAACAGCAGATACAATCAACATCTCTGTCTGGTTAGACAACTAACCAACAATCCAGTAATCCACAAATCCATACAGACAAAAACGGTCTTGTTACATTGGCAAAGGTCCAGACGATCAAATACAGTGAAATATTTAGTCCAAAAGACATTATTACATCAGTAAATACCCACGGACTGCTGTTGCATCATTTCAGATTAGCTGGCAAATGCATAATCTTTCACATATTCTCTGTCATAACTATGGACTGTATATAAAGATGGACGACGAGTCTCCACTTCCTCCTACTGTACAAAAATAAAGTCAAAATATCCCGGATACGGATACGCCATCTTGCACAGGTGATGTCACTTGGAGCCAGAGTTTACGCAATAGTGATCATATCGGGTTCCCGCCTATACACCCACCTGAACCAATCGCGAGCACACTCACAGTTGTCAATCATGATCATAAAAACTACCTAAAATGATAAAAACCATCTTTGGGAATGGCCCATGTCCCATCTGCTAACATGGAGGGGGCGGGGCTTATGACCTATACTGCAGCCAGCCACCAGGGGGCGATCGAGATGTTTTGGCTTCACTTTTAGGGAGCTGTCATGCCGTCAATTTTTATATACAGTCTATGGTCACACCGGTTTGCATGTAAACATTGTCAATCTTGGTTTCAAAATGGCGACTGCACTCTGACCTTTTGATTGACACCTCACTTGACCCAAGAGGAGCTTCCATGTCCTGTCCACAGCCTACAATAGCCAACGAAATGAGGATATGCTGTTTTCTGTGAATTCCGTGGGTAATTTCAAACCTCAAACCCAAAACTAGGAAATCCGTGCATAATTTAGTCTCAAAATGGGTAAAAAGCACTATAATAAGTAATATGACACAAGGACAGGCATTAATTGGATAGGCATTTTAGGTTAATTTGACAGAAATGGTAAGAGGCTCTAGAAACTGTACAAATGAATATGACACCGTAAGGAATCTTGGCGTTATCTTTGATCAGGATATGTCCTTTAACTCCCACATAAAACAAACTTCAAGAACTGCCTTTTTTCATTTACGTAACATTGCAAAAATCAGGCACATCCTGTCTCAAACAGATGCAGAAAAACTAGTCCATGCATTTGTTACATCTAGGCTGAACTATTGCAACTCTCTACTATCAGGCTGCCCCAATAAGTCCATTAAGACTCTCCAGCTGATCCAGAATGCTGCGGCACGTTTACTGACAAGAACCAGGAAAAGAGATCATATCTCCACATTATCTTCTACACTGTATTCCCCTGTAAAATCCAGAATAGAATTTAAAACTCTTCTCCTCTGCCTTCAAAGCCCTAAAATGGTCAGGCACCATCATATCTTAAAAGAGCCTCAGGCACCCTTACACCCCACTCAGGAGCACTTCGCGCCCCAGAATGTAGTGGGGTCTCTTTGTGGTTCCTAGAGTCTCTAAAAGTAGAATGGGAGCCAGAGCCTTCAGCTATCAAGCTCCTCCTGGAACCACAGATCCCAGTTTGTGTAATGGAGGCGGACAACCTCCTCACATTTAAGAGTAGGCTTTTTAAGATTTCCTCTTGATGTTATAGGTAGGGCTGACTCCAGGTGAGCCCCAGCCACCCCCTTGGGGTTATGCTGCTATAGGCCTAGACTGCCGAGACTTCCTATGACATGCACTGGTTCTCTCTCTCCTCTTCCTCTCCATCTGTACGCCCTCATATCCCATCAGTGCTTGTTATTAATTCAACTTCTTCCCGTAGTTGTGTGCTTTCTCTCCCCTTTCTCTCTCCTTCTGTTGCTTTCTGCAGGTGTTTCTGCCTCCAGAGCTGTGGAGTCTGGATCTATGGTTGCGGCCACCTGCTGCCCCCGTGCTCCTCCTCTGCACCCGCTGCTGCAGTTGCTGTTGCTCTTATTATTAGTATTGCTGCTGTAATGTTGCTCTTAGTATTGTTTCTGTTGGTGTTGACATCCATGCCATTGCCGCGGCCGTTGCGTTGCATCTCTATGTGGAACTGTATTGTGCTGCTGTATGTTCTCTTTCCTCCTGCTCTCTCTCTCCTGCTCCCCCCCTCCCCCTTCAACCCAACCGGTCGAGGCAGATGACCGCCACCTAGAGCCTGGTTCTGCTCGAGGTTTCTACCTGTTAAAAGGGAGTTTTTCCTTGCCACTGTCGCCTAGTGCTTGCTCATGGTGGGAACTGTTGGGTCTCTGTAAATATAAAGAGTCGGTCTAGACTTGCTCTACTCGAAAAAGTGCCCTGAGATAACTTGGTTATGATATGGTGCTATATAAATAAAACTGAATTGAATTGAATTGAATATCTTACCACGCTTGCTCTTTATGTTCTTCACAATTGGAAGGTCAAAAACGGGTATTTCAGAACTCCAGCCATGATGGCTAAATATGGAAAATCTTCAGGATGATATGACATATATAATGAGCCTGTCCAAATCTGCAGGGGTACTGGGAGGATGTTAAAAAGGAAATAGAACTAATCTTGGATACTAAATTAAGCTTCAACCCAAAATTATTAATTTTAGGCATCCCCTTATGAAATCAATTGGTGAAAAAGAAAATTTATTAAAGACCCTACTTTTAATTAAAAAAAAAAGAAAATACAATCCTATGGTCGCAGCCACAACCCCCAAACATAAAACAATGGCACCAAAAGGTGAATGAAGTGTTCATTATGGTCACAGCTAAATTACAGCTGAAAATTAACATTTTTATGGACATTTCAAAAACAAAACACAGAAAATTGTCACTTCGCCTGTGTGTGTGTGTGTGTGTGTGTGTTGTTCATTTAGTATTTTCTTCAGGTATATCAGGTTTATTGTTGTTTCTTTGTTTCTTATTTATATGTCTCTATTCCATGAAATCCATATTTAAGGAACAAATAAAAAGTTAAAAAAAGAATTAGGAATGAGTTGAAGCTATGTGTGACAACAAATGTAAAATCAGAGGTGGGTACAATGCCAAAGGTAGTGTTGGAGCTAGGTATGATGGCAAAGGTAGAGTGAGAATTATGTACACTGATAAAGGTACTAGATACACAGAACCAGAATTAGGTAAGATGACAAAGGCAAAGTCAAAGTTAAGTTGAAAGCAAAGATAGAGTTAGGACTAGTTATGAGAACAAGGTACAGTCAGAATTCGATACAATGACAAAGTTTAAGTCAGAAAAGGGTATGACAACTAAAGCAGAGTCTGAACTAGACATAATGACAAAGATAAGAGTCAGAACTAGGTACAATAACAAAGGCATAGTCAGAATTACATATGTACACTGACCAGGGTAGAGTCAGAACAATGTGGACAAAGGTAAAATCGGAACTAGGTACAGCAACATTTATTAATGTAAATGCTGAATCCAGGTACCTACCAGCTGCCGGGCCAGCGCCTCCACTCGTAGCTCCTCGGATGTCTTTTCCCTCTTGGGGAGGGGCTGGTACTGAAGACCTAGGCTGTCCTCGGTTGTGATGGATGTTGGGATGGAGGTGATGGTGGAGGGCTGTGGCTTCAGGGAAGGAAGGAGACTGCACACAGGCGGAGGAAAGACGGAGGAGGAAGGGGACATTGGAGGGGAGTGGAGGGATGATGACTTCCTGGTGGGAATGATGGAGTTGTTTAAGAACTCCATGCTAGGATTGAGTACAAGGGAGAAAACAGAGAAATGGCAAAAGAGAAAGAGCCAGTAGAAAAATCCAAAAGGTCCATAATGATAATATTTCAATTCAGGTTTGAATATAAAAATATTGTACAACAAACCTTCCCACAGTCTGGTGTTCAGCTTCCTGCTCCAACTCGAGGGGAGGAGGAGGAGGAGGAGGAGGAGGAGGAGGGGGGAAGTCCTCCATGATGCTTGTCTCTTTGATTGGCAGAGGAGGTGACAGAGGAGCAGGATTTTGGAGGAAGACGTCGTCAAAGTCCTCCTGCGATAGGTCTGTTTCTAGTGGTTGCTGCTGGTCAATGGAGCTGAAGAGGCTGGATTCAGAGATTCTCAGGGAGGACAGGTGCTGGCGAATGGACGGATGGGAGAATGGGGGAGCAGACAGTGCGGTGCTAACACTGTCCTTCCTGTTTAGTGGGGCTGCAAGCTGGAAATGGGGAAGGGGTGTTGGCCTCACTGGTGAAACTCGTTTGGTGCTTTCTGCAGAGTTCCCTCCACTCATCTCTAAACTGAAGGCTCTCCCTCTATACATGTCCTTTGCAGTGTCTTCTAATATTCTGGCATCACTCAAACTGTGTCTTGTCTGTCTGTCAGTCACCAGGGTTTTATTGTAGCCAGTAGTGTTAACACCATCACCTGTGCTGGTTGATGGGATGCCTGGGAACGTGATAGCATCCAGGTTGGCCTGGCTCAGCCTCTCACTAGCATGCCACTCAGCACTGCCTCTGTCCTGAGTCCCATATGGGGAGAAGGGGCAGGGCAGGCCAACGGAGGCAGCCAAGGTGGAGGTGCTGTTGGCTCGCTGCCACTCGCTGTTCCTCTGTCGCTCCCTTCGAGTGACCGGAGTGTGGGAAGAGCCTGGGTCTAGGACCAGAACACAAGGAAGGGTCAGAGAGATAAATCAAAGTCGAATCACAGTACTAGGAGATATATTTATCATGTGCCCATGATTCAACAATCAAAGAATGATTCAACAGGTCCAAAGGTCAAACTAGGCCAAGTGACCTGAGATCAATCCCATGACAGTTTGATCCCAAACTAGACAAAACATCAAATTTCAGGCACTTCTGTGGATGCTTCTCAGTTTCATTACTTTGGAATTGTTAAAAAAAACCTAAACATTAATATCCACCAAAGCTTGAGAACAGTGAGGCAGTGCATTGTTTCAGTCAGCACATGCTGCTGGGATGAGAGAGAAAGAGAAAACTGAAAAAGACGCTTACACTCATGACTAATAACTCACAGACATGTCATAAAATCCATCCTAGCAAGTGTAGGGTTACAGTTTGGAATATAATGTATGCTAATCATAACTGCTGACAGCACAAATTACATCAGCAGTAGTCAGATCATAATTCACCACTATACATGTGCAAAAAGACATACAGTTCCTGAACAAAGTTAACTTTAGCTGAATAAAAGAGGTGTTCGAGCATTGTAACATCAATACCTGGATCAGAGGTTGGGCTTATTATCATCAGAAATCAGATATTAGGCTGAGTCTGACAGCCTCCATTTGACAACCAGCTAAACTACAGTAGGTGATGTCCACAGACACAATTTATTCACAATAGACAGAAAACTAAGGCTTTTACTTTTAACCTCAATGGTCCAAATCCCAAGTAGCTTTTTTTTTTTTTTTTTTAGCTTTTCTTTCAGAAGCAAATTCCTGTAAGCAAGTACATTAGTGTTAATTTATTATTTTTAATTTTCATCCTTGACCGGCTGCTCCTTTAATCCTCAGCTGATGATTAATCAAATGAAAAAGCCCGATAAGGGGAAATTAGTAGTAATTAAGTAGTCTGCAAATGCTTTCTTTCAAGGACTTAAGAGGAGGCCACAAGCTTGATAACTATGTGGTGTAGTGAACGTCTTGTTTTTAAACTTTTGCTCACTTTGCGAAGGTCCTTCAGGCTGGACGGTGTTCAGACTGTTCTGGGAGTGCTGAGGAGAGACAAGGCCCCCTGATACCTGGATGTCTGCAGGTCTGAGAGACAGACAGACAGATAAAGATAGATTTAAAGAAAGGGAGGAACATGTAAATCGTAAATGGACTTCACTTATATAGCGCTTTTCAACCTTAACGGTTCTCAAAGCCCTTTTACAGATTGGTCTCATTCACCCATTCACACACACACACACACACACACACACACACACACACACACACACCAATGGCGACGGAGTTGCCATGCAAGGTGCTGGCCTCCATCAGGAGCAACTTAGGGTTCAGTGTCTTGCCCAAGGACACTTCGTCATGTAGACAGGAGGAGCCAGGGATCAATCCGCCAACTCTGGGATTAGTAGACGACCTACTGAGCCACAGCCACCCCATGTCAACAGACAGATCAGTGAATATTGTATATAGAACCTTTAAGTTGTGGCTGTGTCAGAGAGAAGTTCATTTAACTTCAAGGTTTAAGGTTCAAAATTCATTAATTTATTATTATACAACAAAGGGTTGCACAACAAAATGCAAGCTGTAGTCCCTTCATGCCACACACACACACACACACACACACAAAAACAACAACCCAGAAACTATTATTTATGGTGGAGTACAGACGATGAACTGAGGAGTCTCACAGCCTGAGGAAAGACGCTGCTCTGTAGTCTGGTGGTACAGCAGCGGATGCTTCTGTAACACTTGCCAGATGGCAGCAGGGTGTACAGGCTGTGGCTGGGGTGGGTATTGTCTTTTAGAATCCTTTGGGCTTTGTGCAGAGACCTCACCTCACTGATATCACTGATGCTTGGTAGATGGGTACCAATGATGTTCTGGGCAGTTTTAATCACCCGCTGCAGAGGCCTCCTGTCCTGGGCCATGCACATGCCATTCCAATTTGTAATGTTTCCAGTCAGGATGCTTTCTATTGCTCCTCTGTAAAAGTTAAAAGGCATGGGAATTTTGCCTACGATTCCTTAAGAAATTCAGCCATTTCTGAGCATTCTTTACCAAGGTGGAGATGTGTAATGTCCATAACAGGTTCTCTGTGATGCTGATTCCATCTAACCTAAAACTGTTCACCTGCTTCACCTCAGTTCCACAGATGTAGACCAGGGTGTGTGTCTCCATCTCTTTTTTTCGATCAGCTCCTTGGTTTTGCTGATGTTGAGCAGAAGGTTGTTCTCTGTGCTCCACTATGCAAGATTGTTGATTTCCTCCCGATATGAATTCTCATCATTCTTTGTAGTTCGACCAATGATGGTAGTGTCATCCGCAAATTTCACAACAGAGTTCTTTCCATGTTGGGGATTGCAGTTGTGGGTGCACAGTGTGAACAGGATGGGGCTGAGCACACAGCCCTTGGGGGTTCCGGTGTTGAGCACTAGAGAGGAGGAGGTGTGACCACCAGTCCGAACTGTCTGTCTGTGAGGAAGTCCAATATCCAGTTGCAGAGCTTGGTACTCAAACCCTGAGTGCTAAGTTTGCCAATCAGTTTCATGGGGGAGATAGAGCTGAAATCACCAAACAGCATTCTGGTGTTGGTGTTATTATTTTCAAGGTGTGTGAGGGTGGAGGGCAGTGGAGATGGCATCCTCTGTGGATCTGTTGGTTCTGAATGCAAACTGGTGAGGGTCCAAGCTGGCTGGGATGTTGTCTTTGATGTGCTGAAGAACCAGTTTCTCAAAGCACTTCATCAGAATGGGGGTGGGTCATTTAGACTAGACACTGCAGACTTTTAGGTATAGGCATGTGGGAACACTCTCCTGTGACAGTGATGTGTTGAAAATGTCAGTAATGATGTTGACTAGCTGGTTGGCACATGTTCTTAGTACACGGCCAGGGATGTTATCAGGCCCAGCAGCTTTACTTATATCTCAGCACTGGATTTTTTCACATCAGCTGTGGATACGGACAGTGGCCGGTCCCCTCAAGGCTGCGTAAACTTGGCAGCTGACTCTTTGTTGAGGAGATCAAAGAGAGCATAAAAGGTGTTAAGCTCATCTGCCAACATGGCCTGATGATGCGCTCGTTTGTCACATATCTTTGGTGTTGTTGGTGTTGAAATCTCTCTCCAGTCTCTGATTATTTAACATTTAACTATGGTTATATGGTCACTTTTCAGACCGTAGTTAGTGGTGTTATTGTATACAAAAAGACAAAATAACAGGAACATTTAACAATATTATACAATCAAAAACAACAATGCCACAGAGAAAAGTATTTCAGGAAAACCAAGAAATTTGAATGATATTGTCATGTAATTGTTCTTTGTGGATTATGGAGGTGGAGGTGATGATGGGCCATGACAACAGGAATCCAGGTTAATCACTTTTACTGAACAGTTTTTGATAACAGATTACAACTCACAGGAGTAACTGAGCAAAAGTTGTTAACAATTGGAATATGGCTCATATCTCAGTTTAAGCTGCCTTTGTCAACTATGCCGGGAATATACGAAGGACTATTCAACTCGACATTCATGCAGGTAGGCAGACAGCAGACAACAACTAGCTAAACCATGAGTATGTTTGTTCTGTCCGACACTTTCATATTGTGGCTGTAATGAATGAGCATCTAGGGAACACTAGCAGGACATTACACTGACTGGATGGAAGGAAAACAATCTAAAAACTGATGGATGATTTGGAAAATTAATAACAGAAATATAAAGTCGTGTAATTTGTAGTTAACAGATTAAAAAGACTGTGTTGTGGGCTTTCCAATATGTTCTGTATTAGATTTGTCATTTACTTGTTTCTACAGTCTAGTTTCCTCACAGCGACCTTTAAAATTTCCTGGTTATATTCAGACACATCTTTGTAAAAACACACACACAGAATTCCTGAAGTGACCGCTGACCTTCACATTGAGAGTAAACATATTTAAGAGTTTTAAGTTAATAAATCTCTGTGGACTGGAGTTGGTATTTTGTTTATTTTTCTGTCTCTGTGCCAGGGAGTTTAGTCTGCTTCCTTGATTCCTCAGTCCCTCCCTCCTTTAACTCCCCTTCTCTCCTTCTCCCATTAACCTCTTCTGGACTCTTTTTCTCCTCTTAACTCCTTCTCTCCTCTTATCTTTCCTATCATCTGAACCCTTGATTCCTAGTCTCCTTTCTTACCTCCCTCCCTCTTCCTCCTTCTCACCTGGGGCTGAGCACACAACCAACAAAAATAAAGAAGTCAATCTGTGAACACTAAACAGAAGTTATTTACTAAAAGGTGTGAAACTTAAACTAATCTGTCACACTTACAAAACTGAACACAGTGAAACAAGACTGAAAGAGAAAAAAAATCAACAATTTTACTCCAACTCCATCCTTCATCCCTTGTTCCTCTCCTTTCACCCTCTGTTTTCCTTCCCTCCCCTCTCCCTCTGTCCTCTCTCTCACTCCCTTCACCCCCTGCCCATCTTTTCCTGTCCTTTCACCTTTCCCTCTGTCCCCTTCCATCTGCCCTTCCTCCTCTCTTCTCTGTTCACCTCCCTATATTTCTGCATTTTTCTTTCCCTTTGCTCAGTTCTCCCTTTCACCTCTCCCCTTATTCCACCGTCTCCACCCATTTTACATATCACATATCCCTCCTCTCCTCTATTTCTCCATCAAGGTCACCCCCCCCCCCCAACTATCTCTCTCTGTCGTGCCAGCAGCGGGGCACATGGACTCATAAGGCCACAGTGAGCCTAAAGCGCACACAAAACACACGCACACACACTGGCTGACTGTTAACAGCCTATGGAAAAGAGATGTCAGTGCAGAAATTATCTTAATTCCCATGATCTCTCAGTTCTCCAGCCGGAAACAAACAGCAGTCTTGACATTTGGCTCAAACTAGTTAAAATGAGTTGTGTTTAATTTTGTAAACAGAGCAACACGAACCAATCAGCAGACAGAAAACATCTGTGAGAAAAGATGATGCACAGCTGAACCGCCCTTCGGCCAAAGAGGTTTTTAGTGTTGGTGTATTATGTGATATCTTTATTTTGTATTTTATTCTGAAGTCTACCTTTTATTGATTTTTTATTGATGAAGAGTATCTTATTATATGCATGCTAATTAAGGTTACTTAACTGAGACACATGATAAATGAGATGACAGGGAAGGACGGATGAAAGACTGAGAAGCTACGAGGAAAAACCTGGTCTGGGATTTGAACCATCAGCTGTTTGGTCACATTATCACATGGTCTAAATGCAGATGTGGCATACCTGTCCTCAGCCTGAGAGTGGCGTCCAGGTTCAGAAATGAAGGCACCAAACATCCTGACGTCACCTGGAGGGAAGTCCTAAAACACACACAGACAAAGTTTAGTCTTTTAGGAAGATAATTCCACTGCTGTTGTTTATCCTCTTCTTACGGAGTCATATTGTATTCATATTTCATATTATTTATAATTCATATTATTGTGAATCTCCCACCTGGGGATCAGTAAGTTTTATCTTATCTTATTATATTGTGACACAATCCTCAGTTCCAGATGGTGATTACAAGTTCAGTCTGACCTAAATCTGTCCCAGCATACTGTTCAGCAGTTCAAAAAATACTATTTTTGTCTACCAAATCACAACACAACTATTTGACTCAACGTGATGAACATGAATCTAGGACAGTTCCTAAAAAGAATATCATTTGGTACAAATTATAGGGCAAATAGACTCAAAGTTCTGAGATATAATTAATTATGTATACTACTTTATACTGTACTAATATTTTAGCACTTAACGCGATAGTTTGACATTTTGGGAAATATACAGCACTTATTCACTTAAACTTGACAAGACTGAGATGAGTAGCTTGATACAACTGTCATGTCTGTACGTTAACTGTTAAGCGAGAGCCAGCAGGCGATTAGCATAAAGACTAAAAGCAGGGGGAAACAGCTACCTTGTCCAAAAGTAAAAACATCCAGCAAGTTGTGGTTATGGGCTGGAACTATTTCTTGGCTGGGCACAGTGACTTCCTGGAGTCTATGCTAAAAAGTAAGCCAACTGCCTGCTGGCTATAGCCAATGCAGAGGCATGAGAGTTGTATCGATCTCATCATCTAACTCTTGGCCAAAAAGCAAATAAGCGTATTTCCCAGAATGTCAAAGTATTTGTTTAAAAAACAACCAGTAAATATGATATAGTAGTTACATAGTTGTGTAAAGTTGTGAGCAGTTGACTTCCAGAGTCCTTGGAAGAATTGCCTAAATCTTTCCAGGAAACTTTCTATGAAATTGAAGTTATACAGTATATCAGTTGGTTGCTAGGAAAATATAAATAGTGTTCACTTTTTTTTAGTATATTCCAACTGTACCTGCTGCTCTAAACAAAGTTCTCATGGTTCTCTTATTCTATTCTAAATCTTATTCTAAAGGCCAGTTCAGACCAAAGATTCATGTCGAGACGAGTTGAAACTTGCAACCATTTGCAACGTGCTGGTCTGCAAGGTTCTGAAACCTGCCAGTTTACACCAAAGCGGCTAGACGAGACAGTGTATCGTTTCCATAGCAACAACTCTTTATACTTCCATTAACTGCTGGCTTTTCAGGTGTTTTTTGCAGCTGGATATAATTTGTAGCGTCTTGTGTCTATGAATGATGATAGTGATAGCGAGTTACTTGCTACAGTTTCATTTTTAGTATTGATGAAACGGCAAAAACAAAAAAAACGAGAGAGAAACTGGAGCCGTCCAGGGGTGCTTCAACGGAATACCCAGAGGGCTTATGCACATTTATGCCGTGAACTTGAGACAGGAGATCTCCCCTCTTTTGTCTGTTTCTCCCGTCTATTCCCGGAGCAGTTCCGTCGTTTAGAGGACTTGGTGTCACCTCTAATCAGCAGAGAAAACACTAACTATTGAGACAGCATTTCACCAGGGGAACAGCCGATAACGCTGCACTTCTGAACAGATGAGCTACAGCCCATAGATAAAAGAAGTTACATGACTGACTGTTTTACAAGAGAAAAGAGGGCAGATTCAACAATTAAACAAAATTAAAAGTATCCTCCTGACTCTGCCATAACAACTGTAGGCTACTTTCTTTTTCTTGCTCTTTTTCTTTAGTCATTTAGTACATTATTTCATTACTGTATTAATAATCAGTGTAATAAAGAAAGTAGGCTATACTTAATTGATGAGAAAGCTACCAGCAACAACCTGAGTGTTCATAATTGCTGATTGGCTGTTGAAACAGGTGACGTGCCTTACGTTCTAAAACCAGCCGCTGGCAATTTGACAAGCTGAGTCGCAGGCGACACCATCAGCCAACTTGAGTTGAGATGAGACGGGCCAGTTCACACCGCTGCAACTTTTCCCTACGACGTTCTAAAACGGTTTCGTCTTGTCAAGAATCTTTGGTCTGAACTGCCCTAAACACAATTCCTCAGAAATGTATCTGTTACAGTCATCATTCACAGTAATTACAGTTTCAGCAGTTAAGAACTGTACAATAGGATCTAGAGAGACATTTTGTGTCATTCAGAGCTCACAAAGCTGTAACTGAAAGTCAGTTTACAATTTGATTTTTCTGTTCCTGTGAATCACTGAGTGTATACAGTAGCCTTATCCATATCTGAATCTTCCTCATCTGTAAAGCCATTTTTGGGGGGCATTTGGACTATATACAGTAAATAAAGTGTACTTGACTATAAACATGAGTATTCCTGTGTCTGTGTCTCTGACCCATTTTTAAAAAATAAATCCAGACTGTGGCATCAGCAATCACGTCTGACCACAGACCTTATCACACAATGAAAACACACACAACACAAGACTGAAGTCTGCTGCTTCTCATCTGAACTGAGTTAGAGCTCTCCACCACAAACTGTAACATGTCTGTGTGAGAGCATCTGATCAAATCAGATCAAAGATTTACATTCAAAATAAACTCAACTTCATACTATCCCACTCCATCACAGACCTCACACAGTATTACATCAATTAAGTTGTTGTGTTTTTTATGCAGTTCAGAAAACTGGTGCATTCAAGGACATTTCAAATTATTTGTCACCTGCTTAAATTAAAAAATCCAACACTGTACAAGCAGGACTGTCACCACCCTGAGGTGAAATCTATTGTTTAAAGTAAGAGGACAGAGTGCCTGTCTGACTGAACTGTAATTATGTTTATGTGACAGTGGCTGCTCTGATTACTGAAGGAGCTAAAAGAAAAATTCATCCTTTACTGCATGCCTTTAAGAACTCTGTAGGGGTGTGTGTGTGTGTGTGTGTGTGTGTGTGTGTGGGTGTGTGTGTGTATCTGTTATCTTTGCCATCATCCACATCGGACAGTGCCCAACCACTGTCTCCGGCTCTCTGGCACCTCACAGGAAACTTTGAGGATTCTGGGTATTTCCTGTGTGACTCAGTGCCAAATGTCGCTTAATGGCAAAATGTTGTCAAATAAATAGTAATGACAAGAGTAATTTGAATATAAGATTTCTTGGCAAGCATTCCAAATTGCAAAAAAAAAAGCATTGCAAATTTCAAATATGTTTGGATTTTTTTTTTGTTGTAGTTACAAGCTGTAGTCTTGTGACTGCCTATCCTTGTTTTGAAAATCTGCTACTGATATTTTATCCCTGTGCACGCATCATGATAGTTCTTTAAATCCTTGACTTTGTTTATTAGGTACTACTGGACAAAATAGCAGGGATTCACAATAAAATATATAAAATAATAGCGCTATTGGCAGCTAAGAAATGCATCACCATTCACTGCAAATATTTCAGTTTACCAACTCTTCCACAATGTTGGATTGAGCTCTTGCCTCTCACAAGCCTGAGGCTTGCAGACGTGTTTAAACATAATTTACATACTCAGCTCTGATTGGGCAGTTACCTTCTCACATTGCCCCTATACTGGCCAATCACAAAGAACTTCTTTTCCCGAGCCATATGCTCCGAGCCAAACACCTCTGTGCTTATGTTTTCTGAGGGAATCAAAAGGAGCCTGATTTGTTGTCTTCAGGTTGTCACTCCTGTGCGTCTAAGGATATTTGCATAAAGTTGAACATTTCTCATGGCAGTAGGAATACAGCTTTCATGTTGCAAAGTAATCCACCAGGAAATGTGCTCTTGAATGTATGTGATTGGCCAGCACAGCTCTTTGCTGGATGAGGTGATGTTGCAATGAAGGAAGGGGCTGAGTTGTTTTCGGTCTGAAGACACTCTAATATAGGCACAAAAAATCCCTAAAGAACAACTGTCGTTGTAGTTGTAATATTGGTATCATATCGTTAGCCTCATAGCATAATTGCCTAAGTCATTTTTTGGCCAAATTGTGATATCTGCCTAACTTTACTCTCCTACCACTGCTGCATCATTCTGCCTTTCTGCCTATGTCCTTCGCCAATCACAAAACTTATTAGAATCCAAAAACACTATCTGCCTTAGTCATCTTTTTGACTTAGGCAGTTTGATGCTACAAACAAAATGTCAGAAAGCATGAGAAAGAGGGCTCTGCTGTCCACAAGTGAAGCATTAGCTCTTCTCTTTGATTCGTTTTCATCTGGTAAGATGATTTTCTAGACACTAAATGTAATTTCAGTCAATCAAAGGGATTATGAACTGTGTATTTAAACTTTAAATCACATTTTTTGCTACAAGGTATGATGAAGTAGCTTAAGGGCTAGCTAACACTAGCAAAATATTACCTAATTTCTGGTCAGAACAAATCTTTACACTTAAAATAAGAAACATCACCATAAAAAGACATTTAGGCAATTTTAGACATTTTTAAGCAAATTTTCAAGTGAAGTCATTTTTCAAGCGTTTGCTTTTTATTTTAAGTGCAAATAGATTTGTTTTAGAAATGAGACAGTTTGACTAGACATAAGAAGTATTTGGTAAGATTTAGATTTTTTGCAGTGAACCTATCAATTTAACATGGTTTACTGTGTTAGCACCTCATTTTCTGCTTTATTGTCAGGAAATGAACTTGATACCCATGTAGAGGAGTTAGAGAAGGATTTAGATGAGAGTAGACCTGAGAAAGAAGGAAATGACGTAGACATGGGGCAACGGATTGAAGAGGAAACAGCCAGTAAAGCCTCCAGAGCTGATTCAGATCCTGATTCATCGCCAGAAAGTGAACCCGATGACACTGTCTTGGATAAGGACTATAGACCTGAGAAAGATGACTGCCCAGATAATGGTAGTGATACAGACACAGCTCAACACAGTGAAGGAGAAACAGGACCTGCACTTGAAGCTTCTGCTGTTCAACGTCATAGGCGCCCAAGGCCACATATGTGGAAGCAAGAGGTGATAAAAGAGAAGCGTCTTAAGGGGGAGAGTTACAAGAATACAATGGGACAGGAGAGACCACCAAAG